>JBBBDQ010001967.1:2180000-2265000 GCA_037127315.1 Ascarosepion bandense
GAAAAATATTCACATTTCTTGTTGACCAAATGAATAAAAAATAAATATAAAGGCTCATTTTTTTAATAAAAATATTTTAGCCGCGTTTGAGACGTGTAATTTGATGACTGTGACGTAATTTAGCAACCATCTTAAATCTTAGATATTTTACAGAGCAAATGTAAACAATTGGCTCCATTGGCCAAAAAGTGCGAAAGGGAAAATTGCTGAACGTAAACTCAAAAAATATGTGTCGACCTGGCTTCCCTGTAGATATGTATTCCTAGAAAGTTTGAAAGGCGTAGCTTAAAAATGTAGGCGTGCATAGGTTACAGTCACACACAGACTCACATATTGCCTTTTATATATAGAGATTAGTACCATCTTCAGACCTTACATTCTTGAGATGTGTTGAGACCGGAAGTTGGTGGGGCGTTTTCCTGTCACTATGTCCAAATGAAAACGTCACGCAGATTGCTTCGCTCCAATTTAAGAGTCCAGAATTGCAATCGCCAATCGAAACCCTTTTAAGCCTTTACTTCCTGACCGACGGCCAAGTCACGAGAAATGAAATCACTGTTCCAGAACTGAGACCAGAACCATTCAATGAATTGGCTTCAGTGAGAATCACTCTTGAACCAACTGGATCATTTGGTTTTTCTTTCCGATTGATAGCCTCTATTTTCACCCAGCGACATTCAAGACCTTCCACAATTGAACACACACACACACACACACACACACACACACACACACACACACACACACATATATATATATATTTATATAAACTTATTTATAAATGGAACTTTGACTGTGTGTGTATGTGTGTGTGTATGTGTGTGTGTGTGTGTGTCCGTTACCTATAGATTCCGAAACGGCTGAACCGATTTTCTTGAAAATTTACACAGTTGTACTATAAGCATCTGCGAGTTTTCTTAGCTAGGTTTTGTATCGAAGTATCCCCGATAAATATCGAAAATCGATAATCGAAAAAATCGGTTTAAAGAAGGAGTGGTCCGATTTTAATCAAATTTGATAGACTCATAAACAAAGACATAAGAAACGATATTCAGAAGTTTCAAGGTTGCAGTTCTTACAACAGTGCAGAAAATCGATAATATGTATATATATAAAAGGCAAGATGTTTGTGTGTGTGTCTGTTTTTTTTTCAGCCCTTTTGTTTTAATTTTTGCTTCGGATTTGGCTCTAAGTAGGTATAATTGTAGTTCTTAGTTTCAGCCATGATACCATTTACTCAGAGGACTTATTTAGCATTAAACATTCAGTTTACGACGAAAGAAACTTATTTGATATCGATACCAGGAAATCAACATTTGACTTGCAACCATTCATTTTTTTTTCAGTCTACGGTTTCGCTTTAACCGGAAACAACTATTGCTTTTTAGTCTTTCGTGCCAACGTCCAAAATATCTGAGCTCCAGGACCATTGATTAGTTTTAAAGCTTTTATTACACCCGAGCTATACTGCTAGTATATATATATATATATATATATATATATATATATATATATATATATATATAATAAAATACAGAACAAATAGAAAACGTATCTCAATGTGACATTTTTTATAAAAGCTTTCTCAGTTTTAATAAACGTGAAACATGTTAGATTAAGATATGTTTCTTGTTTGTCCTTATTTTATCATCTAGTGCGATTTTAATCCATATATTCAACTTATATATATATATATATATATATATATATATATATATATATATATAAAGAGAGAGAGAGAGAGGTTGTTTAATACTTAGTTTTTGTTCCTAATAAGGTTAGACCAGTACACATTTGTATTAAAAAGTGTTCTATACAATTATATTGTAGAACTTTTGAATATTTTTCATTTTTAAACGAGTTATTTTGCTACCCAGGTTTCCACCATGAGTGGTGTCTTCAGGCGATTTTTAATAACTTAGTTATTAAAAATCGCTTGAAGAAACCACTCATGGTGGAAGCCAAGGTAGCGAAATAACTCATTTAAAAATGAATATATATATATATGTGTGTGTGTGTGTGTGTGTGTGTGTGTGTGTGTGTGTGTGTGTGTGTGTGTGTGTGTGTGTGTGTGTGGATGACTAATATATTATGCTCTCATTACGATTGAGCTCTCTGGAGAAGAAAATTTTATAAACAGTTTCCACTTCGGATATAATGCGTGACTCTTCAGAAATGAATTGAGTTCTCTCCGTAACTGGCGTCTGTATACACTGCTTATATACAAGATGTTAAAATTTCCCTTCTTTGATGCCATGCGCCGATGGCTTAGATAGTATAGAATCCGACTACCACCAAATCGGTCGAGTTTCGATCCCGGCTAGAAGCAAGTGTATAAGTCTAGCCAGACTGATGATCTGTGATACAGCGAAACGGGTTTGTATGTGGATGACTAATGTATATATATATATATATATACTAATTCGTGACATCATCCTTGGTTTCAACGCTACCTTTGTTCAAACTTTTAGGTATTTTCAGGCGTTTTATATTAACTGATCACCCAGCGCTTTTTTGAACGCATAAAAGGAAGTTCCAGAACGTATAACCGGAAGTTTGAAATAAGGGAGGAACTGGTCAAGACTAGCAAAATAATATTGTAAACGCTTTCAGCCTGGTTTGTTCGAGCCCAAATTATATATTCCAAGGTGTTTACATCTGGGCATTAATCTGACCCTTTCATTTAGTAACCTTTCTCATTCTTGAAATAGTATTATGGCTATGTTCGCTTTTTGGCACAATCTTCAGACATTAACACAGTTACAAGATCTGGTCTTTTATATTTTCCAAATTACAAAAAGGTCTTTGGCATTTTTTTCTTTTAATTTCCACACATGGTTGGAGTGTTTGGTACAATTTTTAAGGCTTTCTAGCTAGAAACAAAGAAGAGAATACTAGATTACTGTGTGCTGTCAGTTCTTCAATATGGCAGTGAATGTTAGACAATATCATAAAAAATGAAGGAAAAACTTGAAGCAACTGAAATGTGGTTCTACAGAAGGATGCTGCAGATATCATGGATCGAGCATGTGAGCAATGATGAGGTTTTGGAAAGAATGGAAACGTAAAGGAAATTAATACTGAGCATCAGGAAGAGACAGCTAAAATTTCTAGGACATGCAATGAGGAAGGAAGGCTTGGTGAACCTGATACTAACAGGACAGATAGAAGGGAAAAGAGACAGTGGAAAGCAACGGATAACATATTTGAAGAGTCTGATCAGGTGGATGACGTAACGAGGGTAGCGTGGTGTAACAGGAGAAAGTGTGGTAAGGGCCAACAGGGACAGGGAGCCGTGGAAAGCCATGATCGCCTACGTCCTGAAGGGACAGTGCACATAGAAGAATATATATGCCGACTGTTTATAAGAAGTTACAATGTGGATGTAAAATGGGGGATCAAATCTATATTATAATCAATATATAATTTGATCCCTCATTTTGCGGCCATGCTAGTTTCTATACATTTATATTCTAGATTTATGAGCTTGAGTTAGTGGATGGTAGAGCCGGGTTTGGGTGGTGTAACAGGAGAAAGCGTGCTAAGAGCCACCAGGGATAGGGAGACGTGGGAAGCCATGATCGTCTACGTCCTGAAGAGACAGTGCACATAGAAGAAGTATATATATGCCGACTGTTTATAAGAAGTTATAATGTGGATATAAAATGGGGGATCAAATCTATATTATGGTCAATATATGATCTGATCCCTCATTTTGTGGCCATGCTAGTTTCTATACATTTATATTCTAGATTTATGAGCTTGAGTTAGTGGATGGTAGAGCCGGGTTTGGGTGGTGTAACAGGAAAAAGTGTGCTAAGGGCCACCAGGGATAGGGAGAAGTGAAAAGCCATGACCGCCAATGTCCTGAAAGGAAAGGGCACGTAGAAGAAGAAGAAGAAGAAGAAGAAGAAGAAGAAGAAGAAGAAGAAGTCGTTTGAATGTGGATATGTTATTACGCCAACTTTTTTTCTAATTTCCTTCAGTTCACCCTAAATATATATATGTATTATAAACATATGCTTTGTAAATAACTTCTTCGGTTTACAAACTCCGTCAAGTAGACATTTGCCTTTTTCTTTAGAATTAGAAAAATTAAAAGCTCTACATTTTAAACTTTGATCTTTTATTCAAATATCTATTGAGCACTTTTGATACAATTGTTTACTGTTCTAATTTGACTATGACTAATAACAGGTTAATTATTTGACTATTACTAATAACAGGTTAATTATTTGACTATTACTAATAACAGCTTAATTATTAGGGCATGATTAATAACAGGTTAATTATTTGACTATTACTAATAACAGGTTAATTATTTGACTATGACTAATAACAGGTTAATTATTTGACTATTACTAATAACAGGTTAATTGTTTGACTATGACTAATAACAGGTTAATTATTTGACTATTACTAATAACAGGTTAATTATTTGACTATTACTAATAACAGGTTAATTATTTGACTTTGACTAATAACAGGTTAATTATTTGACTATGACTAATAACAGGTTAATTATTTGACTATTACTAATAACAGGTTAATTATTTGACTATTACCAATAATAGGTTAATTATTTGACTATTACTAATAACAAGTTAATTATTAGGGTATGATTAATAACAGGTTAATTATTAGACTATTACTAATAACAGGTTAATTATTTGACTATGACTAATAACAGGTTAATTATTTGACTATTACAATTAACAGGTTAATTATTTGATTATGACTAATAACAGGTTAATTATTTGACTATTACTAATAACAGGTTAATTATTTGACTATTACCAATAATAGGTTAATTATTTGACTATTACTAATAACAAGTTAATTATTAGGGTATGATTAATAACAGGTTAATTATTAGACTATTACTAATAACAGGTTAATTATTTGACTATGACTAATAACAGGTTAATTATTTGACTATTACAATTAACAGGTTAATTATTTGATTATGACTAATAACAGGTTAATTATTTGACTATTACTAATAACAGGTTAATTATTTGACTATTACCAATAACAGGTTAATTATTTGACTATTACTAAGAACAGGTTAATTATTTGATAATATTACAAATAACAGGTTAATTATTTGACTATTACTAATAACAGGTTAATTATTAGGGTATGATTAATAACAGGTTAATCATTTGACTATTACTAATAACAGGTTAATTATTTGACTTTGACTAATAACAGGTTAATTATTTGACTATTACTAATAACAGGTTAATTATTTGACTATGACTAATAACAGGTTAATTGTTTGACTATGTCTAATAACAGGTTAATTATTTGACTATTACTAATAACAGGTTAATTATTTGATTATTACTAATAACAGGTTAATTATTTGACTATTACCAATAATAGGTTAATTATTAGACTATTACTAATAACAGGTTAATTATTAGGGTATGATTAATAACAGGTTAATTATTTGACTATTACTAATAACAGGTTAATTATTTGACTATGACTAATAACAGGTTAATTATTTGACTATTACTAATAACAGGTTAATTGTTTGACTATGACTAATAACAGGTTAATTATTTGACTATTACTAATAACAGGTTAATTGTTTGACTATGACTAATAACAGGTTAATTATTTGATTATTACTAATAACAGTTTAATTATTTGACTATTACCAATAACAGGTTAATTATTTGACTATTACTAATAACAGGTTAATTATTAGGGTATGATTAATAACAGGTTAATTATTTGATTATTACTAATAACAGGTTAATTATTTGACTATTACTAATAACAGGCCAATTGTTTGACTATGACTAATAACAGGTTAATTATTTGACTATTACTAATAACAGGTTAATTATTTGACTATTACCAATAACATGTTAATTATTTGACTATGACTAATAACAGGTTAATTATTATTATTATATATACAATCTCTATAAGATGAAATGCAACGTCAATTGCCATCTTCTATCTTCGCGACTTTCACCGCTAGCTTACCCTTTCTACAACATCACCTGTTTTCTTTTCTGTCTTCCCTAACCTTTCACTGCAACCCCCTGCTCACCAGTCGCTCTGTTGCGTAGGGAGCCGGTTAATTTTTCTTTGATTCGGCCTTGTGTCAGACTTAACCGAACTGCCTACAGCTTACAAGTTTTGTGCAGATTTATAATCATCAGAAGGTTTTTCTTCATCAGAAGGTTGGTTGTCAGTTGGAATGTGCGGATTAGTGTAGAAGAGTCGAAAAATTAAACATACATTTTGAATGTTAAAATAGAAATTTATTAAAAGCAGGAATACCAAGAATTCGTAGAAATGAATGTTCACTGAGAAAGTATCAAAAGTTCGTACAAAATGTTCTTGTAGTAATTGTTCAAATAGATAAGGCGAAAGAGAAAGAGGACAATGTCCGAGTTGACCTTAAGCTTCTCTCGTTCCATTTCAGCGGTGTCTCTCTCTGACTCTTGACTGACACCGAGGTCATTTATATACTCTTTTTGAATTTAGCACTGGATCGCTAAGTCCTTCCAAGTCGTGCATGTCGCTCCCATTGGTCAAAAATCATTTTAATACCTACTTGAGAAATTTGGGTTCGACTTTTTCTTTAAGTACATGGTCAATCCTTTTTCTATTTTCGAAAACCCAGGATTTCACACATCGTTGTGAATTTTTAAAGAAGGTTGATTTGAATTCATTTCTTATCCGCTTCAGCTCTACTTCGTTGTTTGCGGTGCCAATACAGCTTTTTATCTTGTCATTACGCTTCCCAAGTGTTTAAATGTCTTTACTTGTTTGATTTTACTTTCTCCGACTTGTAGTTGACATTTTGGTGTTTTCTTTTGACTGATGACCATGCATTCACGGCTTCTAATTGATGAATGTACTTCCCTGGTGCCCCCTATATATGAATTTACTAGAGCCACAAGATTAACAACTAGGTCCCACCCTTTTACTGTGAAACCAATAAAATGTAAACGCAAATTCTACTCCAACAGCTTCTTTTCTCGCACTTCCCGCCTGTGAAATTCCCTTCCATTTACTTGCTTCCCCGACAGCTACAATCTCCAAGAATTTAAATGTAAAGTCAATAGTCATCTCCTATCTCACTAACCTGCATCCTCACTCTCATGCTCCTTTCTCCGTCCACTCCACTCTCATCAGTATTCTCATCTTTCTCTCACCCACTTTTTTTTAATCATATCACCCCAAGCAAGGCGATAACGCAACTGATGTGTAGGGGGCTACATAAGACTGAAAAGATTGGAAAAGAGAAAGCCGGAAACCACACCCTAAACAGGAAACAAGGGATGAGCCTCTTCACCCGTTCAATAGACGAGAGTGGAGTGTGAACCGGGTGATAGTTTAGTCTATCTACTCCAATTGAAAAAAAAAAGAGTAAAAGAATGGAAAAGAGTAAAAGATTGGAAAACTTCTTGACACCCCCATAACCTGTCACTCTTTCTCATAACTTTCCTTCTATGTAACCCCCTATAAAACAGTGGCAGTAAAATGTCTTCATTTGAGCGATATGATTATAAAATAAAATTCAGTTTACTTGAAGTTAATGCTTAGTCTTTTCTTCGCGCTTTCTCTTGCTACCTTCTGTAGGAGGTCTTGCATTCTTCTTTTGGTGTCTGCTATCAGCACTGGGTCATCTGCATTTATAACAGAAAAATCCCACGAATCCCTGCTTCTTTGGGCTGTAGTTCAATTGATGTCAATCATATCTTCGTCGGCCATTGCTTTTCAAGCTTTTTGTTGTCAGTGGGTGCTTTCTGCTCTTGAAGTCGATCCTATCTTTGTCGGCTATTGACTGTGCTATCTGCTTTTGATGTAAATCCTATTTTGGTCTGGTCAAGGTAATATATTACAGTTATACTTCAGTATCAAAAGTGTGAATAAAATGTTCAAATTCTAAAACAACTAACAGCCATTCAAAATGTTAATAATAATAGTATTATAATTATGATTGACCCACACCTTTATTAGTTAACAGGACATTTACGCCTTGTCAATACCGCATAAATAATTGGCTATTCCGTTTTGATAACGTGAGAAGACAAAAGTGTGGTGGGATCGCCTTTTTTTGGATACAAGAATGGACTCACCTGATGTGTACATATACAGCAAGCGAGCGGAAGTAGCAACCTTACCTCTGCTACTATTGACACTGTCAGCTCTCTGCCTTCGGGTGGAGAGCACTAACCCAGTCGTGGTTCCGCCGAAGGGTAGAATCACGACTGGGGAAAGATAGACATATTTTTGGCCGGGCTATATGACCCGGAAGACCCACATTAAAAAGACCTTATGTCACATTTCGCCTTAAGTGAAAAGATGACTAAATACCGTCACAGAGTTGCCTAGCATACCTGCTACTATTGACACTGTCAGCTCTCTGCCTTCGGGTGGAGAGCACTAACCCAGTCGTGGTTTCGCCGAAGGGTAGAATCACGACTGAGTAATGATAGACAGATGTTTTTGGCCGCGCTTTATGGCCTGGAAACCCCACATAAAAATGACTTTGTGTCACATGTTGCCTTTAGTGGGAATGCCAACTAAATACTGCTGTAGAGTTGTAAAGAGTTGCTTCGTGGGTCAGTAAGTTGGTGCTGAGTTAGTTGGAGTGGTTTGGATATAGACTCATTACCTGGGCATATTAATTCACTTCAAGATTATATGTATTTATTTCTACTAATAGTATTCCTGAATTGACTAACCCGTGTTCCAGGTTGTATATTACGTTCAATATAACTTACATTTCCTATCTCCATATCTGTTTTTGTTATTTATTATTTTGTGTGGTTCCTCAACTGGACTCCACAGCAAAAAGGCATAAAGGACGTTACTTGTCAATTTCAAATCTTTTCATTTGTACCCCCTTACTTCTTAAAATAATGACCAGTATTCATATTTATGACTGTTAAGAGAATTTCTACGAATGTCTTATTGTGGTAGAACTCCCCATCAGCTTATTCAATCATTAACTGAAGAATTAAGAATCATCAGAAATTTGAAATAGGAAAATCGTAAAAGTGTTACGGGTTAAAATAATAGTAATTATAATAATACTAATATATAATCAAGGATTTGGTTCTGGTCACCATCCAGACCTGGTTACAAACCCCGAACCTTTAACAATTTTATTGAACTTTATAATACACACAGACAGAACAAGTATTACACACATTTCTTTCCGTGTGCCAACCTGAGTCAGACAGACAAAAACAGCTTCGCATCCTTTTCCACTGATCTTCTTCCTCTATGTGCACGGTCCTTTCATGACGTAGGCGATCATGGCCTTCCACGTCTCCCTATCCCTGGTGGCTCTTAGCACGCTTTCTTCTGTTACACCACGCAACCCCCTCTTTGTCATCCACCTGATCTGGCGCTTCAAATATGTTCTTCGCTGCCTTCCTCTGTCCCATTTTCCCTATATCTGGCCTGTCAGTATCTGGTTCTCTAAGCCCTCCTTCCTCATTGCGTGTCTCAGGAACTTCAGTTGTCTCTTCCTGATGCTCAGTATTAATTTTCTTTTCGTTGCCATTCTTTCCAACACCTCATCATTGTTCACATGCTCGGTCCATGATATCCGCAGCATCCTTCTGTAGAACCACATTTCAGCTGCTTCAAGTTTTTCATTCATTTTCGATGATATTGTCCAACTTTTACTGCCGTATTGAAGAACTGACATCACATAGCAATCTAGTATTCTCTTCTTTGTTTCTAGTAAAATTTTCCTGTGTCTCAGTAATTTACACAGCTTTTGGAAAGCGTCCTTCGCCATGTCAATTCGCCTTCGGATCTCTGTGTCGCACATTCCATCTTCTTTTAGAACACTTCCCAGCTATTTACATTTTTTTACCTGCTTGATTTTAGTATCCACTACCTGTATTTGGCATTTTGGGCTGCTCTTTTTACTGATGACCATGCATTCAGCTTTCTTGTAAGTTATCTGTAGTCCTTTCTTGTCACGCTCTTCAGCTACCTTCTGTAGGAGGTCTTGTAGTTTTCTTTCCGAGTCTGCAATGACTGATTATTTTGGTAAAAACAAAAATCACACAGATTTTACATACATACAAACCTTACTGGTAATGTCGAGTTATAAAGTATTGGTCCTGAATAGCAAGAATAAAATTTTCGGTTTTAGATTTTAACCGGACACTACGTACCTACATATTATTCTTATTCTTATCATTATTATTATTATTAGTAGTAGTAGTAGTAATAGTAGTAGTATTTATTTATCAGTATCTTTATTTATATTCTGGGTAACACATTCTTTTTGAACATAATCGCTGTTCTTGTCAATGCACATAATTCACTAATGAATACTGAATTACAGAGCAAAATTTTAGAATAAACATTCAACTAATAACTATATGATAGGCTACTTGTTTATTGGTTCAGCCCCCCACCCCATATATATATGGGGTGGGGGGGCTGAACGAATATATATATATATATATAGACTCTCCAATTTCTCAGCTCCAGCCGTTATCTATTGGACCATTCTAACATCTAAGCTTACAGTACATGGTATTTCAAAAATGTTTTCCACTCTCTCTATCTATCTATCTATCTATCTATCTATCTATCTATCTATCTCAGTCTATTCAAATCTATCATCTATCTATCTATCTATCTATCTATCTATCTATCTATCTCAGTCTATTCAAATCTATCTATCTATCTATCTCGTCTATTCTAAATCTATCTATCTATCTATCTATCTATCTATCTATCTATCTATCTAGTCTATTCAAATCTATCTATCTCAGTCTATTCAAATCTATCTATCTATCTATCTATCTATCTATCTATCTATCTATCTATCTATCTATCTCAGTCTATTCAAATCTATCTATCTATCTCAGTCTATTCAAATCTATCTATCTATCTATCTATCTATCTATCTATCTATCTATCTATCTATCTATCTATCTATCTCAGTCTATTCAAATCTATCTATCTATCTCAGTCTATTCAAATATATATATCTATCTATCTATCTATCTATCTATCTATCTATCTATCTATCTATCTGGAACTGTTCAGAATTTCTATTTATATTTATCTATCTGACTCTCAATTTCCTCATATTTTTCTCAATCTGTGAATATAAATCTTATGTTTCAAAAAAGGAAAAAAGAAAAAAAAAGGTAAATTAGCGTTTCTTTTATGCATGAAAAATACTGGAATCAACACCGAAAAGACACAATTGTGGAATGTTATCTTTCCTAAGAAAGAAATTATATTTAGACTTTTGAGATATCCCAGAATTCTTCTCCACGGGAAGTAATTGGATTTCGTTTCTTCCCCTCGTTCTCTCCAAACAGCGTCGACACACGAGGCACGTATAAAATTTATGAATATATATATATATATATATATATAGAAGGAGAGAGAGAGAGAGAGGATAGAGAGAAAGAGAGAGAGAGGGGATAGAGAAAGAGAGAGAGAGAGAGTGTGTGTGTGTGTGTGTGTTAAGTGGGAAGTCTGAAGCCAAAACTGATGACTTTCAGTGGTTTACTGGTAGAAAGGCATTTAAGGTAAGCAGAATTTCAATAAAGTGCTTGCTATCCAGTGCCATGCTTAGCAACATCGTCCCCACCCACTTCAGCAGAATGCGTCTTGCGCCCCACCTCCACCGAACATATGGAACCCACAATAAATGGTACTTTAAACAAAATAACAGACTCTCGGAACGCAGATATTCCATGATCACGAAAAAACGAAAGAAATCGAGGAATTGGCGTTTCGAAGCGACACATTACGAAGGTTTTCACAACTTTTCACTACTTTTTAGTGATTTCCTAACTATTTTCATCCCCATTTCAGTTTCGGCTCTGAATCTTCTACAAGGTTTTCTTTTCGCAAGATTTTCTTAAACGTTTTTTACGGCATCCTGAATGTTTGAATATACATGTTATGTTCTTCTGTGTATGTTGAAAAAGATATCGAGAATCTATTTCTCTCTCAAGTTCATTTTTTTTTTTTAATTACGAATGATTTGCGGCCTCTTCGGGGCCCGGAAAGCTTCTATCAATGATTATGTATAGCGGCCATAATATATGGAACGGAAACAACAAAGACATAAATATGTGTATTACTTAAAATGTAATGCATGATTAGCAATGAATTTTTTACCGAATAAATAATATGAGTATCGATTATATATATATATATATTCGTACAGAATAGTCGAAATTATTAATCTGAGAACGTCGACAAGTATTTAATCTTTGTTTTGTTCTTTGTAAATACTTCTATGTTAGGACAATTTTTATGGATCACCAGCAGTATAGCCCGGCGTTGCTTGGGTGTAATGAAAGCTTTAAAACTAATCCATGGTCCTGGAGCTCAGACTCTTTGGACGTTGGCACAAAAGACTAAAAAGCATTAGTTGTTTCCAGTTAAAGCGAAACCGTAGACTGAAAGAAAAATGAACGGATGTAAGTCAAATTTTGATTTCCTGGTATCGATATCAAATCAGGTTTTTCGTAGTAAACTGAATTTTGAAGGCTAAATAAATCCTCTGAGTAAATGGTATCATGGCTGAGACTAAGAACTACAATTATACCTACTTAGAGCCAAACCCGAAGCAAAAACTAAAATAAAAGGGCTGAGAAAAATATAGATATACAGGCAGATAAACAGACAGACACACAAACATCTTGCCTTATATATATATATATATAATCGAATTTCTGCACTATTGTAAGAACTGCAACCTTGAAACTTCTGAATATCGTTTCTTATGTCTTTGTCTATGAGCGTATCAAATTTTATTAAAATCGGACCAATAGACTTAACTATCGCCCGGTTCACACTCCACCCATGTCTTTTGAACAGGTGAAGAGGCTCATCCCTTGTTTCCTGTTTAGGATGTGGTTCCCGGCTTTTTTTTTTTTCAATCTTTCACTTTTTTTTCTTTTCTCTTTTTTTTTTCTTTTGTTCTCAATTGGAGTAAATAGACTTAACTATCGCCCGGTTCACACTCCACCCACGTTTTTTGAGCATGTGAAGAGGCTCATCCCTTGTTTCCTGTTTAGGATGTGGTTCTCGGCTTTCTCTTTTCCATTCATTTTACTTTTAAGTAGCCCCATGCGCCTCAGTGGCGTCACCGCCTTGCTTGGGGCGATATGATAAAAAAAAAAAAAAAACTCCTTCTATAACCCGATTTTTTCGATTATCGATTTTCGAAATTTATCGGTGGTACCTCGACACAAAAGCTAGCTAAGAACACTCGGAAATGCTTATAGTACAACCGTGTAAATTTTCAAGAAAATCGGTTCAGCCGTTTCGGAGTCTATAGGTAACACACACACACACACACACACACACACACACACACACACACACACACAGACAAAGTTCCATTTATAAAAAAGTTTAGATTTCTCATACTAATAATACATCCTGGCAGGATACCTAGCTCCCTTAGGACAGCCTCCCAATAAATGTTGAATTAATGTTTCTCCTTTGACATCTCTCTTATTTCACAGTCTGCATCTCTCTCTTCGTCTTTTTTTTTAACAAATCTCTCTACCTTTCTCTGACCTTCGCATTAATTGTCTTTCTTCTCTCGCTTTCTCCACATAGTCATTGCCCTTCTCTCCTCCTTCCTCCTCTTCTTCCTTTTCTCACTTTACGAATCTCTCACTTTTTCTCCGATTTTTCAGTTCACCTTTCACTCCCCAGTTGCCATGGACCACTCGGCCTTCTCTCTCCTTCCCTACACTCACTCTCTCTCTCTTACTTTCTCTCTCTCTCTCTCTCTCTCTCGTTCTCCTTTTTTTTTCTCTCCATATGAATCCCACGGCTTTTGTCCCTTTGTTTTTTCTGTTCTCCTCTCTCTCTCTCTCTCTCTCTCTCCATTTTCCTTGTAACAATTGCCTTTCTCTTTCCCACTCTACTCCTTTTCGCTCTCTCTCTCTTTCTTTTACTTTCTTTACGAATCTCTCTACCTTTCTCTCTTCTTCCCTCTGATCCCAATTTTTAATGTAACACCAGCCACTCTCTCTCTCTCTCTCTCTCTCGCTCTTTTCACTCTCTCCTTCCTTTTCTTTCTTTACGGATCTCTCCTTCTTTCTTACTCTTTCTCTCTATTCCTTCTATCTCCACCTTATCTCCCATGGAACATTCCCCCCCCCCCGCGCCACACTTTTCCTCTTTCGCGTCCTACTTTCCTCTGTATCTCAATCAATCCCTTCCTCGTCTCTATTTTTCTTCCCTGTCTCTTCTTAGACAACTTCCCTCAACGTCCCTGCTCCTTTTCAGTCTGTCTGTCTGTTTGTCTGTCTGTCTCTCTTTAATACCTGTCGAGTAACTTGAATGGAAATGAAATGTTTTCAATAAAGCATTTTAATAATCATGATTTTTTACACCTTTTCATTCCTCCTTGCTTCTTAAATCTTTTGTTCATTATATTAATCGAACAAACTTGTCTCTTTCCCAGTTTTCATTTTCGCACTATCAAAATAAGTTGTAGATAAATATATATATATATATATATATATATATATATATATATAAAAGTATTGTTGGAATAATATTCCTTGTCCAAAGAAACAATTTTTAAAAAGTGCTCAATACAAAAGTAGAGCTAATAATATTATTTCTTCATAAATTATAACATTGATATGTTACAATATCACTACAAAAGTAACCATTTTGTTTCGACACTTTTGTGCCTTGTCAAGTGATGTGATTGTTCTTAAATGAATGGTTTAAAAGTCTGAAAACGAGCATGACCTCTTTAATCAGGGAGGTATTATTGTATATACAATGTGGACCAATCAGAGTAAAGCAACTTCCCACACCAAAATTAACCTTAAGCCTGCTCACATATTTTCCAAATGAGAAGTTGCTTTACTCTGATTGTGAAGAGTTCTGTTGCCAAACACAGCGTCTTCAAGCAGCCAACTTCTTGACCGAGGGCAGCACTACCTTCTCAAGGTACTTGATGTAGGCTTCTCTGTTGAGTCTGAGAACCCCACCAACGAATTCAAGAGTTATTTTCTCAACAGAAATATCAGAGTGAGATTTCAGATCTTTTCTATCTTCGTAATCGCCATTAGACTCATCCAACTCTTACCGAATCCTCTGCACAGTGTTCAGATTGAAATATTCGTATTGGAGATTCCAGGGTTAATGCCGTTTCTAGATTTAGAATCTAATTTTTTAATCTAGGAGTAAATACATGTAGTCAGGAAAAAAGCTCGTTAGATCAGTTTCCATGTAAATGCTTGTAGAAAAGACACTTCCCATTTGAGGAACTCACTTTCATTAATGTCGTGGATTTTAGAGAAGGAACATCACAAAATAATAAACAATAAAAACAGATATGGAGATAGAAAAGTAGATTATATTGAACGTAATATACAAACTGGAACGAGGGTTAGTCAATTCAGGGATACTATTAGTAGAAATCAATACATACAAGTCTTGAAGTGAAATAGTATGTCCGAGTAACTTATTCTAGATAAGTGGAGCTCAGAGTTAGTCTGGTCTCTGGATAACTTCGGTATCTGCCAGAACTCTTCGATAACTCTAACTGATCTCTACGATTACTCTCTATGGTAAACTGGAACTACAACTGAGATTCCAGATCCCACTGCTGTTCTCTCTATGACAGGATTATATGTTCACTCAGTTGAGTCCATTATTATATACAAAAAGGGGAGATTCCACAACAATTAACTAGTTTTCCTGATAGCTACAATCTCTTTAAATGTAACGTCAACTGCCATCTTCTATCTACTTGATTCCCATCCATCTTTATCCTTTCTTCGACATCTCCCGTACTCTTTTTTCTCTCTCACTGTAACCCCTTGGACACCAGTGGCAGTCCTGTTTTGCTTGGAGTGGAATGATTATATAAAAAATATCAATGAGGTTATGCTTTTACAATTGTAGTAAAAACATTGGTACATAAATAAAAAAAAGTACGTTGATTGATGTTGTAAGAGACATCTTTTAAAAGTTGTTGGTAGATGTGAATAGACTGAGATAGATAGATAGATAGATAGATAGATAGATAGATAGATAGATAGATAGATAGATAGATACACTCCTGATCAAATGTTTAAGACCACTGAAAAATCTTTAAAAAGAATTTTTGTTTTACAGATAGATTTTAAACTCCTACCACTTAAGGTTACCAATACTACAATCTAAAAGGTTATGGAAACAAAAAGCTACATTGCAAACATTTTATTGAGAAATTTACATTTTTATAAAATGAGGCGATTTATGCATGATAAAAATTATAAGAACAGGGGTATAAATTGTTAGATCTATGGTAATTCCAATGTTTTTAGTTCCGTTAGAGATTAGCAATCACTGCGTAAAGGTGTTACCATGCCTAAAGCAAGCAAACTTACCAATGTTGAGCGTTCTCGAATTCTGGAATTCCATAAGCCAGGTTTGTCATAGCGGGCGATCGCAGCTAAGGTAAATCGCAGTAAAATTGTGATTTGCAACTTTCTAAAGAACAGTGAGAATTATGGAAAAGCAAAATCCTCTGGTAGGCCCCCAAAAGTTTCTCCTGCATTGAGTAAGAGAATAAGACGGGTTGTTATGAAAGAGGGGGGGGACTTTCTTCGAGTCAAATTAAGGCAGTCACAGATGCTGATTGCAGTCTCGTAACCATCAGACGACACTTACGACAAAAAGGCATGGTAAATAAAAAGTGTAAACAAATTCCTTAGCTGCTTTCACGTCACAAGGTGAACCGCTTAAAGTTTGGTTGTGAATACCAAACATGGGACGTTGAGAAGTGGAAGAAAGTCGTGTTTTCTGATGAGAAAAAATTCAAATCTAGATGGTTCTGATGTCTTCCAACGATATTGGCATAACAAAAACATGCCTCCTGGAATTTTCTCCACACGTCATAGTGGTAGAGGGTCCCTAATGGTATGGGGTGCCTTTTCTTACAGAGGGACGATGGAGCTCCAGGTGGTGCAGGGTTGTCAAACAGCGGCTGGTTATGTTAGCATGCTACAAAAACATCATTGATGATGGAGGGCTATCGTTTGTGTGTGGATGGATGGTTATTCCAACAGAATAATGCTGCAATCCACGCTGCAAGTCGGACCTTGACCTTTCTACAAGAAAATCGGTCCATCTCTTGGGACATCCTGCATGCTCACCAGACTTGAACCCAATTGAAAATGTTTGAAGATGGATGACAATAGATGTTTATCGAAATGGCAAACAATATTCAACAAAAAATGAACTTCGTGAAGCCATCTTCAGAAGCTGGAGCAACATCCCCCGCACCTTAATGGAAACGCTTATTTCTAGCATGCCCGACAGAATATTTGAAGTCATCAACAGCAGTGGAGGTAGAACTCATTATTAAATTTGGTTGTTGAATGTTTTCATACACTTTTCATACACTTTTTATATAATTTCGTAGAATTTTTGTCCCTGGTCTTATAATTTTGATCATGTGTAAATCGCCTCATTTTATAAAAATGTAAATTTCTAAATAAAATATTTGGAATATAGCTTTTTGTTTCCATAACCTTTTAGATTGTAGTATTGTTAACCTTAAGTGAGAGGAGTTTAAAATCTATCCATAAGAAAAATATTTCTTTTTAAAGATTTTTAAGTGATCTTAAAATTTTGATCAGGAGTATAGATAGATAGATAGATAGATAGATAGATAGATAGATAGATAGATAGATAGATAGATAGATAGATAGATAGATGCTTGTACAAATGAACTGAAACAAAATGAATAAAGTCTTCCGAGGATCTTTCACACTTTCCTTGATCACGTATACGTCGTCTCTTGACATTGTTTTTTTCTTCTGACTTAAGATTTGGACTGAGATAGATAGATAGATAGATAGATAGATAGATAGATAGATAGATAGATAGATAGATATGAACAGACGGAGATAGATAGATAGATAGATAGATAGATAGATAGATAGAGAATGAACAGAATGAGATAGATAGATAGATAGATAGATAGATAGATAGATAGATAGATAGATAGATAGATAATGAACAGAATGAGATAGATAGATAGATAGATAGATAGATAGATAGATAGAGAATGAACAGAATGAGATAGATAGATAGATAGATAGATAGATAGATAGATAGATAGATTCGAGCAGACTCAGATAGATAGAAGAAGAAAAAAGAAAAAGTAATTTAAACTGAAGTGACAGAGAGTGAGAGAGTCAGACAGAGAGAGAGAGAGAGAGAATGAGAGAGACAGAGAGAAAGGAGGAGAGAGAGAGAGAATGAGAGAGGCAGAGAGAAAGGAGGAGAGAGAGAGAGAGAGAGAGAGAAGATGGCGGAATAGAAGGCAAGAAAAGAAATGCCAAAAATTATCGGCTGAAGAAATAGAATAGAAAGAGATAAGACAGAAATCGAAGGATAAAAGAAAAACGAAATTGTTGATAGATGTCGTATAAGACCAGTTTAAGAAATAATAGATTTTGTCAAGCTCGTTAACCATCACTCCACACTTGGCGCGGAAACAACAATTTCAAGGCAGATATGCAAAACGCAACGTGCATACACACACACACACATACATGCAACACACACATCTATATATGTGTGAGAGAGAGATAGAGAAAGGGAGAGAGAGAGAGAGTGTGTGTGTGTGTGTGTGTGTGTATTTAGAGCACATATCTTTATTCAAACATGTTTCATTGAAAAATTTAGACACTGTTTTTTCACATTTACTATAGAGCGTTTGTCATTGTAATTTATCCCTGAACATGAACTTAAAAAAGATCAAAAGTACTTGGGTAAAAAAAAAAACTACAGCGCCCTTCATGATGGATCTCATCTCAACATCAAGAAACTGATTAGACAACTGAAAAAGGAGCAGCATAAAAATAAATAGACACAATATGTCTATATTATCCAGTGAAACACACACACACATACATATATATGTATATCAGTAGTATAGCCCGGCGTTGCTCGGGTGTAATGAAAGCTTTAAAACTAATCCATGGTCCTGGAGATCAGACTCTTTGGACGTTGGCACGAAAGACTAAAAAGCAATAATTGTTTCCAGTTTAAACCTAACCGTAGACTGAAATAAAAATGAATGGATGTAAGTCAAATTTTGATTTCCTGGTATCGATATCAAATAAGTTCTTTTCGTCGTAAACTGAATTTTTAAGGCTAAATAAGTCCTCTGAGTAAATGGTATCATGGCTGAGACTAAGAACTACAATTATACCTACTTAGAGCCAAACCCGAATCAAAAACTAAAATAAAAGGGCTGAAAAAATACAGACATACAGGCAGATAAACAGACACACACACAAAGATCTTGCCTTGCTTGGAGTGAAATGATATATATATATATATATATATATTATCGATTTTCTGCACTATTGTAAGAACTGCAACCTTGAAACTTCTGAATATCGTTTCTTATGTCTTTGTCTATAAGTGTATCAAATTTGATTAAAATCTGACCTTTCTTTCTATAACCCGATTTTTTCGATTATTGATTTTCGATATTTATTGGGGATACCTCGACACAAATCTATCTAAGCACACTCGCAGACGCTTATAGTACAACTGTGTAAATTTTCAAAAAAATCGGTTCAGCCTTTTCGGAGTGTATAGGTAACGGACACATACGCACAGACACACACGCATACACAGAGAGAAACAAAGTTCCATTTATGAATAAGTTTCGATAATATATATATATATATATATATATATATATATATATATATATATATATATATATATATTGATAAATATAAGAAACAATGAATGTTTATTATGTAGGTATCATAATATAATATCATGTAGGTGATATCGACAGATTTAGGTCAACAATACAATACAATAATCCTCACTCATACACACAGTAAAAAGAACCTTCAGATATTGGAGGCCACCTACATTAAATCAAAACAACACACACTTAATAAAATCAAGTTTAAATCTCGTCATAACACATTACATTGCGTTTTAATATATGGTTCTGTTGTCATTTCGCGCTATCACGAGGTGTGACGTCATAAAACCTCCTTACAAATTTGCGAACTGCGTTTACTATTTTTGGTAACTGTTGCCGTTGCTTAGCGGAGTTTTATGTCAACACAAAATAAAATCGTCTCTGATGGTGGATGCTTTTGTGCTAACGTCCTTATAACCTCTCTGAAGATGGCTCATTTGAGCCGAAAGCTTAGAAGCAACTTAATAAAAGATTATCCAAATGTTGGAGAATTTTTGCATTATTTTCAACTGAAATTAAAGCCAAAATACGACAGTTAGAACGGCTCATTATTAAATATAATAGACATTCATTGTCTCTTATATTTAACAGTATATGTTTAGAAAATTATTTGCTGCCTCGATACACTATATATTGTTGCGATGATGCATTTATATATATAAAAATAACATTAATATGTTAAAAAGTTATATCGACAGAAATTATGTAACTAATATTAAACGAGTTTCAACCTTAATAAACATAAATAATATAAATCAATTTGAAGATGAGTTAGACAATAATGAAGATACGGTTATTAGGGAGAAGGACATTGGTCAGAGAAGTCATTTAAAAAACATTGGTCAGAGAAGTCATTTAAAAAACATTGGTCAGAGAAGTCATTTAAAAAACATTGGTCAGAGAAGTCATTTAAAAACTCGGAAATCCTATCTAATTTAAATGTAAAATTTGAACATTTATCAAATGAGAAAAGAAAAGAAATTCGTAGTTTAGTCAATGATTTCAAAAATCTTTTTCCTGATGTTCCTAGAAAAACAACGGTTGCAGTACAAGATGTTTTAGTTAGAGATGAAAAGCCCATTAAAACAACATTTTTACCGGGTAAATCCAATCAAGCTTCAACAGTTGAAAGCAGAGATTAAATACATGCTGGATATTGACATCATTGAACCAAGCAGTCAGTGGATTTCTCATTGTATTCTCATACCAAAACCTGATGGAAATTATTTGTAACAGACTTTCGAAAAGTAAATGCCGTAACCAAAAGTGACTCCTTTTCAATTCCTAGAATTGATGACTGTATTGACAACATCGTCAGGGCGAAATATGTCAGTAAATTTGTTCTAATGAAAGATTATTGGCAAGTGCCCTTAACTGACAAATGCCAAAGAAATTTCATCATTTGTGCCTCTAGATGGCTTATACCAATGTAAGGTTATGCCGTTCGGGATGAAAAATGCGCCGGCAACATTTCAAAGGATGATGTATTCCCTTCTACACGAAATTCAGGGGTGTGAGGTCTGCATAGAGGATGTAATTGTGTACAGCATGAATTGGGACGAACATGTACGCATCATCGAGCTATTTTTTATTAAACTGGAAGAAACAAACCTATATGTAAACCTAAACAATATATATATATATATATATATATATATATATATATATATATATATATATATATATGTATGTATTCTAAAGAGATACTGTTGAATATAACAGACAATAACTGTCTATAATATTCAATCCTGAGCCGTTCTAAACATCGTATTTTTACTCTAATTTCAGGTGAAAATAAAAACAAAAATTTTCAAACATAAATGTGGGTTGTTTTAAATGTAGATGGCCTCCAATATCTGAAGTTTCTTCTTACTGTGTGCATAAGTGACTATTATTGTGTTATTGACTAAAATATGTCTAATATTACCTACATGGCTGTATTTTTCTAAGAAATGTTGTTTAAAAGTTCTCTGAACAGAAAGGTGACAGGTACGTCTATGGGAGAGCGTGGTTGTAGTAAAACCAATAAATGTAGTGGGTTTATTATTAATGTCAGAGATACAATCACTGAACGGGCATTTAAATTGATACACAACATTGGTTTTCTTTAGAGGATTTAGTTCTGTGGTTGTAGGGCTATTAGAGATTATGAGGTCTATTGTTTTAAGCTTTTTATAATATATGATGAGCTTAATTTCTTTATTGTTATTTATTGGTTTATATACATTCGTGTGTGTGTAAAGATTTAAATTTAATCAAAATTTATCTGTAAAAAATAATTTGAATAAAGACCAAACGAAAACTTACGTTTTGCTCACTTTGCTTTTTCAGGCATTAAATCAAGTCACTTAGTGTCATAGTCTTTTAATTAACCTGATAAATATTTATGACCGTATTCTCAAATTAAAGGCTATATATATATGTCTGCGGATGACTATATATATATATATATATATATATTAAGGAATTGATGGGTTAATTTTTAATTGGACATTATTTTTTATTGCTTTGATCTTGAAAAATTAATTTATTTTGGGTATGAAATAAAAAAGTCGTCATATATGGACTTGGAAAAAGATTGAAATATGAGAAGTGTCTTTTTTAAAAGGTAATTGAACCAAGGTGGACTGTGATACTCTCTGTGGCTTAATCTGTGCTAATCTGCAAGCCAGTTTTAAAAAAAAATTAAAAAGAAACAAGAAAAAACAAATCACTGTATATATTCAAATACATTTTTTTATAATCATATCGACCCAAGTAAGGCATTTTACTACCACTGTTTTGCAGGGGGTTACATAGGAAGAAAGTTATGAGAAAGAGTGACAGGGGGTGTCAGGATGTGGGTAAGAGAAGGATGAGAATACTGATAAGTGGAGTGGACGGAGAGAGGAGCATGAGAGAGAGGATGCAGGTTAGTGAGATAAGAGATGACTATTAAATTTACATTTAAGTTCTTGGAGATTATAGCTGTCGGGAAAGCAAGTAAATGGAAGGGAATTCCATAGGCGGGAAGTGCGAGAAAAGAAGCTGAGGAGTAGAATTTGCGTTTACAATTTATTGGTTTCACAGTAAAAAGGTGGGACCTAATTGCTAATCTTGTTACTCGAGTAAATTTATATATAGGAGGCACCAGTGAGCTAAGTTCATCGGAGCAGAAGCCGTGAAAGTATTTGTAGAAGAGACACAGGGTTTATCCATAAAAATAATGTTTATAGAAAAAAATATACAGGGTGGTCCAAAAATAGATGGACAGTAAATGATAACATTTTTTTGAGATACCATATACAATTTTAATTATTAATATGATAATTACATTAGCAATTAAAAATTTAAAATAATATAGTACAAACGCCATAGTTATCTAAAATTATTTATAAATGGAACTTTGTCTGTGTGTGTGTGTGTGTCCATTACCTATAGACTCCGAAACAGCTGAGTCGATTTTCTTGAAAATTGACACAGTTGTACTATAAGCATTTCCGAGTGTTCTTAGATAGGTTTGTGTCGAGGTACCCTCGATAAATTTCGAAAATCGATAATCGAAAAAATCGGGTTATAGAAGGAGTGGTCCGATTTTAATCAAACTTGATACACACATAGAAAACGACATAAAAAATGATATTCAGAAGTTTCAAGGTTGCAGTTCTTACAATAGTGCAAAAAATCGATAATATATATATATATATATATATATATATATATATATATATATATAAAAGGCAAGATGTTTGTGTGTATGTCTGTTTATCTGCCTGTATCTCTATTTTTTTCAGCCTTTTATTTTAGTTTTTGCTTCGGGTTTGGCTCTAAGTAGGTTTAATTGTAGTTCTTAGTCTCAGCCATGATACCATTTACTCAGAGGACTTATTTAGCTTTCAAAATTCAGTTTACGACGAAAAAAACTTATTTGGTATCGATACCAGGAAATGAAAATTTGACTTATATCCATTCATTTTTCTTTCAGTCTACGGTTTCGCTTTAACTGGAAACAACTATTGCTTTTTAGTCTTTCGTGCCAACGTCCAAAGAGTCTGATCTCCAGGACCATGGATTAGTTTTAAAGCTTTCATTACACCCGAGCAACGTCGGGTTATACTGCTAGTAATGAACACTAATGTAATTATGTAATCAATGTACAAACCTATTCCATCTACTGTCCACCTATTTTTGGACAACCCTGTATAAGCGTTTCAATTTTGAAACGTCATGTCTCTTCGGATCGTTGCCAATTAAAATTCTCTGCAAATCCCTTTTCTTTGCTATGTGCGAATTGGGATGATGACCGCGGAAAAATTGGTGGAGTGTTTTCCTGTTGGGATTACCAAAAAACCAGTGGTGTTGTTATCGTTCTTTGGAAGAGCATCAACTCTTTCGTTTGGTCGCAGTCTTTTCCCAGCATTCATAAATAATTTATTACATAATTCATAGCAGTACAGCAGGTTTTCCTTCGTTTCTTATAATATTTTGCCATGTCTTAATACTTTGCATAGTGTCTGAAAAGCCTCTTTAACTAATGAATTTCAGTATCCCATTCTTCATCGTCAGTTACTGCATTACCTAGACCAGGAACATTTTCCCTTCTATGGACCACCTGATAAATGATTCAACATAAGAAGTCTACTCGCATCTCGTTGTAATATCTGGTATGATCACCAAACTTAAGTAACATTGAACCTGGTCAGTACTTGGATGAGCGACCGCTTGGGTGCTGTAAGGATGGATGGGCAGGTGGTTTGGGTTAGGGTTAGGGTAATGAGTAATGGCTTGGGATTGAAAATTGGAAATCGGAATTAAGTAATGTTAAGCCAGGTCAGTACCTAGATGGGTGACTGCTTGGGAATACCAGGTGCTCTAAGCTTGGATGTGTAGGTGATGTAATGGATAATGGCTTAGAATTGGAAATTGGAGTTAAGTAATGTTAAGCCTGGACAGAACCTAGATGGGTGACCACTAGGAAATACCAGGTGCTGTAAGCTTGGATGTGTAGGAGATGTAATGGATAATGGATTGAAATTGGAAATTAGCGTTAAGTAATGTTAAGCCAGGTCAGTACCTAGATGGGTGACCGCTGGGGAATACCATGTGCTGTAAGGTTGGATGTGCAGGTGGTGTAATGTATAATCGGAGAGCCGAGTTCAAATTCCATTTGGGTTCGTTATATTCACTTACGCGCAAATACTATTGGGAAAGGCATAAACCCACCTCTTCTTCCTCAAATCTATGGGTTATTAGTAAGCATTATTTTCTGACTTTAAATAACCTGCAATAGGTTGATAAGACGTAAAAACGAATCAATAAAAAAAGACTGTTTTTCACTTTGCAATTAATACGAACTTTTTACATTTCAGAAGCAAAATATTTTTACACTTATGACCTTTTTTCAATGAAAATCGCCATTGGTTTAAAAGGTTACAAAATTCAAGAAAAAATTGTAATTAAACATTGTTATGGATATTCTCCGAGCGTAGATGTAATGTGGCTCAAGGCTGAAAACATGAGACACCTAGTGAGGATCGAACTCACTATGCAGCCGTAACTGATCAAGATAAAACAGTTTGGTAACCATTACACCAGGTCGAGGCACCCAATTGATTTTCTAACCATAGCATAGATGTGGTACTAGGATGAATGTATGGCGCACACAGTGAGGATTGAACTCACTCAGTCAGTTAAGTGCCATACGTGATACACGCTTGGGCGATCATGTCTCGAAAGAGACATGACTGACTGGGCAGAAGATCCCTGTTATTTAAAGTATAGATGAAGGGAGAAGAAACGAATTGTATTAATAATTAGTAATTAGTGGGGGATCAGTTTATTACTTCATAACAATAGAAAACCGATCCCCCACTTTCTGCCCAGTAGAAGCATTCATCATGTTTTCCACTATTATATTCAGTCAGTCAGTTAAGTGCCATAGGTGATACACGCTTGGGAGATTATGTCTCGAAAGAGACATGACTGACTGGGCAGAAGATTATTCCGCAGTAGGTTGCCATTTCGTTCTACAATAGACTGGTTGCCAGCCAAGGCTATAGAACCCAATCTGTCCTGTTATTTTGCTCATAACTGGAGGGAAGAGACGATTAATACCTTTCCCAAAGGTATTTGTGCGTAAGTAAATGTAAGGAATGTCGTTGTGGTGCAGTGGATATCGACTGGAAGCGACAAATCGGAGAGCCGAGTTCGAATTCCAGTTGAATTCCTTGCATTCTCTTACGCATACCTTTCAGAAAGATATCGATCTGTCTCTTCACTCCAGTTATGGGTTAAATAACAGTACAGACTTTCTCCGCAATGGCAACTTACTGTGGGATAATCTTCTGCCCAGTCAGTCACGTCTCTTTCGAGACATGATCGCCCAAAGCATATGGTACTTAACTGACTGACTGAATATAATATGTGGAGACATAATTAAAACTTCTACTGGGTATAAAGTGGGGGATCGGTTTTATATTGTTATAAAGTAATAAACTGATCCCCCATTAATTATTACTTAATAATATAATTCATCTCTTCCCCATCTAGCTATGAGTCAAATAACAGGACAGATTGCGTTCTATAGATGCGGCTGGCAATCAGTCTACCGCAGAAAGTAATGACAACCTACTGCGGGATAATCTTCTGCCTAGTCAGTCATGTCTCTTTCGAGACATGATCGCCCAAGTGTGTAACACATATGGCACTTAACTGACTGACTAAATATTTTAAATCAGTAAATATCCAGACTTTAGTGTGGTACATGGCCCTAAGATGTTAATGTTTAGTCAGGCTCGAACTCACTATGGATTTTTAGCTTAGTAAACATTGGTTTATAGCCGTTGCCCGACGTGTGTGTTTACGTCTGTTTGTAAATTGAGAACAGATTTTGCTTGGGAATTATGCATGGCACTCACAATGGAATCGACATTTCCAAAAATACCGTCCCTCCTTCGTCTTCTTTACCCCCAACAGACATCTGCCCCGCCCCAACTGTTGGACCGAAAACCAAAACAGAAGAAATGTAGCCAAAAGTTTCCAATTACAAAATACCTTAATGCGTTCTTTAAAAATCTTTTCTTTTCGAAATTTTGTTCCCTTTTTACATCTTTTTACAGATTTAAACATTCTTTAACATTCTCAGTATGTCTGTCTGTCACTCTATCATTATATATATATATATATATATATATATATATAATGAGAGAGTAAGAGAGAGACAAACAGACAGACAAACGGTCGAGTTTCGATCCCGGCCAGAAGCAAGTGGATGTGTCTAGCCACACTGATGAGCTGTGATACAGCGAAACAAGCTTGTATGTGGAAAACTAATATATATATACTCTCACACTCTGACTGAGCACTCTGGAAGAATGGTAGACTTTGAAAAACAGTAGCTGCTCCAGCATCTACGCATCGTTCATTCAGCAATGAATTAGAACACTCTCAGCTATTGGGCGTGTATAATGATAATATACACGCTAAAAAGTTTGCCTCCTACCGAGCGCCCATAGCTCAGAGGTAGAATCGCCGACTGACGTCAATTCGGTCGGGTTTCAATCCTGGGTAAAAAGCAATCGGATGTCTAACCGTACCGATGAGCTATATATATATATATATATATATATATATATATATATATATATATATATATAATGAAAGAGTACCAGAGAGAGAGAGACAGACAGACAAACGGTCAAGTTTCAATATCGAGCAGAAGCAATTGGATGTGTCTAGCCAAACTGATGAGCTATAATACAGCGAAACAAGCTTGTATGTGGATGACTAATATATATATATATATATATATATATATATAGAGAGAGAGAGAGAGAGAGAGAGAGAGAGAAACAAACAGACAAACGGTTTGCGATATACGCATCACTCTTCAGACATGACTTGAGTTCTTTCGGTGACTGGCGTGTGTATCCACTGTTTATATACAACACGCTAAAATTTCTGTTTTCTGTGGCTTAGTGGGTAGCGACTCCGACTGATATCAAATCGGTCAAGTTTCGATCCCGGCCAGAAGCTAGTAGATGTGTTTGTGATACAGCAAAACAGGCTTGTATATGGATGGCATTACATTGACTTACAATTCAATTTTCTTTCACCGAAGTTAAGCAACGTTGAGCCTGGTCAGTACTAGATGGGTGACCGTTTGGGAATAGCAGGTGCTGTAAGCGATTATTGACGGATGTGCGTTGTGGTGCAGTGGATATCGGCTCGGAAAGAGAAATCGGTGAGCCGAGTTCGAGTTCCAGTCGAATACGCTGCATTCACTTACGCACTGGTACCCTTGAGAAAGGTATTAATCCGTCCTTTCCTTCCAGTTATGGGTTAAATATCTGAGATCTGCTGTTCATGCGATCTGTGGCAGACGTCTGCACCAATTGTTTGTTATCAGCAGTTCTAAAAAGTGTGGATGGTGATACACAAGCCTTCACCACTCTAAACAATTCTTTGTGTGGCAGTCTAACTGAGTTAGACACTCATACGTCGAAATCGACGAGAGAGTCCATAATATATATATATATACATATATACTATAAGTTATAGTTTAGAACATGTTCAAATCATAATTTACTACAAAAGGTACATTTGTTTCAACATCGAAAAAACAATGTCTACCATCATCATTAACTAATTAATGAGACATTGCTTTCACTGGTAACCCCTATATATGAATTTACTCGAGCCACAAGATTAGCAACTCGCTCTCGACGGCTGGTCGAGTGATTTCTTTTTCAATTCTCAAAGGCTGATAACAAATAAATGTCATAATAAAGATCAACAGTAAATAGTTTAGAAATCAATAATACATAATAAGTAAACTGTTAACAAATAATATAAAATTCCTACAAATAAACAGATTCATGTTCACTAGGATTTCCATTTAATGGCCCTAGAATAATTTGAAACTTGTCTATTACTGTCCAACCAATAAGCGTCATACTTTGCTACCCACAATGCACAACAGGCAAGTATATATAAAAAGTCAAGCAATTAAACAGCATATCTATCCTGAAGCTTGCGTTCAAGTATGGCGCATACTCTCGTGTCTCCGTGTCCACATTCGTTTAGTTTTTTGTTTTTTGTTTTAATTATTATTTTTTCTTGTATACATGTAAGGGTTTTTCCCTGAAAATGAATGTAAACTAGCAGTATAGCCTGGCATTGCTCGGGTGTAATGAAAGCTTTAAAACTAATCCATGGTCCTGGAGCTCAGACTTTTTGGACATTGGCACGAAAGACTAAAAAGCAATAGTTGTTTCCAGTTAAAGCGAAACCGTAGACTGAAAGAAAAATGAATGGCTATAAGTCAAATTTTCATTTCCTGGTATCGATATCAAATAAATTTTTTTCATCGTAAACTGAATTTTGAAAACTAAATAAGTCCTCTGAGTAAATGGTATCATGACTGAGACTAAGAACTACAATTATACCTACTTAGAGCTAAACCCGAAGCAAAAACTAAAGGACTGAAAAAAATACAGAGATACAGGCTGATAAACAAACACACACACACAAACATCTTGCCTTATATATATATATATATATATATATATATATATATATATATATTATCGATATTTCTGCACTATTGTAAGAACTGCAACCTTGAAACTTCTGAATATCGTTTCTTATGTCTATGAGCGTATCAAATTTGATTAAAATCGGACCACTCCTTCTATAACCCGATTTTTTCGATTATCGATTTTCACTATTTATCGGTGGTACCTCGTCACAAAACCTAGCCAAGAACACTCGGAAACGCTTATAGTACAACTGTGTAAATTTAAAAACAAAACGATTCAGCCGTTTCGGGGTCTATAGGTAACGGAGAAACACACACACATACACACACACAGACAATGTTCTATTTATAAATAAGTTTAGATTTGTTTGAAAGTCTTTTAATTCCAAGTGCTTTCGGCTAATCTATTGCCAATTTTCAAGAGTTTCAGTTGTGCTACAATAATAAATAAAGTGGCATTGTAAATGGGATAAAAGCTATTGAAAGTGGACATATTGGTAATTTACTTATGCGGCTGGATGTGCGTTGTGGCGCAGTGGATATAGGCTCGGAACGAGAAATCGGGCAGCCGAGTTCGACTTCTAGTTGAATTCCTTGCATTCACTTACGCGCAAATACCATTGGGAAAGGTATTAATCCGTCTATTCCTTTCAGTTACGGGTTAAATAATAGGACAGATTGGGTTCTATAGCCTTGGTCGGCAACTAGTCTACCGCAGAAAGGAATGGTAAACTACTGCGGGATAGTCTTCTGCCCAGTCAGTCATGTCTCTTTGGTGACATGATCGCCCAAGCGGGTATCACGTATGGCACTTAAGTGACTCATACGGCCAGTCGATTTTGGAAGTGTTCATGATTGGTTTTATTAAGGTTTACTTTGTTTTAGTATCTTGTCAGGACCTTATAACAGTTAAAGCAGTACTGGTTAGACGAGTAAACGTATATTTAAATAAGTGTTCAGCAGACCATCTAAAGAACTGAATATGCAGAGACAACACACACACACACACACACATATATATATATATAGTTAGTGGGAGATATTTACTGACATAGACTCTCAGGGCATATATGAGGATGCTAGAGTTCTTCCCAAAGAAGGGAAGGTAATCTGGGATCGAGATATCAGGGGAGGGGATTGTGGGGTTCGGGTTAATTTCACAGAGAGCTAGAATGTCTGGGGACCTTTGATGGAGGAAAGATTCCACACTGCAAAAGTTGGTACACATGCTACGGATGTTAGTGAAGGAAATGTTGAGGGGTTTTGGGGATTTTATATATATTTATATATAAAGGAAAAGACAATACTTCATCTGAATTATAATCCATTTCAATAAACTAATTAATTAATATTTTATATTAAATATATCTTTTTGGATTATCCTTGCCACTCACTGAATTGACATGAATATCTATCTATTTATCTCTCTCTCTCTCTCTCACTCTCTCTCTCTCTCTCTCTCTCTCTCTATATATATATATATATATATATATATATAAAGGAAAACTCAATAGGTCATTTAAATTGGTTATAAATTATAATTCATTTCAATGAGCTTAATTAGCTCATTTCATCAGACCTTACAATATTCCTTCCATTTGGTACAAAAAATTTGCCGGAATAAATATTTCCTTTAACTGAAGAGAAAGATAAAAAATTAAAAATAAGAAAAAGGAAAAAGGAAAAGAGTCAGGACAGAGGTATTGGCGTCATATCAGTTGGGGGTATTCAGACCAGTCGCGAAGATGTTGACCACTAAATCATCAACTGTCTACTTCTAATTCCATGGATACGTATGTATGTGTAACCGCACAAATTAACCCACACAGGTATACTAACTTATATCCATATATACACATGCGCACACATCCCCACATATACATACAAATGTGAATGTGTTTATGCTTATACATGCCTATCGACTTACACTTATTGATATCCACATACGGATCTTGCGTTCGTATACTCACATATATATATATACTAGCAGTATAGCCCGGCGTTGCTCGGGTGTAATGAAAGCTTTAAAACTAATCCATGGTCCTGGAGCTCAGATTCAGCTTAAAGAATATTTGAAATAATAAAATAATTGCAACAATTTACCAATCGCACCTAGTATATATATATATATATATATATATATATATATATATATATATACCAGCAGTATAGCCCGGCGTTGTTGCTCGGGTGTAATGAAAGCGTTAAAACTAATCTATGGTCCTGGAGCTCAGACTCAGCCTAAAGAATATTTGTGTGAAGTTTGGTGAGAATCGGATAAAAATTGTGGTTTTGTATAAAGGACATACAGACAGATAAACAGACACACACACAAACATCTTGCCTTTTATATATATATTATAGATTTTCTGCACTATTGTGAAAACTGCAACCTTGAAACTTCTGAATATCGTTTCTTATGTGTTTGTCTATGAGTGTATCAAATTTGATTTAAATCGAACCACTCCTATAACGCGATTTTTACGATTATCGATTTTCGATATTTATCAGGGGTACCACAACACAAAACCTCGGTAAGAACACTCGCAGACGCTAATAGTACAACTGTGTAAATTTTCAAGAAAATCAGTTCAGCCGTTTCGGAGTCTATAGATAACGGACACACACACACACAGACATACACAAACATACATACACACACAGACAAAGTTCCATTTATAAATAAGGTTATATATATATATATAGAAAGACGGGATTTCCAAGCGCATAAATACTGTTATAAATATGCAAGTATGCTAACAATTCTCACACATACTCCCAAATTACGCACATATTTTCATACTTACATACATCCTCACATCCATACGTATATATACACACACAGACGCACTCGCACTCCCACATGCATGCGTGCGCACATATAAATGTATTCTTCATACATACATTTACCTATTTATATCCACATTATTGTATTCATACACTCGCAAATTTACGAGGAAGGGATCCATGCACACATGTATACTCATCCGTATATATATAAATATAGATATAAGCATATAAATATACAAGCAAGTTTTTATATACCCCTATGTATAAAAACAATGTAGGCCTGTGTACACTTATCCATTTACTTTTAACTCCCAAAACGAGGTGGTATATTTTCCTTTCATACGTCTTAACAAACATTACACATATATATCCATATATACTGGCATACATCATTCGAATCTTGATATTAACCTGAACACATATGAGTAGAATGATCGGTGCATGAAGATATAATTAGTTCAAGAATGTACAATTGACTACATCCAAGATTAACACAATCAGGTGTTCTCACATGACGGGAAAACATGTCCATAATTAGGTCCACACTTATACATGAAATACACTTATAATTAGGTCCCCCCTATACATACAACAATAAGTAAACATGCACAACATGATATATAAAAATATATAAAAACATGCACAAAATTAGATGCATCCATAGCCATGAAAAACATATCTATTAGATTTCCCTATAATCTTCCATTCAATCCGAGGAAAATCTCAAACCATTCAATATATATATATATATATATCTAAAACAAATTTACAACCATTATTAAAGATAGGTTTACGTTTACAAACATAATTTTTTAAAAATCTGTCGCTTTCAACGTCACTTTATGTAAAAACAAAAACTCTCTCCACAAACGCGTCACGTGATGTAAACAAACGCGTCACGTGATGTAAACAAACTCTCCATTGACGCTCTCGCAAAATACGTTACTAATTCAAATTTTAAAATCATTTGTTTCTGATGAAGGACTGAGGGCGGTCTGAAATATAAAATATAATAGTAGAAATAAACAAATACTGTCAAAAAAACACATTTTTAAACTCAAAACGTTTAAATATTCTTTCCTATACATATTAAAACAGTATACGTTGATCATCACTATGCTATATATATATATATATATATATATATATATATATATATATATATATATTTGATGAACCCACGTCTATTGAACAGGTGTAGAGGCTCATCCCTTGTTCACTGTTTAGGATGTGGTTTCCGGCTTTCTCTTTTCCAATCTTTTCACTCTTTCCTTTCTTTTTTTCCCCCCTCAATTGGAGTAGATAGACTAAACTATCGCCCGGTTCAACTTCGTACTAGTTTCACACAATATTCACTGGGAAATAAGAGGTGAGTCTAACGAGGAAGACATTTGGAGGAAGGGTTAGGCGGAATGGAAAAGGGTCATTCAACTCGGATATATATATATATATCCACCGCTAGGGTTTGGTCAGAGAGATTAACAAAACAATCTTTACCTTTCACTGCAGCACGCGGTGTATTCACTGGATGTTGAAGAAGGTCTTCAGGTGGAGAATTTCGGCTGGTAGCTTTGTGGAAAGTTCTTTCGACGTCTTGAGCGAATAGCCGGAGAGAGGTCTACGCCTGGCCGATAGCCCAACAACTCTGGGTTTTTCTACTATTTCTTCCTTTTTATATAGAAACCGGAGCCTATATTCATTGGTCCACTCTTTCTCTGGTCTTTTCCTTCTTTTTACTATAACCATAGTTACCAGCCTATTTAATCTCTTTTTGGGTAGGGTAGAACCTGACCCAGTGACTTAATTCATACTACTCTCCTTTCTGGAGTGGCAGAACCCTAACCGAATGACCATTTACTACTACTTTTACTAAGGTGACTATTTCAGTCATGACCCAAGGCTTTTAGGGCGAAAAAACGCTTCTAACTTCCTCGTTACAAAATATATATATTCATCCACATACAAGATTGTTTCACTGTATCACAACTCATCAGTGTGGCTAGGTAGACTTGCTTCCAGTTATATATATATATATATATATATATATATATATATATATATGGTTAAAGGAGCTTGGATGAGTTCCTCCTAGGAATATGTGAATGAGTGGCGCTGTATCAAGTTTAATTAGATATCTCTTCGTCATCTAATTAATTCAAATACTCCTACAATTTCATATATATATATATATTCAGTTGTATAGAACACTAGTTTTGCCCAGATAGTTGTACGGCCCAGACTCGTGTACCACATATATATCCCATCTCTATCAGTTAGGTGTCTTTCACATACGTTGTCTTCGTGCGATCTGTGGTGTCTGATGCTGACGATAGGGTGCCTAATGCTGATCTTCTCCTAGATTTTTGTTTTTAATCGTATCACTCCGTGCAAGGCGGTAACGCCACTGATGTGCAGGGGGGGGCTACATAAGAGTAAAAGATTAGATAGGAGGAGAAAAAGGGAAAAACGAACCAGTTACAGAGGGTGTCAGAGAAAGGAGCAAGAGAAGGATGGGAATACAGGTGTGATGACAGTTGCAAAAGTAGAGAGAAAAGAAAAGATATACAGGGTGATGTAGAAAGAACTGGAGTCAAGTAGTTCAGAGATGGGTATTGACATTGCATTTAAATTCCTGGAGGTTGTAGCCGTCAGGAAAGCAAGAATATGGAAGTGAGTTCCACTGATGTCAGGAAAGCAAGAATATGGAAGCGGGTTCCACTGATGTGCAGGGGGCTACATAAGAGTAAAAAGATTAGATAGGAGGAGAGTAAAGAGAAAGACGAACCAGTTACAGAGGGTGTCAGAGAAAGGAGCAAGAAAAGGATGGGATACAGGTGTGATGACAGTTGCAAAGGTAGAGAGAAAGGAAAAATATACAGGGTGATGCAGAAAAAACTATGTGATGTAGAAAGAACTGGAGTCATGTGGTTAAAAGATGAGTATTGACATTGCATTTAAATTCCTGGAGGTTGTAGCCGTCAGGAAAGCAAGAATATGGAAGCGAGTTCCACAGGCGGGAAGTGCGAGAAAAGAAGCTGATGGAGTAGAATTGTCAGCTTCATTTAGTTGATCTAACTGTGAATGCAACGTTAGTGTAATTGATACTTTCCAGTGCAGTCAAAACTTCGCTCGTGTTGTCATGTTGCATGAGTTAAGACATAAAACATACGGTTTTCACGTATAGCCATATTAACAATTGAATAAGGATTGCTGGAAGGTATAAAACAAGACTAACTTCGTGTGAGTTGCTCTGGATAAAAATATCTGGAGAGTTTGATGCCAAAGGTTTATCAGAAATTTGTAAATAACTCGTATTGACTTTCTAAGTGACAAAAGACAACAACAGAAAGCATTAGCAAATATTCCTGTTGCACAATATGCGGACTTGTATGCAGGTCACTAGAGAGACTGAAGGGACACATACGATACAAACATAAGAACTTACATCATTGTAAGTTGAAATCTACAGGAGCCTTCATCCCCTATATATACATATATATATATATATATATATATAGAGAGAGAGAGAGAGAGAGAGAGAAAGAGAGAGAGATGAAGAGTGAAGAGTTCAGTTGTTATATATTTTGGCGCGAAGATTTTTGTTTTTGATATTGGGGTGGTGATAGAGCGTTGATAGATTTAGGCCAAATAAATTGTCACTTCAACTGAGCAGGTTCATGCCGACTTGGAAGTTTCGTGAGGAAGCTGTTATGATGTCTTCACTCACTGGGGCTGTTTTTGTTTTGTTTTTTTTGCTGTTTTTTTTTTTTTGCTGCTCAAAATACTTCTAGCAATATTGATAATATTAATGGTAATACTATACGTCAAAATAAACATGACACTATTAACTTACATTATTGCAATCAAATGCATATTAATTACAAACATGATGAAACAACACTCAAAAGCATAATACGTAGAAATATGAAACTAATTAATAATGATAATCAAATTAAGCTCATCATATATTAAAAAAATTAAAACAATTGACATCATAGTCTCTAATAACCCAGAACCACACAACTAAATTCCCTACAGAAAACCAATGTAATATATCAATTTACATGCCCGTTCAGAGATTGTGTCTCTGGTACTAATAATAAACCCACTAAATATATTAGTTTTACTACAACCACGCTCTCCCGTAGACGTACCTGCTACCTTTCTGATCATAGTTCAATTAAACAACACTTCTTAGAAAAACATAGCCATGTAGGTAATATTAAACAGATTTTAGTCGATAACACAATAATACTCACTCATACACACAGTAAAAAGAACTTTCAGATATTAGAGACCATCTACATCAAATCAAAACAACCCACACTTAATAAAATCACATTTCAATCTGGTCACAACGTTTAGATATATGGTTCTGTTAACATTTCCGTCTCTGGCGAAAACGTCATAGAACCGCATTACAAATTTACGAACTGTGTCTGCTATTCAGTGACTGTTAACGTTGCTTAGCAATGTTTTATGTCAACACAAGATAAAATCATCTTTGATGGTGGATGTTTTTATTTTAACGTCCCTGTAACCTCTCTGAAGGTGGCTCATGTGAGCCGAAATCTTATAACCAACATAATAAAAAAAATATCCAAATGTTGGAGAATTTTTGTCTTTATTTTCACCTGAAATTAAAGCCAAAATAAGATGTTTAGAACGGCTCATGATTAAACATAATAGACATTCATTGTCTTTTATATCTAACAGTATATGTTTAGAAAATTATCGGCTAACTCGATACACTAAATACACACACACACACACACACACACACACACACACACACACACACAGATATATATATATATATATATAATCTTATCACCCCGGTAACGCCACTGATGTGCAGGGGGCTACGTAAGAGTGAAAAGATTGGAAAAGAGAAAGCCGGAAACCACATCCTAAACAGTGAACAAGGGTGAGCCTCTACATCTATTCAATAGACGTGGGTGGAGTGTGAACCGGGCGATAGTTTAGTCTATCTACTCCAAATATATATATATATATATATATATATATATATAAGTCATGAATCCAGGAGAAGATTTAGCAAATAATCCCAATGAATACTAGTAATATTAATTTAAATATTAAAACGAATCGAACATAGAGATCTATATCAATTTAATTTACAGAGAAAATATTTATTTATTTCATATGTAAATTAAAAAATGTACATTTGGGGAATAGCCATTTCTACAGACTTTCTGAACCAGCTTTATCAACCCCAGCCGGCTATATAATTAAGACATTCTAGTGTATCCGGATATAAAGGTTAGTTTTTTTGTTTTTTTTTTTAATCATTTCACCCCGAGCAAGGCGGAAACGCCACTGATGTGCAGGGGGCTATATAAATGTAAAAAGATTTATCAGAAAAGAGTGAGGACTACAAACTAGTTAGAAAGGAACAATAGAAAGCTGAGAAAGCAGGTGCCATGACAGATACATAGGTGGAGAGAAAGGGAAGATTATACGGTGGTGGGGAGAGAGCTAGAGTCCAGTGGTTAGTAGATGAATATTGACTTTGCATTTAAATTTCTGGAGGTTGTAGCCGTCAGGAAAGCAAGAATACGGGAGCGAATTCCACAGGTGGGAAGTGCGAGAGAGGAAGCTGCAGGAGTAGAATTGTCGTCTGCATTTGGCTAACCTGACTGTGAATGGGTGGGACCCAGTTGCCAGTCTGGTTGCACGAGTAGTAAAGGAAAGGGGCAAAAATAGGAGAGAGAAGTAGCAGTAGATAAGTGACGGGGTTAGATGAAAGGCAGTTTGCCCGAGGAGTCAAGGGTAGCTGGTAAGAAAAAAAAATCAAGGGTTATCACGTGTATAAAATTAAATTCCAACCAGTATCAATAAAGTTAGGTTAAAAATTAATATAACGATTAAACGGGAACGAAGGGATTTAGTTAATCCCCTATTATGGGAATTTAAATACACTTCAATGTCGACAAAGATTTAAATTCCCTTAATAGGATATTAACTAAATCCTATCATTTAATTCTCATATTAATTCCTAACCTAAATTTACTGATACTTGTTGGAATTTAATTTTATACACGAGATAACCCTTACGTTTATTTCTACCGGCTACGTTTGGCCCCTTGGGCAAGCTGCCTTTCCTTCCACTTCTATCAACTAGGCTAGTGCTACTAATTCACTCTCTTCCCTATGACTGCCTCTCAGTCAGTTAAGTGCCATACGTAATACACGCTTGGGCGATCATGTCTCGAAAGAGAGATGACTGACGATTTTCCCGCAGTAGGTTGCCATTACTTTCTGCGGTAGACTGATTCTCAGCCAAGGTTGTTGAACCCAATCTGTCTCATTATTTAGCCCATAGCTGGAGGGAAGAGATGTATTCATACCTTTTCCGAGGGTATTTATGCGTGAATGAATGCAAGGAATTAAACTGGAATTCGAACTCGGCTTCCCAATTTCTCGTCCTGGGCCGATAGGTACTGATCTGGCGACTCGACTGCAGCCACTTTCCCATCGTCGAAATGTGGCCTCCCTCTGTCTCTTCTATAAATACTTTCATGGCTTCTGCTCGGATGAGCTTAAGTCACTGATGCCTCCTCAACGGGTGTTTACCCGTGCAACCAGACTGGCAACTGGGTCCCACCCATTCACAGTCAGGTTAGCCAAATGCAGACGACAATTCTACTCCTGCAGCTTCTTCTCTCGCACTTCCCGCCTGTGGAACTCACACCCGTATTCTTGCTTTTCTGACGGCTACAACCTCCAGAAATTTAAATGCAAATTTAATACTCATCTATTAACCACTGGACTCTAGCTCTCTCCCCACCCCCGTATATCCTTCCCTTTCTCTCCACCTATGTATCTGTCATCGCACCTGCTTTCTCAGCTTTCTATTGTTCCTTTCTAACTAGTTTGTACTCCTCACTCTTTTCTAATTAATCTTTTTACATTTATGTAGCCCCCTGCACATCAGTGGCGTTTCCGCCTTGCTCGGGGTGAAATGATTAAAAAAAAAAATCCACTGCTCCACAACGCACATCCTTTTCTATAGTAACCTTTATTTCCGTTCACACCAGAATTTCTGCATCATATGGTCGGCTGGGGTTGATAAAGAGGGTTCCGGGAGCCTGAAGAAGTGGTTATTCACCGAATATGAAATTTTGAATTTACGTATGAGACATATATATATATATATTAAGTAATTCATCGAGCTTTTTATTCGACCTCAACAGAATGCAGAAAGAACTGGACGGCCGTTTCGTCCTATATTTGGGACTCATCAGCAGTGCACATCCACTATCAGCAATCGAAACCCAGACAGTTTGGTTATTAAGCCAAACGTTATACCAACTGTACCACGGGCCCTAGTGACGAAGAGGTAACGAATTAAGATCGATGATGCGCCGCTCGCTCACAAATTCCGTGGAAATATAGGACGAAACGGCCGTCCAGTTTACGTACCGGCGTGATGTGGCTTCCCTGTGCCTCTTCTACAAGTACTTTCATGGCTTCTGCTCCGGTGAACTTAGAGCACTGGTGCCGCCTAAGCAGGAATTTACACGAGATACTAGATTAGCAACTAGGTCCCACCTTTTTACAGTTAAACAGATAAGATGTAACCGTAAATTCTACTCCAACAGCTTCTTTTCTCGCGCATCCCGCCTGTGGAACTCCCTTCCACAAGTCTGCTTTCCCAACAGTTACAATCTCCAGGTATTTAAATGTCGGGTCAATAGACACCTCCTATCACTCTAACTCCCAATTATTCTCAGAACACTCTCATCTACCCAACCCTCATTCTCGGTATCGCTACCCGCCTATCATCCACCCTCTGACATTTCCTATATTTAACCATTCTGGGTATCCCTACCCGCCTATCACCCACCCTCTGACAGTTCCTATATTTAATCATCCTTTCTCCACTCTATGTAGCCCCCTGCGCAGTAGTGGCAGTGACATGCCTTGCTCGGGGTGAAACGCTTATAAAAAAATGTTGTATGTTTTATGAAATTTTAATAAAAAAAATTCATTTTAAATTTATTTCTTTATAAAATAGTAAATAATGTTCAATTAATATTAAATAATTGTATCTGCCGAAAAAATAAACCTTTCTACTTAACGGCCAGTGCATGACCGTAAGTATAACTTACTGAGCTAGCACCCATTCCGTTGGCGATTTTAAATTTCATTCTGGATCAACTGAAAAACAAATGGAAATATCGAAATTACTGACTTTAAACAATAGTAAATACAGTAAAAGTACTGCTCTCTCAAAATATATCTGGCAATTAAAAATCAACAACAAAACCCCAGTTATCACCTGATATTTTTAGGGCAGAGCTTATACGTTTTGTGCCTATGGATTAAGTGGGCTTACTTGTTTTATTTTCGGTGAAAACGATTGATATATGTTGAAAAAAAAATGAAATAATCGTAAAAACTTGTTATCGTAAATCACTTAATAATCCTAATTTCCTAAACAAAAGAAGTGAATTGATGAGCACATGCAAACATTGAAATAAATATCTGCTCAAATACGTCAATTAAATTCGATTCCCTGATGTATTTTTATTTATTTATTTATTTATACTTCTTATTTTTTTACAATTTGTGTTACTATATAAATATTCTACGTATTAATATTAATTCAACTTTTAAGATTTTACTTTCGAATTTCATGTTTTACTTTTACTCCAAATTAAATTCAATTAAACAATTGAAAAAAAAACAGCCTCCCCGCATTATAAAATATAACTACCATGAAGTACACGAGAACCAAATATCCAAATCCCGGAACAGTCAGTTCATAATAGGCACCTGATGATTGCGTAGCGCATGAAACTCCGAGATGTGCTATAGACGTAAAATAATATATATAAACAAATGTTTGGAGGTTCAAAATTTGTACACTACTTTAAAAACAAGGAATTTATTAACAGTCTCAAGAGCCCTTTCGTCCAACATCTCATCAGGAGAAAATCATTGGAATTATAAATCAAACGAAAAGAACAGCAACAAAAATGAAGAGCAAAAAAAGGAGAAAACACTTTAAAATAAATATACAAATCCCGGAACAGGTACCTGATGATTGCATAACGCATGAAACTCTGAGTTGTGCTATAGACGTAGGATACTATATATATATATATATATATATATATATATATATATATAATGATACAGTGTAGATATAGAAGGATCCAAAGGAGTAAGCTGTACATAGAGTGGTAGGATAACTCTCTAAGAGAGCTCTAAATATATATGTATATAAATATATATAGAACAAATATAAGAAAAAATTAAGGCAGACAAGTTATTTCATGGTGATTCGGGGGTGTGAGCCTATATCAGGCGAACCATCATCAGCTTCCGTCTTTATAGCTCAGAGGTAGAATAGCAGACTGACGCCATTTCGGTCGGGTTTCAATCCTGAGTAAAAAAAAAGCAGTCGGATGTCTAACCGTACTGACGAGATGTGATACAGTGAAAAAGATCTGTCTGCGGATGACTACTTAAGCTCTCACACCCTGATTGAGCACTCTGGAAGAATAATAGACTTTGAAAAAACAGTAGCTACTCTAGCATCTACGGATCGTTCATTCAGCAGTAAATTATAACACTCTCGCTACTGGCGTATGAATACATGATATATCACACGCTAAAAGTCTGCCTCCTTCTTCCGATCGCCCATAGCTCAGAAGTAGAATCGCCGACTGACGCCGGTTCGGTCGGGTTTCTATATATATATATATATATATATATATAAGTAAATTAAACCTAGTGAGCCAACAAACCTTTTGTTGGCTCTTCTTCTTCTATGTGCCCTGTTCCTTCAGGACGTAGGCGATCATGGTTCTCCACGTCTCCCTATCCCTTGTGGCTCTTAGAATGTTTGCTCCTGTTGCTCCTGGCAACCCCCGTCATCCACCTGATCAGACCCTGCAAATATGTTATCCGCTGCCTTCCTCTGTCTCTCCTTCCTTCTATCTGACCAGTCAGTATCAGGTTCTCCAGGCTCTCTTTCCTCATTACATGTCCCAGGAACTTCAGTTGTCTCTTCCTGATGCTCAGCATCAATTTCCTTTTTGTTGCCATTCTTTCTAACACTTCGTCGTTGCTTGTATGCTCAGTCCACGATATCCGTAGCATCCTTCTGTAGAACCACATTTCGGCCGCTTCCAGTTTTGTCCTCATTTTCGATGATATTGTCCAGCATTCACTGCCGTATTGAAGAACTGACATCACGTAGCAGTCTAGCACTTTTGGCTCACTAGGTTTAATTTACTTATTCTGCTCTGCTTAAGTACTGAGCGCCGTATTGTTAATTTATTACTCGTTTCGGTTTTTTTCTTTGGGTTACGTGCTGACTCGGTCCGAATCCATTTGGCTGATGTTCATGTGCTTAGCTCTTTCTTTTTTACAACCATTTTTTCCTTCCACGTATATACGCGGAGGGTTTTTCGAAACGAGTATAATTATAAGTTTGTGTTTATATATATAGTCATCCGCAGACAGATCTGTTTCGCTGTATCACAGCTCATCAGTATGGATCGACTCCGATTGCTTCTAACCCAGGGTTGAAACCCGACCGAAGTGGCGTCAGTCGGTGATTCTACCTCTGGGCCATGGGCGCACGGTAGAAGTAGGCAGACTTTTTAGCATATATACTATCATTATACACGCCCAATAGCCACAGTGCTCTAATTCATGAGTGAATGAGCGATGCGTACATGCCAGGGTAGCTACTGTTTTTCGAAGTCTACGATTCTTCCAGAGTGCTCAATCAGGCTGTGAGAGCGTAAATATATATATATATATATATATATATATATATATATATATATATATATATGAATATGTATATTTATTTCTACCGGCCTGATTATTTACGATAAATAAATGAATCGAAAATTGTGTTATATAGGCTTGATTTGATCTCGTTTAGATTGTTGGTCAAACGTGTTCGTGAGATCTAAGATATTAGTGGCTTCCCTTATGTGGATAGAGGTCGCAGGTTCGAATCCTGCCGAATGACTCATATTTTCGTAAAAAAAAATTATCGTATATAATCAGGCCAGTAGAGATAATTATATAATACTGTTTGATCATAAACAGAATATCTACTTAAATATGAGTATCGATCAAAAATAATGTTTAAACAAATCATTTCAAAATGTCGGTTATTTATAGACCAATTGCGTTAATCTTCGTTAATTTTCGTAATATATATATATATATATATATATATATATATATATATATGGGGTCTTTTTTTATGAATTTCATTCTTGTAAAATCTTCTGTACAATAAAGAGAGAAGCTGATGATGGTTCACCCGAAATAGGCCCAAATTTCCGATTTACCATGAAATAACGTGTCTGCCTGATTTTTTTCTTATATTTGCTCTATATGTATATATACTTATATATTTAGAGCTCTGTTGGAGAGTTATCCTACCATTGAATGTACAAGATACTCCTTTCGAGTATTCTATATTTACCCCGCATGCATATATATATATATATATATATATAATCATCCGACGGAAGTCAATAAATATACATATGATCGTCACGCAAGTACACCGACATATGTGAATATATTTCTGGTGTTAATAAAAGAGTGCTCAATGTAATATTACAGAGCTATTAGGTATATATTAATAAATATACATATTATATATATATATATATATATATATATACATATATATATATGTGTGTGTGTGTGTGTGTGTGTGTGTGTGTTTCAACCGCCTTATTCTCCCCCTCTAATAAAACCAAAGAATAAAGGCTAGCCATGCTGTCAGGAAACACACTTTCATGAATCAACTATATCCCCTACCTACCCCACTTTCTTCAAAATTCTAACGGACAATTTACAAGACTTATTCCCTTATCGCTACCCCCCACCAACATAACGCACACAACTCCCGAAGCTAATTTATCTAAAACTTATTTATCAATGGAACTTTGTATGTGTGTGTGTGTCTGTGTGTCTGTGTATCCGTTACCTATAGACTCCGAAACGGCTGAACCGATTTTCTTGAAAATTTACACAGTTGTACTATAAGCGTGTGAGAGTGTTCTTAGCTAGATTTTGTGTCAAAGTACCCCCGATAAATATCGAAAATCGATAATCGAAAAAATCGGGTTATAGAAGGAGTGGTCCGATTTTAATCAAATTTGATACACTCATAGAGAAAGACATAAGAAAGGATATTCAGATGTTTCAAGGTTGCAGTTCTTACAATAGTGCAGAAAATCGATAATATATATATATATTCTGCGGATGACAATATATATATATATATATATATATATATATATATTGTCATATATATATATATATATATATATATATATTGTCATATATATATATATATATATATATATATATATATATTGTCATCCGCAGAAAAGGTAAGATCAAAATCAGTTTTTCACCCCTTTTATTTTAGTTTTTGCTTCAGGTTTGACTCTAAGTAGGTATAATTGTAGTTCTTAGTCTCAGCCATGATACTATTTACTCAGAGGACTTATTTAGCCTTCAAAATTCAGTTTACGACGAAAAAAAATTTGACTTACATCTGTTCATTTTTCTTTCAGTCTACGGTTTCGCTTTAACTGGTAACAACTATTGCTTTTTAGTCTTTCGTGCCAACGTCCAAAGAGTCTGAACTCCAGGACCATGCATTAGTGTTAAAGCTTTCATTACACCCGAGAAATGCCGGGCTATGCTGCTAGTATAGGAAAATAGGTCTTCCATTCCTTTCCACACCACCTGATGAGACATTGGAAGTTCAATGTCGAAACAAAATGTACAAGTTGTAGTGGATATATATAAAAAATTGTACATGTTCTAAAATATAGTTTATAATAAATATTCACAGCTCTATAAATAATATATCGAACACTGTTTTAAATGAATGTTTTGAACGTTGTAAAATTTTCTTTGTTCGTTATTCACTCGTATATATATATATATATATATATATATATAGTCAATTCACTTTAAGCCAGACGACACTCTCACTTAGACGCACGAATTTAACTGGGAGTGAAAATGAATATCAAGACATTTGAAGGAAACAGAAACACAAACCTAAACATGAAACATGGGATAAACATGTAATCCTGTTCAAACGATGGGTATATATATATATATATATATATATAGAAAGAGAGAGAGAGAAAGAGAGAGAGAGAGATGGAAGGAGAGAGAATTATGTATACGTGTATATTTGTGTAAAATGTGTCTGAGTTTGTGATTGTACGAGTGTATTCGCGTATGCAAGTGGCCTTAAACTCTGTTGTAATATGGCTACCTTTTAAAAACCTGAAGACCATTCCAGCTCCGTTTTAAAAACGTAAGAAAAAAATCCCTTCGTTCTAATCCGAAATCAAAGACCGCTCAGTTGAAAGCTTTATGCTTAAGTCCACATATTGTTTTAATCAGTACACGCATTTAACTGTTTTTGTACACATCGTAACACGTACACCCGTCTACACACGTCTGCAACCGCACATACACACACACACGGACAAAATCGTCGCTACGAAAACTCTTGTGAACACGGAGAAATATGCAGAAAAAAGAAAGAAAAACCAAAGTTTAAAAAAAAAAAGGTCCTTCAAATGAGCCAGTTTCGTCAATTTCATTACGAAATCCTGGCTCCAACAGCAGCCCCGTACTATTTAACGCGTCTCCCCACATCCCTGCACAACTCAGAAATTCATTGTTTTCATGTTACCGACCCACCCCAACGGCGCTCAACACCCCCCCCCCGTCAGCTACGTAAATATCTTTCTTTTTTTTTTTCCTCAATAATTTTCGTCTTTTTGTTTGTTTCCTTGTTTCTCACGGTTTAACTGATTCAGTTATTGTTTACTAAGATTAGTTTAGTTTGGCACAAGGCCACAAAAGTAGGGTGACGAACAAGGATCCAACTCACTGTCAGTCAGTCAGTTAAGTGCCATACGTGATACACGTTTTGGATGATCATGTCTAGAAAGAGACATGACTGACTGGGTAGAAGATTATCGCGTAGTAGGTTGTCATTACTTTTTACGGTAGACTGGTTGCCAGCCAAGGCTATAGAACTCTATCTGTCCTACCATTTAACTCATAGCTGGAGGGAGAAGAGATAGATTATATTACATTATTATATTAAATGTAATTAGTTGGGGATCAGGTTATTACTTTATAACAATAGAAAACCTATCCCCCACTTTATGCCCAATAGAAGTTTTAATTATGTTTCCAACTATTATATTCAGTCAGTCAGTTAAGTGCCATACTCGATACACGCTTTGACGATTATGTCTTGAGACATAACTAACTTGACAGAAGATTATCCCACAGTAGGTTGCCATTGCTTTCTGCGGTAGACTGGTTGCCAGCCAAGGCTTTAGAACACAATATGTCCTATTATTTAACCCATAATTGGAGGGAAGAGATGGATTAATACTTTTCCCAAGGGTCTTTGTGCGTAAGTGAATGCATGGAATTCAACGGGAATTTGAACTCGGTTTCCCGAATGCTCAACCCAGTAGTAATATTCGAGAAAACCTCCTCGTGAACCATTACCATACACAAAGGTGCCTTTGTTATTTATTGAGCTTAGCTGAGTATGGCACAAGATCTTAAAATCAAGGCACACAGTGGGGATCAAACTTACGATACAGTATTAATGGTGAACCAGAGCTCGTTAACCCCTACCCCATATCGAGGCAACCCAAAATATTTACTATACTTAATGTAGTTTAGGTACAAGAGAACCTTGTAGAACAAAAGATTGAAGACAATTTGCCAGGTTAGGACCCATAACATTGCAGATTCTTCTTTAGATTTTTGTTAAAAATCTTCATATACAAAGTAGAAGCATTGATTGAATATGTGTGTGTGTCCGTGTCCGTTATCTCTAGACTCCGAAACGGCTGAACCGATTTTCTTGAAAATTTACACAGTTGTACAATAAGCGTCTGAGAGTGTTCTTAGCCAGGTTTTGTGTCGAGGTACCCCCGATAAATATCGAAAATCGATAATCGAAAAAATCGGGTTAGTGGAGTGGTCCGATTTTAATCAAATTTGATACGCTCATAGACAAAGACATAAGAAACGATATTCAGAAGTTTCATGATTGCAGTTCTTACAATAGTGCAGAAAATCGATAATATATATATAAAAGCTTTCATTACACTCGAGCAACGCCGGGCTATACTGTTAGTATATATATATATGATTTTGCTTATTTCATTTTTGGCTGACTAACCATACGAGAGGCTGGCTCTGTAACATCAAGCATAAGAATTTCCTTTAAAGTGTCGACCATTTATATCTTCTCATTCCAAGAAGGAATTTACTGATGACTTACGATGAAGTCAACACCATCAGGTTGTATATGTTACTAGCTAAAGAACTTGACAGTTAAAAAGCCAGACATATTTCTCTTTTTCAATTTTTTCCATCTTTTATTTACTGATTCTGAGAGGAGGTATTTTTTTTTTTTATTTATCACTTTTTTCTTCCCCTCTTCATTACCCTTTTCTGTCGATTACTACTTCGGCTCTTAAATTTGTAATTCTTGTTTCGAACCGCGAACTGGACATGTCAGCAATTGAACTAATTCTGAAATTTTAATACTCGAAATATTTATAACGGTTAGTGTACTTGAGAAGTTTTTTCTTTTAAAGAACTGTTTTAAGAGAACAATTTTACAATTTTAATGCTAACTCCTGATCAATGAATACCGAATGTTTCCTTATAAGGAAACAGCTAATCTCAACAGTATTATTATAGGAAGTATAATAAACGTTCAACAGCAGCAACAAATAAAATGAATAGTGCATATAACTAAAAGAGAAAATATTGAGATAATCACGACGTAGACTTTCAACACTACCTTAAACAAAAGGCTAGAAAGGAAACGGTTATCTTTACTAGAAAATGTTATAAAAGTCACTGGACTTGAGAAACCTATTTTCATGAAAATTATTTCAATAGAATGATTTTATGATTTCTGTTAACAGTGACACTAACACTTCAGTCAGTAAATATCTAACTTATTTAAAAATGGAACTTTGTGTGTGTGTGTGTGTGTGTGTGTGTGTGTCCGTTACATATAGACTCCGAAACGGCTGAACCGATTTTCTTGAAACATTACACAGCTGTACAATAAGTGTCTGCGAGTGTTCTTAGCTAGGTTTTGTGTCGAGGTACCCCCGATAAATATCGAAAAAATCGGGCTATAGGAGTCGCCCGATTTTAATCAAATTTGATACACTCATAGAGAAACACATAAGAAACGATATTCAGAAGTTTCAAGGTTGCAGTTCTTACAATAGTGCAGAAAATCGATAATATATATATATATATATATATATATATATATAAGGCAAGATGTTTGTGTGTGTGTCTGTTTATCTGTCTGTATGTCCTTTATACAAATCCACAATTTTTATCCGATTCTTACCAAACTTCACACAAATATTCTTTAGGCTGAGTCTGAACTCCAGGACCATGAATTAATTTTAAAGCTTTCATTACAGCCGAGCAACGCCGGGCTATACTGCTAGTTTCATTATAAATAAAACAGCTAATATCACAATTAATATTATTATGATGAAACATTTTTATAGTTGATTATTTTATTAATGAATGAGCTAAAAAATCGTAATCCGTGAGGACTTTTAATCAAGCTTCTGTGGCGGACTAATTCGCCCTTCAACTCAAAACTAAGGTGACCTCTAATTCAACTTAGAAAAAAAGCAAGAATAATTTTGAAGAAATAAATGCGAATTTCTCAGTTCACTTCATGGAACTTTGGTAAATATATCTGTTAAAATAAGATATCAGTATTATTTTCATTTTTGTGCTCTTTCGACGACAATTTTTTTGAATCAGTAGAAAATGTGAACCCAATGATAAAGAGTTGTTCTTATGGAGGTCATCGTCAATCGTGCAAAAAAGATTCTCTGTTGTGATTAAATGAAATTAGTTTTGTTTTTAGTCGTTTTAAAATTTTAAAGCCATTCCTTGCCCTATTTAATCAGTAATTGTAGGTTCTTTTCTGGGAGCAGCTGTAAGTTTTACTTTATCAGACCAATCGGAATTGCTACTAAAAAACCAGATTTATTTACTTTTGTTTATTAATGTCAGTCAGTTAAGTACCACATGGGGTACACGCTTGGGCGATCATGTATCAAAAGAAGCATTACTGATTGGGCAGATGATTTTCCCGCAATAGGTTGCCATTACATTCTACGGTAGACTGGTTCCATCAAAGGCTATAGAACCCAATCTTTTTTTTAAACAGAATAAGGAAGAAGAACGGATTAATGGTTTTCTCAAGTGCATAAGTGAATGCAACGAACTTAACTGGAATCGTTCTGAACCGATATCCACTTCACCAAAAGCAAAAAGCACAATCCATGCAAACTTTTAAGCTAGCTCCTGGGGAGGGCTAATTAACCCTTTTGACTAAAAGTAAGAGAATTCTGGTCCACCTTAGAAAAAAAAGTGATGATAATTTTGATTAAATAACTGAATTCCTCAATTCATTTCATGAAACTTCAAAACCTTAATTTAACTTTAATTCGGGCTAGACGCTCAAATCTGTCCAAACAACTGATTTAGACCGAAACTCGAATTTTGGCCCAAATTCCAATTCCTTAGAACATTGAGTTTTATTTATCCCAAACCCGTGCAATTTCGTTTGAGTTAAGTTCATCAAATTACAAACTCTAAACTCTAAACCTCACGTCACCTCTCACATTAACTTTCACCCATTGGCTTTTTGAACTTTGACTCATTGACCTTTTGAAGCAATAAAATAGATTTCCTCAATTCACAAAATTTTGGAGATATTTTAAAATGAATTTAAAACAAAAGTTTTTAAATTTACAAAGTTTTTGTGTTACTTTAAACTCAGTAAAAATCAAAAACTTTTAAAATCATCAACTTTTTTTTCTTCTTCTATGTGCCCTGTCCTTTCAGGACGTTGGCGATCATGGCCTTCCACGTCTCCCTATACCTGATGGCTTTTAGCCCTCTTTCTCCGGTAACATCTCACAGCCCTCGTTCTGTCATCCACCTGTTCAGGTCCTTCAAATATGTTATCCGTTGCTTTCCCCTGTCTCTTTTTCCCTCTATCTGGCCTGTTAGTATCAGGTTCTCCAAGCCCTCCTTTCTCATTGTATATCCCAGTAACTTTAGCTGTCTCTTCCTGATGCTCAATATTAATTTCCTTTTCGTTTCCATTCTTTCCAAAACCTCATCATTGCTCACATGTTCGGTCCATGATATCCGCAGCATCCTTCTGTAGAACCACATTTCAGTTGCTTCAAGTTTTCCCTTCATGTTTGTTGATATTGTCCAACATTCACTGCCATATTGAAGAACTGACATCACATAGCAATCTAGTATTCTCTTCTTTGTTTCCAGCGAATTTCTCCTGTTTCTTAATACTTTACTCAGCTTCTGGAATGCGTCCTTTGCCATGCTAATCCGCCTTCAGATCTCTGTGTCACACTTTCCGTTTTCTGTTAGAGCACTTCCTAGGTATTTAAATTTTTGTAACTGCTTGATTTTAGTATTCCCCCACCTTTTTGCTGATGACCATGCATTCGGTTTTTTTGCAGTTTATTTGTATTTCTTTCTTGTCACTCTCTTCAGCTACCTTCTGTAGGAGGTCTTGTAGTTTCTTTTTTGTGTCTACTATCAGCACTGTATCATCTGCGTATCTTATGTTATTCAAATTGTAGCCTGCGATTACATATCGTGGCATAACATCTAGGGTCCTCAAAATAGTCTTGAACAGATCCGGTGAAAAGACGCATCCTTGTCTTACGCCCCTTTCTATCTTTGTATATCTGGTGAGTTCGTTACCTGTCCGTAGGCAGGCAGTTTGCTGCCAGTAGAGATTCTTAATTACTTTTATGTCTGTCTTAAATATGTCGAGGCCGCTGAGCGTCTCCATCAATTCTTTGTAGCGTATTTGGTCGAACACCTTTGCATCATCGATAAAACACAGGTATACGTCCTTCTTCATTTGTATTGCCCTTTCGGTGAGCATCCTAATCATAAATATGACGTTCCTTGTTTCAGTGTCTTTGACGAACCCACACTTTGTACTATCTCTGGCTTGATTCTGCTCCTTGCTCTATTCATCAAGATTCGGACGATCAGTTTTGTGATATGACTCATTAAGCTGATAGTTCGTTGCAATTCGCACTCCTTTGCACCTGGTTTCTTAGGCAGTGTTATGAAAATTGAATTGCATAGGTCGTCTGATATTACACCACTATTATAAATTTCATTTATTATTCCTGTAATTTTCTCTATGACGAATTTCTCCAGGGCTATCAGCAGCTCTATTACAATGCCGTCTGGACCATTGCAGCTTCCACTTCGGACTTTAATATTTCCGGTCCGCCCCCCTCTTTGTGTATTATCGGTTGCTCTCTCTTGTCGTGGAAAAGATCTTTTGTATATTCTTCCTATTGCTGGAGTAGTTCCTCTTTCTCCAATATGATCGTTCTATCCTTGGATTTTATACATCCTGTTGAGGAGCAGGTTTTTTGTCCTGTCAGTTTCTTTATTCATGTCTTTCTTTATTTTTGCTTTAATGGTCCTGCTCAATCTCTCCACTTCTGCACATTTGTTGTTGAGTCATTCCTCTTTAGTCTGTACTTGCTCCTTATTTCATTGTGTAGTTTTCTGTATTTCATTCCATGTCTTGGTATCATTTTCTGTCTCTTTTGCTTCATGTCAAGAATCTTTTCAGTTATCCACTCGTTTTTTCTCCTGCGTCTGATTTCCTAAAATTTGAATTTTTAACTGTCGCCTCCACAACTAGATACAAATGCCAATGCTAGATGTTCAAGCACCAGATGAAAGGCAAGTTTTCAATCCCGGGATCATCTCGATTTTAAAAACTGTGATACAGTACTGTGCAAAAGTATTAGAACGAGAACTATTTTATCTTTCATGAGGCATCAAAATAATTGCGACAATTTACCAATCGCACCTAGTATATATACAGTACTGTGCAAAAGTATTAGGACAAGAACTATTTTATCTTTCATGAGGCATCAAAATAATTGCGACAATTTACCAATCGCACCTAGTATATATACAGTACTGTGCAAGAGTATTAGGACAAGAACTATTTTATCTTTTATGAGGCATCAAAATAACTGCGACAATTTACCAATCGCACCTAGTATATATACAGGACTGTGCAAAAGTATTAGGACAAGAACTATTTTATCTTTTATGAGGCATCAAAATAAAGTTTGAAATCACCCCTGTCCTAACACTTTTGCACACTACCGGTAGTGTGCAAAAGCGTTAGGACATGATTGATTTCCCTAAAAACCTCACTGAAATTCAAATACAGGGTGAAAAGCCAAACCTTTGTAAGAATTATTTAACTAAAAAGGAAGAGGAAGAAAGGCTTCCGAATTTGAATTGGCCCCCACAAAGCCCTGATCTCAATCCTATTGAACATCTATGGGAAATTTTGGATAAAAAAAATGATAAATCTAATGTTACTTCGCAAGACACACTTTGGGAACAAATGCAAGCTGCTTGGCAGGAAATACCAAAAGATACATTGAAGAAGCTTGTGATGTCAATGCCTGACAGAATGAAGGCTGTGATCAAAGCAAAAGGCTATTATACTAAATATTAAATTTATTTTGTAACAAGTATTTTTTTCTTGTTAAAATATTTGTTGCGTAAATCAAATAAAATTACTTTAACTAAAATGTTTATTTTGTGTCAATATGCCTCATAAAAGATAAAATAGTTCTTAATAATACTTTTGCACAGTACTATATATATATATATATATATATATATATATATATATATATATATACATATTAGGTACGATTGGTAAATTGTCGCAATTATTTTATTATTTCAAAGCGAAAGGCTATTATACTAAATAATAAATTTATTTTGTAACAAGTATTTTTTCTTGTTAAAGCATTTGTTGAGTAATTCAAATAAAATTAGTTTAATTAAATTGTTTATTTTCTGTCAATAATTCTTGTCCTAATACTTTTGCACAGTACTGTATGTCTGCGTCAATCAAGTTTTGACTGAATTAGGCGGTCATAAAGACACATGACAGAATTTACTGTTGATTTATTTCGATGTCAACATGGCGTCCATACCATAAGACAACGCTTCCGTCTCGTTGTTAGCAAGAGAAAAAGCCCCGGATTTCAACTGCTAATTAGAGTAATTTACAAATCAATAAAGTAGATGAGTTTAAATATTTAGGAAGGATTTTAACAGAGGGAGAAAATGTGACAATGAATTTCGAACGAACATTCGAAAGTCAAAAATGGTTTTCCGAAATCTAAGCCAAGTATTAAGAAAAAGATTTTCATTAGCAAAGCAGGAAAGACTGCTCAGTTGTTATGTAATATGAATCCTCTTGTATAGTAATGAATGCTGGACAATGGAAATTGGAGGTAACAGAAATGCGGTTCTACAGAAGGATACTGAGAATTCCATGAACTAAGTGCGTAAACAACGAAGAAGTCTTAGTGAAATTTCCTTAAAAAACACAGTCAGGGCGACATTTTCCATAATAGGTCACAAGCTCGACAATTTCTTTTATTATTGTTCATACAAGGCCCAAGAGCCACTCAAGGTACTGAATGAGTTTGTTGAAGGCCTATGAGTCACTCAAGTTACTGAATAAGATTGTTGAAGGCCCAAGATCCACTCAAGATACGTGATGAGATTTTTAAAAAGCCCAAAACAACCCAAGGTACTGAATGAGATTGTTGAAGGCCTATGAGCCAATCAAGTTACTAAATAATATTGTTGAAGGCCAAGAGTCACTCAGGATACTGGATGAAATTTTTAAAAGGCCCAAAAGCGACCCAACGTACTGGATGAGATTATTGTAAGAACGTGAAGGTAGAAGGATGGCCAAATACCTGCATATTATTAGGATATGTAGGATAGATATCGGTTATCCCTAGATTTGGAGGGGTTAAGACTGCAACGGTCTGAGGAGCATCCTCTTGGGAGTTTGTTTCAAAAAGTGACAGTTCTACTATTTCGACCCCAAGATAAACCAGACCTATCTATACATCAGTGGCGTGTTCAAACCGTAATTATAGCTGACTATTCACTGTACTTTTTGTCCTATAAGACGCATATTCGAAATTAGATAAAACCCAACTCGCCAATAGTCATCTTCTATATGTCGCTTTCCTTCGAAACATAACCATTCATAGCCTTCCACAACTTCCTATCTATTTTGGTAAGTAGAAGTTCTCTCCGTTCCGCTATTCATTCACAAAACACGTCAGGTAGATGACTTTCTTCCTTCCTCTATCTCTGTTGCTCTCAATAAGCCTTATGAGTTTTAGGTTTTCCAAGCTTGCTTTCTCATTATACTGGTCAATACGATTTTTGGTGCCAAGAAACAAGATACTTTTTGAGCTAATTTGATACTGATTCCGAAAATGATCTTAGATTTTCATGGTTAACTACTGCCTTAGCTGTACTAAAATTGCTCATTTTTGGAAAAAAGATCAATTTACAATCTTGCCTGATCGCAAAACTTAGTAAATAAAAAGTATTAAGGTTTATTTTTTAGATAGCCATCTAGATAGATTTCCGGATAATTGCGGCGATATGAGCGATGAGCAAGGAGAATGATTCTATCAGGATATCACAACAATACAGGAGCGATACCAGGGATGGTGGGACAAACGAATGTTGGATAACTACTGCTGGATTATCAAAAGGGACTTAAAGAATATTGAACATGACAGACAAGAAAGACAAAAATTTTTCGCCTTAGTTATGTTCACGAAAGTTTTATTTCTGCTGTTATTTTATTAAATCATTTTACTTGTTGATCAGGATGTACGTTGTGGTACAGTGGATATCGGCTCGGAACGAGAAACCGGGGAGCCGAGTTCGAAGTCCAGTTGAATCCATTGTACGCTCAAATACCCTTGGGAAAGGTATTAATCCGTCTCTTCCTTCCAATTATGGGTTAAATAACAGGACAGACTAGGTTCTATAGCCTTGGTCGGCAAACCAGTCTACCGCAGAAAGCAATGGCAACCTGCTACGGGATAATCTTCTGCCCAATTAGTCATGTCGCGAAAGAGACATGATCGGCCAAGCGTGTATCACGTATGGCACTTAACTGACTGACTGAACATTCAATCGTGTTATTTTTAAAGACTTAGGATCTGATTGTTATTGAAAAAAAGTAGTCTTTTTCAATAAACATTTGTTGGCTTAAATACGATTTGAGAGATTTCTACAATTTTACTTTGAGAAATATTGCCATCGCACAATAAGATATATACAGAAAACAAATAAAAAAAAATGTTTTTTTTTTCAAAAATGAGGCATTTCTTTACAGTAAATAAGGTAGCTAACCTAAAAAGGTAAGATCATTTTTCAAACTCAGTGCCTTCAAATTAGCTAAAAAAGAAGTTTCATGTCTCAAAACGATTTCAAAAAAATTTTGTTGATTAGGCGTCCATGAATTTCTGGGTCATTTTCTTTAAGACTTGTATGTTACTTACTCGCCCCCTCCATAGAATTCTCAGTATCCCTCTGTAGAAGAACAAATCTGTTTCTTCTTTTTTCTAATCATCTGTGGGGAAATTGTCCAGCAATCATTGCCAGAAAAAAAGAGATGGGTATCACATAAAAATCGAACTATTTTGTTGTTTCTTAATACATTGTTTAGCTGTTAGAATGTATTTTTAGCTATTCTAATGCGACTTCGGATTGCGGTGTCACATTTCCATTTTCTGTTAAAACAATTCCCACTGCTGACATGTTGAATTAACCCACGTCCTCCTGGTATTAGTTTAAAATGAAACTTCAATATACAGTCTGTCAGTTAAGTGCCATACGTGACACACGCCAGGACGATCATGTCTCGAAAGAGACCTGACTGACAGGGAAGAAGATTTTTCTGTAGTCGGTTGCCACTAATTTTTACGGTAGACTAGTTACCAACCAAGGCTATAGAACACAATCTGTTTTGCTATTCAACCCATAGCTGGAGGGAAAAGAGATGGATTAATACCTATCACAAGGGTGTTTGCGCACATGCAACAAATCCCGCTGAAGTTCGAACTCGACTGAACTTTTTCTTATTCCAAGGACAAGGTGTTTGGCTTCACGCACTTCTCACCTGTGGAATTCCCTTCCATATACTTGCTTCCTCGACAGCTACAATCTCCAGGAATTTAAATGTAAGGTCAATAGGCATCTCCTATCACACTAACTCGCATCCATTCTCACAAGCTCTTTTTTCATCTACTCCTCCCCCATCCTCGGTATTCTCATCCGTCTATTACCCTCCTCCTGACATTTCCTATGACTAACCCCTCTTTCTCATCACTTTTCCCTATGTAACCCCCTGCACAACAGTGGCAATAGAATGCCTTGCTTGGGGTGAGATGATTCAAAAAAAGTTCAAAATGTGAATATTTGAGCCACTACATGTTCCAGGCAAATTGAATAAGCTTCTTGTCGAACAATAAAAGATTTATTAATTAAAATTTGAACCAAATATTCAGAGGGATGTGGATTTTATAATCTATTTAACAAAGCTTCACAAATATTGAATATGCGTACCTGTAATACAGCCCTCAAGTTGGTAGTCTAGCTCCTGCTAAACGCGCTGTAGTATGTCCAGCGTAATATTATCAAGTGCATCTAATTCTCCGTTAAGGAAACTACAAGACCCCCTACAGAAGGTAGCTAAAGAGAGTGACAGGAAAGGACTACAAATAAACTGCAAGAAAACCAAATGCATGGTCATCAGCAAAAAAAAAAAAAAAGGAAAAAGCAGCCCAAAATGCCAAAAACAGGTCGGGGATATTAAAATCAAGCAGGTACAAAAATTTAAATACCCGGGAAGTGTTCTAGCAGAAGACGGAAAGTGCGACACAGAGATCCGAAGGCAAATTGGCATGGGGAAGGACGCATTCCAGAAGCTGAGTAAAGTATTAAGAAACAGGAAAGTTTCGCTAAAAACAAAGAAGAGATAACTGGATTGCTATGTGATGTCGGTTCTTCAATATGGCAGTGAATGTTGGACAATATCATCAAAGATGAAGGGAAAACTTGAAGCAACTGAACTGTGGTTCTACAGAAGGATGCTGCGGATATCATGGACCGAGCATGTGAGCAATGATGAGGTTTTGGAAAGGATGGCAACGAAAAGAAAATTAATATTGAGCATCAGGAAGAGACAGCTAAAGTTACTGGGACATGAAACAAGGAAAGAGGACTTGGAGCACCTGATACTAACAGGCCAGATAGAGGGAAAAACAGACAGGGGTAAGCAGCAGATAACATATTTGAAGGACTTGATTAGGTGAATGACAGAACAAGGGTTGCACGGTGTAACAGGAGAAGGCGTGCTAAGTGCCACCAGGTATAGGGAGACGTGGAAAGCCATGATCGCCTAGGTTCTGAAAGGACAAGGCACATAAAAAAAGAATATATATGCCAACTGTTATAAAAATTCTAATGTTGATATAAAATGGGGGATCAATTCTATATTGTAATCAATATATAAACTGATCCCTCATTTTGTGGTCATGCTAGTTTCTATACATTTATATTCTAGATTTATGGGCTTGAGCTAGCGGATGGCAGAGCGGGGTTTGGGTGGTGTAAAATAAGGCGTGCTAAGAGCCACCAGGGCTAGGGAGACGTGGAAAACCATGATCGCCTACGTCCTGAAAGGACAAGGCACAAAGAAGAAGAAAAAGAAGAAGAAGAAGAAGAAGAAATCATATCTTCCTGATGACAATTTAAAATGACGTGTTTTTTTTTTCGATAGATGCCAACTGTAATTTTTAACATAATTCAAGAAAATAGATAAAAGTCATAACACGGAGTATCTCCACTAAAAAAGGGAAATTGACATTATTTTATAGTCTAGCAATATAACTAATTCTAGCTCAAATCATCTCAAATCATATAAAAATGTGTAAAAACTAATTTGCCTGTGCGGACTTATCTCAATAAGAATCTACGATGAAGATGGATCGGGCGTTCCAGTAAGAATGACAATGTGCTGTTCAGATGGTCAACCAAGTTCACCTGACATGACCCCTTGTGATTTATTTCTATGGAGCTATGTGAAAGAACAGGTCTATATCCCCACTCTTCCTGCAAGCCTTCTTCTTCTTCTTCTATGTTCTTTTAGGACGTAGGCTATCATGGCCCTCCACATCTTCCTATCCCTGGTGGCTCTGAGCACGCTTTCTCCTGTTACACTACGCAGCCTCCGTTCTGTCACCCACCTGCTTAAGCCCATAAATCTAGAATATAAATGTATAGAAACTAGCATGTGGCTCTACAGTAAGATGCTGAGGATACCATGGACCGTGCATGTGAGCAAGTTTTGGAGAAAATGAGAGATAAAAAGAAATATACTTAACATAAAGAAGAAGCAGTTGAAGTTTCTAGGGCACGTAATGAGGAATGAGGGTTTGGAAAATAGTGGAATGTTTTCCTGTTGCCTTCTCTAAGGTTCTGACTTCATAGTTTCCCTTTTCTATAGACTGGATATTACTCAAGGCTAGAGAACCCAGTCTACACTACATCTTAAACGTGGACACTCGTTTTCGAGTATGCACGTCGGCTCAAGCCAACTTATGTCTTTTCAACCACCCAGAGAGCAAACCTGAGGTTTATACGTCAACTATGCTGAACAGTCCTTAGTTGCAGTTTAAATATGTGCCTCACCGTTTAAAGCTTTCCTTCTCCTGGATTTGTTTCCAACTATGTGAAGAGATCCCACTCTGTCGGTTATTTAACTCACAACTGAGGGGGGACGGGGTTGACTTATATCTTTTCCAAAGTGAATGTTACAATCTCGACTGAAAGAGAGACTCAAACCATTACACCGTTTCATATTACTAATAGTTAAATCAATATTTTTAATAATCATTTCACCCCAAGCAAGGCAGGATTACCAATGGTGGACAGTGTGATAAAAAAAAAAGCAATACAGGAGATATCGAAAAAAAATGTTTAAGAGAAAGTTGTGAATCAAGGAGATAGAAAATTGTAGATATCAGGGAGGCAAGCAAACGAAAGAGAGTGGAAGTGCGAGAAAAGAAACTGTTACAGCAGAAGAGGCGGTTACATTTGACTATTTCGACGGTAAAAAAGTAGGACGTTGACGCCAATGTAGTAACACGAATAAATATATGCGATCGGGCTACCAGGAAAAGAAGCTCGTCAGTACAGTAGCTATGAAAATACTTGTAGAAAAGAAAGAGAGAAGCCACATCACGTCGTTGAGAAAGTGACTACTGTTGAGATGCCAGGTCAATATTGATTGGATTTCAGTTCTTCCTTTGGATTTTGTCGAATGCACGGACGAATGGTCGATTTATAAAAGTGTAAGATGAATTATGACGAGAACCTCGAGAGGAATAGCAGGAACACTCGACCATAGATGTCAACAGTATTCAATGCACGGACGAATGGTAGATTTATAAATGTGTAAGATGAATTATGACGAGAACCTCGAGAGGAATCGAAGGAGCATTCGACCAGAAATGGCAACAGTATTCAATGTACGAACGAATGGTAGATTTATAAATGTGTAAGATGAATTAGGACGAGAACCTCGAGAGGAATAGCAGGAGTATTTGACCAGATATGGCAACAGTATTCAATGCACGGACGAATGGTAGATTTATAAATGTGTAAGATGAATTAGGACGAGAACCTCAAGAGGAATAGCAGGAGTATTTGACCAGATATGGCAACAGTATTCAATGCACGGACGAATGGTAGATTTATAAATGTGTAAGATGAATTAGGACGAGAACCTCGAGAGGAATAGCAGGAGTATTTGACCAGATATGGCAACAGTATTCAATGCACGGACGAATGGTAGATTTATAAATGTGTAAGATGAATTAGGACGAGAACCTCGAGAGGAATAGCAGGAGTATTTGACCAGATATGGCAACAGTATTCAATGCACGGACGAAGGGTGGATTTAGAAATATGCAAAATGGATTCTGACGAGAAGAAATTCCGATACTGACACAATGAAACAGCCTTCTTAGCAGTAGATTCATCTATAGGTTCGATGTATGCGTTCCATTTGAGAAATCCTTTGTGTGCTCTGCATTTGCGGTCTTGTGCCAGACTAAACTAAGTGAAGGCTTTTCGCAATCGTTTTTTGTAATTACTGTAATGGAATTTTTTTGTCGTTCCACAGTGACAAGATGTGATACAAGGTTGGTTTCATGTTGAGCATCCGAGCACGTACACCCGGGCCGGTGCCCAAAATCGCCCAGTCCCTCATCTTTTATTACTGTACTCACGACGAACCTCATTAAGTGGCCTTATGCAGGGACAAAGAAAAGACTCTGACCTCTTAGACGTTTGATAGGCTGCTCTGCTCAGTAATCACTTAACATTCGACCATTTGGGATTTCTGGTCTTATTAATTGCTCCGATTTCAGTGACCTTCTTCCAGACAAAGCTAAATTTTACCATAAACTGAAGACAAGTAAAATGATCCGAAGGCTTCAAAGTATCTAAAGACTTTATGCGGATGCAAGTGTACATGTAGGAAGGGAAATAACTCAAGGACATGGAGTGAATCATAAGAAATTTAAAAAAAAAAGCGTATAAAAAATTGAGAAAAATGGACGGAAGTTTTCGTGTCTCAATTGCTGTCTACAGAGGAAGTGTACAAACTTAGTGGAAGGAGCAGACGACAGGAAGAAGACGCTGAAGTGAAAATGGTTACGGAAAAGTAGAATTAAAAGGTACAGAAATGATAAAAGTATGAGTGAGAGAATCAAAGAGAAGGAGAAAGAGGAAGAATAATAAAGACATGACGAGAAAAGAACACAAAATTAGAAAGGAAGAGAGAAAAATCAGGAAGCAATGAAAAGAAAGAAAGAAATCAGAGATAAAAAAAGAAAGAAAGAAACAAGAGATAAGAAATAAATAAATAAATAAAAAAGCAGACAAGAAAGAAAGAAAGAAAGAAAGAAAGAAAGAAAAAAGCAGAGATGTGGAAAGAAAGAAAGAAAACAGAGATGAGGAAGAAAGAAAGAAAGAAAACAGAGATAAGAAAGAAAGAAAGAAAGAAAGAAAGAAAGAAAAAAGCAGAGATAAGCAAGAAAGAAAAAAGAAAGAAAGAAAGCAGAAATAAAAAAAGAAAGAAAAAAGCAGAGATAAGAAGAGAGAAAAAAGAAAGAAAAAGAAAGAAAGAAAGAAAAAGAAAAAGTAGAGATGAGAAGAAAGAAAGAAAGGAAGGATGAAAGAAAAAAAGATCAGAAAGAAAAAAGAAAGAAAGAAAGAAAGACAGAAAGCAGAGATCAGAAGAAAGAAAGAAAGAAAGAAAGAAAGAACGAAAAAGGATAAGAAAGAAAGCAGAGATGAGAAAGAAAGAAAGAAAGAAAGAAAGAAAGAAAAAGGATAAGAAAGAAAACAGAGATGAGAAAGAAAGAAAGAAAGAAAGAAAGACAGAAAGCAGAGATCAGAAGAAAGAAAGAAAGAAAGAAAGAACGAAAAAGGACAAGAAAGAAAACAGAGATGAGAAAGAAAGAAAGAAAGAAAGAACGAAAAAGGATAAGAAAGAAAACAGAGATGAGAAAGAAAGAAAGAAAGAAAGAAAGAAAGACAGAAAGCAGAGATCAGAAGAAAGAAAGAAAGAAAGAAAGAACGAAAAAGGATAAGAAAGAAAACAGAGATGAGAAAGAAAGAAAGAAAGAAAGAACGAAAAAGGATAAGAAAGAAAACAGAGATGAAAGAAAGAAAGAAAGAAAGAAAGAAAGAAAGACAGAAAGCAGAGACCAGAAGAAAGAAAGAAAGAAAGAAAGAAAGAAAGAAAGAAAGAACGAAAAAGGATAAGAAAGAAAACAGAGATGAGAAAGAAAGAAAGAAAGAAAGAAAGAAGTGGTAAGATGGATGGGGTAAGTTAGAAGGAAACAAACAAACAAAACAGAAAGAAAAAAGGTTAGAGATGATAAAGAGTATGAAGTGGAGAAAATGTGTAGGAAGGGAAGAAATTTGAGAAAAGAAGCAAGAAAGAAAGATGGCGAAAAAAAGAGAGAAATATAAAAAAAACAACCTTAAAAAAGAAAGAAAGAAGCTACGAAGGAAAAATAAAAAAGAAGAGAAGTTTATAAAATGAAGGAGGAAATAAAAAAAAGCGAAGAAAAAAGAATTGACAATTAAATAAGAAAAAAAAAATTAAAAAAGGAATACGAAACGAAGGAAAGAAAACTTAAATGATGCAAAGAAAGACAATTTAACAAAATGAGAAAAAGTAAGAAAGAAAAAAGAAAAAGAAAAAAGAAAAAGAGAGAGAAAAATCTTTCTCTCTCTCTCTCTCTCTCTCTCTATATATATATATATATATATATATATAGAGAGAGAGAGAGAGAGAGAGAGAGAGAATGAGAGAGAGAAAGACAGGGAACCTCGATGACATCACTTTCTCACCCAACAGACCTCGCCCATGGTCACGTGATGTGAGTCAGAGTCTGACGTCATCCTAACGACGCATAGTCCGCCGTCACCTTAACAAGTCTGGGACTCATTTGTCGCTGCTACACAGTTCTTGATCCCCCCCCCCCACATGAACTCTTTATATATATATATATATACGCACACACACGCACACGCATATATATATATATATATATATATATATATATTAACGCACGCACACAAATACAGACACTTTCACTATTTCTTTACTTACACTTATAAAATATATGCATTTCTAAAACAATATATTTCCTAAAAACATATGAATATGCAAAACGTGTAATCCAGCCAAAGTGTTTACAGATTCTAAGAATTCACTTGTTTAATATCTTTCTTTCTCTAAAGATTAAGCTGTAGTATCTGTTTTTGGCGTTTTAAAAGATATTTACTGAAAATAAAATTAAACGACATTGAAATGCCAAGTTTGGTAGAGCACAAGAAGATGTGAGCACTCTATGTTCTCATAATTTCCTGCAAAGATAGCATTTTTTGCTTTAATATGATGTCTTTTAAGGATTAAGACTCTCCACAGCGTTCATGATCTCTAGATTGCCATTATTCTTCTTTATGTGCCGTGTCCCTTTAGGACGTAGGGGATCATTGATATCCACTCGTTTCTATCCCTTGTCTTTTTTAACATTTCTTTTCTTGATGCCTTTCCGAAACCCCATTCCGCCACCGACTTGCTCAAGACCATCAAGTATGTTTCGTACTGCTTTAGCCGGTCTCTCTTTCCTTCTAATCGTCCTGTGAGTATTAGATTCTCCAAGCCCTCCTTCTTTATTATATATCCCAAAAGCCTCAGCTCTCTACATCCAGATGCTAAATAGAAGATCCTTTTCGTTTGCTTCCTCCCCAAAACTTTGTCGTTCCTCACATGTTAGGTTCATGGTATTCTTCTGTTGAACCACATTTTCTGCTGCTTTGAGAAGAGATTGTCCAGCATTCGCTACCATAAAGGAGGATAGACGTCACCTAACCGTCCAGTTATCTTTTCTGTGTTTCCAATTAAATATTCCTGTTTCTCAATATTCTACTAAGCCTTTAGAATGGCAGCCATGCCAGTACGCAGGTGGATCTCAGTGTCGCTCTTTCCGTCCATCAGACGGAAAATAGTTTCCCGTTACCTTCTTCACGATTTAGAATAAAGGGCGAACCTGAAGGAGACTATCACTTTCTTTAAACTTGTTATTTCTCTTCTTTTTTTTTTTTACCTTTTTCACTGCACTGCCGTCCATGCCGCTGCCGCCTCCTCCATTTTAGACCTAACTGAAATTAAAGACAAGAGGTCGGCTGAAAAGTTGACAGGCTGACCAAAATACTTTCATGAAATTTCACCAAATATGTTTAATTTTTCGTTGTGGTACAGTGTATATCGGTTAGGAACGAGAAACCGGAGAGCCGAGTTCGAATTCCAGTTGAATCCATTGTATTCACGCGCAAATACTCTTGGGAAAGGTATTAATCCATCTCTTCCTTCCAGTTATGGGTTAAATAGCAGGACATACAGGGTTCTATAGCCTTGGTCGGCAACCAGTCTACCGCAGAAAGCAATGGCAACCTACTGCGGGATAATCTTCTGCCCAGTCTGTCATGTCTCTTTCGAGACATGATCGTCCAAGCGTGTATCACGTATGGCACTTAACTGACTGACTCTCCCTTGCGATCCACACACTTCCTTCGTCGTTTTTGCAATGCTTGGATCCTATTGGAAAAGAAGCCTTTATTCTGTTGGATGAAAAAATAAGCAGCAGCCGATATGAAATCATGATCCTAGCCAAGTGTTTTCTTTCAAGTTGGAGAACAGTTAATGGTTAGATGGTAGATCAAATCAGAAGAATAAGGAGGGTGATGAGCCAGTTCAAAACCACATGCGCACACATTGACCATTGAAATCAAGGACTTAATATTATGGAGCATTGTCCTGATGAAACAAAACCCCTTTCGTCAGTTTTTCTTGGTGCTTGGTCTTAACAGGATTTCGTAACCGCATTAGTAATCTGGCATCCATACACTGGCTTGAAACGAAAATATCGAAGAGCCGAGAGCTCAAATTTCAGTTGAATTCGTTACATTGACTTACCCACAAATATTCTTGGAAAATGTATTAATCCGTTTCTTTTTTTCCAGCTATGGGTTAAATAACTGGACACATTGGTTTTCAACCAAACTACCACAGAAAATAATGGCAACCTACTGTTGGAAAATTTTCTGCCTAGTCAGTAATGTCTCTTTCAAGAAACATGGAAACATAATTAAAACTTCCACTGGGCAAAAAGGGGGGATCGGTTCTCTATTGTTATAGAGTAATAAACTGATCCCCCATAATTACTAATTATTGATACAATCCGTCTCTTCTCCCATCAACTATAGTTTAAATAACAAGGTTGAAAATCTTCTGCCCAGTCAGTCATTTCTCTTTCGAGACATGATCGCCCAAAGCGTGAATCACGTATGGCACTTTAACTGAATGACTGTATATAATAGTTAGAAACATAATTAAAACTTCTAATGGGCATAAAGTGGGGGATCGGTTTTCTGTTGTTATAAAGTAATAAACAGATCCCCCACTAATTATGCTTCATATAATAATGTAATATAATCTATCTCTTCTCCCTCCAGCTATGAGTTAAATGGCAGGACAAATTGGGTTCTATAGCCTTGGCTGGCAACCAGTCTACTGCAGAAAGCAATGGCAACCTACTGTGCGATAATCTTCTGCCTATTCAGTCACGTCCCTTTCGAAACATGATCGCCCAAGCGTGTTTCATGTATGGCAATTAACTGACTGACTTTCCATTGATAGTTTATCCTTTTTGAAGATAGTAAACACAATATATTTTGTATCCCAAAATCTAAGGTCACTCCCTTCTCTGCAGATGAAACGACCTTGGCCTTTTTTGAAGCAGGCAAGGAGGGGTGTTTTACTGCATAGATTGTCTCTCAGTCAAAGTGACGAACCCAACACTCATCCAGGGTTAGAAAATGTTTACAGACACTAGCTGGATCTACCTCAAACAATGTTAGATTTGCCCCTGATGTGATCAGCCTGGTACGCTTTTTACGATCAGATTTCAGAAGACATGGTACCCATCGACCAAAAACCTTTGGTATTCCAAGCTTCTTGTGCAGAATATTCTCAAATCTTTCACGGGATGTGCCAATAGCAGTGGCTATTTGATTTATTGTCAATCGCCCGTCATCCATTGTGATGGAATAGGTAAATGTTTTAACTCGCCAGTGACAGCTGCAGGACCTTCAAACTATTGAACATTTTCAACATCTTTGGGCGATCATGTCTTGGAAGAGATATAACTGACTGAGAAGAAGATTATCCCGCAGTAGGTTGCCATTACTTTATGCAGTAGACTGGTTGCCAGACAAGGCCATAGAACCCAGTCTGTCCTGTTATTTAACCCATAACTGGAGGGAAGAGACGGATTAATACCTTCTCTAGGGTATTTGTACGTAAGTGAATGCAAAGAATTCAACTGGAATCTGAACTCGGCTCCCCCATTTGTCGTTACGAGCCGATATCCACTGCACCACAACGCTCATACGCACCGTCATATTAATAAATCGAAATTTGAAGGTTTAAGTTCAGCTCTCTTGCCCGGTTCTTGAATGTTAATGTTAATAACGTAGGAGTTCATGGCTCTTCACATCTTCCTACCCTTTGTAGCTCAATTATTTATCTAATTACTAGTTTGTAAAGTAGGTTTCACAATGTTTAGTTTTCCTCTTCCTGTCTTTGATAAGGAATAACTTCTAGCCTCATTTCAAGAACAGTTGCTTTGTGAAATACTAACCCTTTCAATTCTGGAGTTCAGTCAGTCATTTAAGTACCATACGTGAAACACGCTTTGGGCGATCATGTCTCGCAGGAGACATGACTGACTGGGCAGAAGATTATCCCGCAGTATGTTGCCATTACATTCTGCGGTAGACTGGTTTCCAGCCAAGGCTAGAGAACCAAATCTATCCTATTATTTGACTCATAGCTTGAGGGGGAAGAGATAGATTATATTATGTTATGTATAATTAATGGGGGATGAGTTTATTACTTCATAACAATAGAAAACCGATCCCCTACTTTATGGCCAGTAGAAGTTTTAATTATATTTCCAACTATTATATTCTGTCAGTCAGTTAAGTGCCATACGTGATACATGCTTTGGGCGATCATGTCTCGAACGAGACATTACTGACTGGGCAGAAGACAGTAGTTGTCATTGCTTTCTGCGGTAGACTGGTCGCCAACCAAGGCTATAGAACCCACTCTGTCCTGTTATTTAACTCATAACTAGAGGGGAGAGATGGATTAATACTTTTCTCTAGGGTGTTTGTGCGCAAGTGAATGCAAGGAATTCAACTTGATTTCCAACTCGGCACTTCCTGATCTCTCGTTCCGAGTCGATATCCACTGGACCACAACGCACATCCCATCTATGTAATGAGGCCAAAACACAAACATAAAGTGTCTGGGGTACTATACTCCACACAGAAGCATATGTTAACATAGACTAAGGGTCCTTCGTTCAGTGAAAACAGTTTTTTCTTCAATAATAGAAAAAGGAACATAATATCTGAAACCAGATAATCTATTGCATTTTATAGAATCCAGAGATTATTGCATATTTATTTCGGCAATTAACGTTAGAGAAGAATTAGAAATTTCACGACTTGTTTTCACATACTGACTCCACTAAAAGAAACTTCCTGATGTCTGAGGTAATTTCTTTTAAGTTCTAAGTTACCTTCAGGTGATCCTATATTAAAACATAGCAAATGTTAATATGAATTTTACAAATTCGGCAAAAATTAAACGTCAGCAGAGATTTCAACTTTCTACGTCATTCAATAACGCCTATACTCGTTTTGCAAATGAAGCCATAATCACACCCCTTATGTTTAATTTATTTACAATATTTTTCGTCAGTGTTTTTTTTTATTTTGCCGTTGGCGAGGGATAAAAGTAGATTTTTGTTTTATGAGAAGATATTTTGATAAGACAGAACTCAGTGAAAATTATTCTTACATATGCCGAGAGCATTAGTGTGAAGCAAACAGCTGCAGTGGAAATTTCACCCTTGCACAAATTCATTAAAACAACTGCTTTAGTTTCCTTTCTTTTACTATACGGTCCGTTTTAAACCCACTGAAGTGACAGGGTGTAATCGATTTCTATTTTTTTCTCAGATTAGGTCATTTGCAGTGGTGAGCCATAATATGAATCGATTTTCGGGGTGTATGATAAAATTTTGTTTGGCCATAAAAATATTCCGTCATTCGTGATTGCATCAGACTTATATCATGCCAGTCTTGACTGGCGTGATATAAGTCTGATGCAACGGTCATTGTCTGCGAAAATTGTGACGCTGCACAAGCCTTACAGATAAATCGCGGATATTGTTGGTGTCAGACCTTTAACTGCCAGTTGTGTCATCAAAGCAAACGTCCTGGGCGTGACGGTAAACTGCATCCGGCAGCAAGGCCTCTGTTTGGGAGGTTGTGAGGAGCATGGAACCACCTCTTAATTGCTGTTGTTCCCAGGTCCACCCTGACCTGGGGTGGTAGCATCTGTTAGGTTCCCAGCTATGGGCAAATAGTTAACCCCCAAACAATACATTTTTTAAGAAAAGAAATTATTATTATAACACATTTTTAAAGGAAGGAAAAATATTCTCAGCAAAATATTCTTAGCAAAATATTCTCAGCAAAATATTCTCAGCAAAATATTCTCAGCAAAATATTCTCAGCAAAATATTTTTGAATACAAAACTAGAAAACATTTTCAGTTTCCTAAAATAAAAAAGAATGAAAACAAAAAAATTTCATTAAAATCTGACAAAATCAACCTTTTCACTATAAACGAACAATAAAAAATACCTTTAAACGCCACCTTTTTGGCATTAAATAACCCACAGAGGTTGATATACCGTTAAAAAAAAAACTCAAACTCAAACTCAAAGCGAAGAAACAAATTGTATCCATCAATGGAAACGTAAAATGCGGTCGGAAGACATAAAAGCGCCAAGAGACGGCGTATACGTGATCAGGGAAAGTGTGAAAGTTCCTAGGAAGATATTCATATTGTTTCAGTTAATTTTAACAAGAGTGTAGAGTCCAGTTTGCCGTTACGGATGATGTATGTATGGCGTCATAGGTAAAGAGGTAGTGTAACTGCGGTTCAGACACAGACGGGATAGTAAGATTTCTCACGGGCAAAAAGTAGCAGTCGTATTTTGGTTTATTCCAGGAATATGTAAAATCCGGCTTAGCTCTCTCAGGTGATGATAAAAAAATGCGTCTGCTGGCAATTTACAACGATGGTGAAGTATCAATGAAGCTGAATATGGCATACAAATACAACCCAGTGTACAGCTCTGTTCAACAGTTAAAGGATTGCTTTCCATGGCGTCTCGTAGTCGTCGACGAACAGGGCGACCGTCATTGGCACCGCAGTCAATTACATGCGCCTCGCCTCACTTGGCTAAGGGAAAATAGATACTACACCATTTGCCATTCAATTAAAAAAACTAATTAGATATTGCTGCATTCAAAGTAAAAAAAAAAGAAGACTTTTAATTTAAAGACATTCAAATTATAAACCATTTAATTTAAAAAGCTGCAATATATATATTTTTTTAATCACATCACCCCAAGCAAGGCGGTAAGGTCACTGGTGTGCAGGGGGCTACGTAAGAGTGAAAAGATTGGAAAAGAGAAAGCCAAAACCACATCCTAAACAGGGAACAAGGGATGAGCCTCTACACCTGTTCAATAGACGTGTGTGGAGTGTGAACCGGGCGATAGTTCAGTCTATCTACTCCAATTAAAAAGAAATAAACAAAAAAAAAGTGAAAAGATTGGAAAAGAGAAAGCCGGAAACCACATCCTAAACAGGGAACAAGGGATGAGCCTCTACACCTGCTCAATAGATGTGTGTGGAGTGTGAACCGGGCGATAGTTCAGTCTATCTACTCCAATTAAAAAGAAATAAACAAAAAAAAAGTGAAAAGATTGGAAAAGAGAAAGCCGGAAACCACATCCTAAACAGGGAACAAGGGATGAGCCTCTACACCTGCTCAATAGATGTGTGTGGAGTGTGAACCGGGCGATAGTTCAGTCTATCTACTCCAATTGAAAAAAAAAAAAAGAAAAAAGAAAAGAAAAGTGAAAAGATTGGAAAAGAGAAAGCCAAAACCACATCCTAAACAGGGAACAAGGGATGAGCCTCTTCACCTGTTCAATAGACGTGGGTCGAGTGTGAACCGGGCGATAGTTCAGTCTATTTACTCCAATTGAAAAAAAAGAAAAAAGAAAAAAAAGTGAAAAAATTAGAAAAGAGAAAGCCGGATCCAATTTATCGTCTAAATTAAATTCAAAATTGCCAAAGATATGCCAATGAACTCCAAGAAAGACAAGATATGCCAATGAACTCCAAGAAAGGCAAGCATGTACAATCAAACTTTGTGGTAGTAACGAAATAATTGCCTAATTAAATTCGAATTAGAGAATTGTAAATTCATTCTTTAAATTGAATGCGTTGGTTTTTAAGCTGAATGTCTTATTATTTACTTTGAATGCAGTAATATTTGATTTGAATGACTTAGTTTATAAATTGAATGGCAGATGGTGTAGACCGTGGAAGATAGACAATGTGTCTTCTTTTTTTTTTTTTTTAATCATTTCACCCCAAGCAAGGTATTCCACTGCCACTATTGCGCATGGGGTTATATAGGGGAAGGTAAAGAGAAAGAGTGGTTAGATATAGGAAATGTCAGAAGGAGGGTGATAGACTGGTAAATGGGAAGATAGTTGCGTAGATGGGAAGAGTGTTTGAAAGAATGGATGCGAGTTAGTGTGTTAGGAGGTGTCCATTGACCTTACATTTAAACTCCTGGAGATTGTAGCCGTCGGGAAAGCAATCATGTAAAAGGGAATTACACAGCCGGGAAGTGCGTTAAAAGAAGCTGTTGGAGTAAAAATTGCGGTTACATTTTATCGGTTTCACTGTAAAAGGGTGGGACCTAGTTGCTAATCTAGTATCTCGTTCAAATTCGTACCTAGTGGGCACCAGTGGTCTAAGTTCATCGGAGCAAAAGTCGTGAAAGTATTTATAGAAGAGACACAGGGAAGCCACGTCACGCCGGTGAGAGAGAGACTGCAGCCGGTCTGTCAAGTCGGTACCGATCACATTACACACTCCGTCTATTTCGAGTATAAGAGAGACGGCGTTAGGCTACGGATTTAACCTGAGCAAACTTGTAATGCCTATGCAATGGTGAGCGTCATGTTCTTTAGGTCAAGATCTATGAGTGACGGAGGTGGCTTTCTCGGCAGAGGTTACGTACACACATCTTATTGCAGGGCATGCGCAGCCCTTTATTCTTGCCAAATTTCCTGGTGGTTATGGCATATCCAAGTATGATAACAAAACCATCCCTATTTTGTACGGGCGACACGAAACTAATTCGTACTTATATTTGATTGGTATGGTTTGGTTTGGTTTGTTGGGGATTTATGGTATATCAACAACTATGGGTTATTTAATACCAAATCCAGTTTATATTATATATATATACTAGCATCATTTTTTATTGAGATGATTAATGCAGCGTGTTGTGATTTCCGAGCGCTTGTAGTCGCCGCCTCACTTTAAAACTCAGTTATATAAAAAAAATAATTATATAAAAATTGTTGTTTAAAAATTGTTAAAAAATTCCATTTAAAAAATCTATTTTCTTTTGTTTTGCGGAAACGTGAGTTGATGTTTTGCGTTTGTTTTTGTTTCAAAATTACGGGGGAAAATATTTACATTTTTTGTTGACTAAATGAATTTCAGAAATGTGGATGTTAGTCTGAGCTTCCAGGTGCCAATACCTAGCTGGAGTTGAGGGAGAAGGTGAGAAATGCATAAAAATAGATATATCTTTTTTTGTTATAAAACAAAGCAAATACTGTAGAACTACAATAGCATAAGTAATCTTACCTGTACTGCTCTATGGAAGTCACTGCTAGACAAATTTCTTAACGGATGAAGAAGGCACGCGAAGCAACCGAAACGCAGTTTGAAAGAGAGATAGTGAGAATCCTAAGAGCTTAACATATAACAACAATAAAAATGTTTTAAACAAAATTTGAAATAAAAACATATATTTAAAATAGGAGATATTTAAGAGACACAAAATAAGGAAAGTGTGCTTAGAGAATTAAACACTCAACTAACGTATTGAAAAAAAAGAGGTGTAGGGAATCAGCAAGAAAGCTATTAACGAGCTTGTATAAATCGATAGCAGAATAGGAACAACAAGAGAGAGAGAGAGAGTAAAAAGATAAGAATTATTGAGCGCTACAAAGAATAGGAAGCTGTGGAGAACCATAACCAACCTAACTAATATGCTTGTGTAAAACCACACCAGAACAGGAACAACGAGGGAGAGAGTAGAAAGATAAACGTTTTTAAAAATTACAAAAGGAAGCTGTGAAGAGCCATGAACAAACTACCTATTGGACTTGTGTGAATCCATAGTAAAAGAGGGACAACGAGAGAGAGATGAAGGATAAACGTTATTAAAAATTACAAAAGATAGGAAAATATGGAAGGCCATGATCAACCAACATAATGGTAATGTGTAAATCAATAGTAGAATAGGGACAACGAGGGAGAGAGTTGAAAGATAAACATTATTAAGAACTACAAAAGATAAGAAGCTGTGGAGAGCCATGATCAACCTACGTAATGGCATTACATTCATTTATATTATTTAAAATCAATTTTAAAAAAACATTGGTTCTACTCATCAATTTATATAAAATTCAAAATAAAACTAGATATGAATAAAAATTCACAAGATGCGCAATTTTCAGGCTTTCAATACACTCATTTACATTGCCGAAATTCAATTTGAAATGAGACCATCTGATTCTACTCATCAATTTACATAAGAATGAGCATTTAAAATAGATATGCATAAAAATTCAAAAAATGCAAAATTTTCAGGATTTCAATACACTCATTTATATTGCTCAAATTCAATTTTAAATGAGACCATATGATTTCACTCAGCAATTTAATTAAAAACTAGCATTAAACTAGATCAGAATAAAAATTAAAAAAATGCGCAATTTTCACGATTTCAATACACACATTGCTCAAATTCAATTTTAAATGAGAACATATGACTCTACTCATTAATTTCAATAAGAAACAGCATTAAACATACACAAAATGCGCAATTTTAAAGCTTTCAATACACTCATTTATATTGCTCAAATTCAATTTTAAATGACACCATATGATTCTACTGATCAATTTACATAAAAATCAGCATTAAACAAGATATGCATAAAAATGCACTAAATGCGCAATTTTCAGGCTTTCAATACATTTATTTATAATGCTAAAATTCAATTTTGAATGAGACTATAAGATTCTACTCATCGATTTAAATAAAATCAGCATTAAACGAGAGATGCATGAAAATACATTATATGCGCAACATTCTGGCTTTCAATACATTTATTTATATCGGTCAAATTCAATTTTAAATGAGACCATATATATCGGATGATCAACTTAAAAAAGAATCAGCATTAAACTAGATATGCATAAAAATACCCAAAATGCGCAATATTCTGGCTTTCAATACACTCATTTATATTGATCATTTGGTCAATTTTGAAAGAGACCATCTGATTCTACCGATCAATTTACATAAGAATCAGCATTAAACTAGATATGCATAAAATGCACTAAATGCGCACATTTCTGACTTTCAATACACTTATTTATATTGCTCAAATTCAATTTCAACTGAGACCATATGAATCTACTGAACAATTTACATAAGAATCAGCAGGAAACTAGATATGCATAAAATATACTACTGCGAAATTTTCTGGCTCGCAATACAAACATTTATAATGTTCAAATTCAGTTTTCAATTAGTCTATATGTTTCTTCTGATCAATTTACATAAGGACGAGCATTAAACTAGATATGCATAAACATACACTCAATACGCAAATACTGGCTTTCAATACACTTATTTATAGTGCTAAAATTCAATTTTAAATGAGACCTTATGATTCTACTGATCAATTGACGTAAGAATCATAATTATACTTGGTATGCAAAAAATACACTAAATGCGAAATTTTCTGGCTTTCAAGACACTCATTTAAATTGCTCAAATTCAATTTGAATTGAGACCACATGATACTATTCACCAAATTACATAAGCATTAAACCAGATATGCATGAATATACACTAAATGCGCAATATTCTGGACTGCAATACACTCATTTATATTGCTCAAATTCATTTTTAAATGAGACCATATGAATCTACTCATCTATTTAAATAAGAATCAGCATTAATCTAGATAGGCATAACCATGCAATAAATGCGCAATTCTCTGGCTTTCAATGCAATCATTTATAATGCTCAAATACAAATTTAAATGAGACCGTATGATTCTACTCATCACTTTAAATAAGAATCAGCATTAAGCGAGATATGCATAAAAATACACAAAATGCGGAATATTCTGGCTTTCAATACACTCATTTGTAGTGCTCAAATTCAATTTTAAATGAGACCATATGATTCAACCGATCAATTTACATATGAATCAGCATTAAACTAAATATTCATAAAAATGCACTAAATGCGCACATTTCTGGCTTTCAATACACTTATTTATATTGCTCAAATTCAATTTCAACTGAGACCTTGTGAATCTACTGATCAATTTACATATGAATCTGCATTAAACTAGATATGCATAAAAATGCAATAAATGCGCAATTTTCTGACTTTCAATACATTTATTTATAGTGCTATAAATCAATTTTAAATGAGACCATGCGATTCTACTGATCAATTTGCATAAGAATCAGCATGAAAATAGATATTCATAAAAATACACTAAATGCGCAATTTTCGGGTTTTCAATACACTCATTTATAGTGATCAAATTCAATTTTAAATGAGACCATATGATTCAACTGATCAATTTACATAAGAATCAGCATTAAACTAGATATGCATAAAAATGCACTAAATGCGTACATTTCTGTCATTCAATACATTCATTTATAGTGCTCAAATTCAATTTTAAATGAGACCATATGTTTCTCCCGATCAATTTACATAGGAATCAACATTAAACTAGATATGCATAAAAATACACTACTGCGAAAATTTCTGGCTTTCAATACACTTTTTTATAGTGCTCAAATTCAATTTTAAATGAGACAATATTATTCTACTGATCAATTTACATAAGAATCAGCATTAAACTAGATATGCATAAAAATGCACTAAATGCGCACATTTCTGGCTTTCAATACACTTATTTATTTTGCTCAAATTCAATTTTATATGTTATCATATCATTCTACAGATGAATTTACATAAGAATCAGCATTAAAATAGATACGTATAAAACTACACTAAATGCGTAATTTTCTGGCTTTCAATACACTTATTTATTTTGCTCAAATTCAATTTAAAATGAGACCGTATAATTCTACTCATCAATTTACATAAGAATTAGCATTAAACTAGTTTAGCATTATAGATTTTACATTTACAGGGCATAATGAAGAGGCTATCTGCACGATCAATTTATATACCTAACAAACTTACGCAACCTATTTACAATTATGCCCGAGTCCCAATAGCCCCTGGATTGAGATGATTACAGAGTGAAAGGTAAGAGGCACAGTTTGTGAGGTTATGTTGTTAAGATTACTGTTAAGCCAGTCTTGAAGGGAATTAAGGTTGTGCAGATCGAGGAAGTATCCTCTTAGCGGTCGGTTCCACAGAATATCGGTTCGTTAGATGTTGCTCTTGTGAAACCTACTTCTTATAGATGGAATAAGGGCGTATATACAATCATTGCAAATCCCTAATGGATAGAAGGTTGTGGAGATCCATAATCCTCTACGTCCTGAAGGAACACAGAACAGAGTAGAATATGAAAATAAACAATAAATAATTTCTCTTTCAAGATATGAAGTTTCATTGATAAATAAAACCATCTGTTCTACAAAATAATTCCATAGTCAGTTAAGTGCAGTTGAGAAAAACAGTGAACTAGTTTCCCGTTACCTTCTCCACGCTTTAGAATACAGATTTGTTCTTCTCGTAGACTGGGTGCTAATCAAGCTTACAAAGCCCAGTCTATTTTATTATTTAACCATAGCTTGTGAATTTTTCCAATGATTTTACGGCTTATCAAACTTTTTCAGGTTATTTAAGACCGGGAAATATTTTAGAATGTAAAAATTTGTGGGAATATAATACTGATTTACCGATACTTATTAACCCATAACTGAGGAGAATCTAGGTGATTTTTAGCTCTCTCAGAGGTTTTTGCATGTAACTGAATATAACGAATAAGGTTTTTGCATGTAACTGAATATAACGAATAAGGTTTTTGCATGTAATTGAATATAACGAATAAGGTTTTTGCATGTAATTGAATATAACGAATAAGGTTTTTGCATGTAATTGAATATAACGAATAAGGTTTTTGCATGTAATTGAATATAACGAATAAGGTTTTTGCATGTAACTGAATATAACGAATAAGGTTTTTGCATGTAATTGAATATAACGAATAAGGTTTTTGCATGTAACTGAATATAACGAATAAGGTTTTTGCATGTAACTGAATATAACGAATAAGGTTTTTGCATGTAATTGAATATAACGAATAAGGTTTTTGCATGTAATTGAATATAACGAATAAGGTTTTTGCATGTAATTGAATATAACGAATAAGGTTTTTGCATGTAACTGAATATAACGAATAAGGTTTTTGCATGTAATTGAATATAACGAATAAGGTTTTTGCATGTAACTGAATATAACGAATAAGGTTTTTGCATGTAATTGAATATAACGAATCTACCTTTTATTGGAACTTTGCTCTCTAATTTCCAATTCCGAGACATTGTCCTTTACACCATTCACACATCTAAGCTTACACCACCTGATATTCCGAGGTTGTCACCCATCTAGTTAATGACCAAGCTCGCCGTTGCTTAACTACGGTGACTGTACGAGAACAGTTATTTCAATGTGATATGGTCATAAGTGTCTTTCCAAAGAGCATTTGTGTGGAGGTGAACATACCAGGGAAGTTCGGAAATTGAACTCGGCCCGCCGGTTATAAATTCATCACCGTTATCTCTTAGCAACACCGGCAGATTCCAATAACTTTATTGATAAAACAAAAAGTTCTCCAGTCCTTTACACTATTTACATTGTTCAGACTGTTGCCCTCATCTTTGCTGCCATATTCACGGAGTTTCAGTCGTTTAACGCGCCGACTTTCTTCAGGTTATTGCAACTTCGAAATGAACCCTTTGTTTCGATCACCGAGGGTTGATTTTTAAAGTTCCACCAATAAAGAAGCTACTCCGGTGAAAGAAAGAAAGGGTTCAATTCTAAATTCCGGTCGCCTGAAGAAGATCAGAGTCTTGAACAGCCGAAACGTGGTGAATATGGCACAAAGATGAGAAAAATGATTTGAACAATGCAAATAGTGAAAATAATTAAAATACAACATCTCAGGAATCTCGTCGGATCCTGAAGATGGCTGGAGTGCACAACGGCCGAAATGTCGTGAATATGGTAACAAAGATGAGAACAATATTTAAACTTTCGAAGATTGTATCTTTCAGGAAAAACAAGTGAGTGCCTCAAACGGGAAGTGCGGGAAAAGAAACTATTAGAGTAGAAGAGACGGCTTCATTTAACTGTTTCGATGATAAAAAGGTGTGACCTTGATGCCAAACTAGTAGTAAGCGTAAATGTGGTCAGGGGATCAGGAAAAAATTTGATCAGAGCAATTGCCATAAAACTACTTGTAGAAGAAACCACGTCACGTCGATGAGAAAGTGACTGAAGCCGGGTTGCCAAGTCAGGATCGATTATATTGCAGATTCTCCTTAGGATTATGTCAAGAAATTTAACATGTATGTTAGGAGCACCCGACAAGATATGGCAACAGAATTCAAAGCATGGACGAATGGTAGATGTATAAATGTGAAAAAAATGGATTCTGACGCGAAAAACTATCTGGCCCGACACAGTGACCCAATCTTTTTAGCAGTAGAAGAGGTGGTTAAACTTAACTATTTCAATGGTAAAAGTGTGGGACCTTGATGTCAATCTTGCATCACGAGTAAAGACGTGTAACCAGAGTAGAAAGCTCGTCAGAGCAATTACCGTGCAAAAACTTGTAGTAAAAACTGAGGAATGCCACACCTCATCACGTTTCTGTGAGAGAGCGCGTTATCGAGTGAGAACAAAAGTCTGAACAAGGCCAGGATGCTTAAAACCCTCGGTCACAATGACTTGTAATTTCGAGCTAGCATAACCATCCCAAAGAATTCTACCAAAGAATTCTACCCAATTTCATTCCCAAGGATTGGGTCATCTCGTAAGGTTGTATGGTTTTCGGGCCCTTTTAAAAATGTATCTGGAGTCTAGGATCGTCTTCAGACCGATAACATCAAGAATCATCTTCCTGATTAATCAACCATGATAAAATTCGAACCTGTGATTCAAGGTCAGAAAGCGAACCTTCTAACTCATGCAGATTGATGTAACATTTAACTGGTGTTCTAGGTTTTAAAAACCCCAGCATTGAGTTAGAATGGAAACTGCATGTATGCAAGTGCTTCTAAATAGCAGACTCTCATATATATGTAAACAAAGAATAAGTTCTCGCTCTTACGTCTGTCGAGTTTGGTTCAGGCCCACAAAGGATATACTTAACACAATAATATCGTGTATTTTCAATTTAAATATTGTTTATTTTTCATTTCCATTTTGTCGGGCAAAATCATTTTTCAACACCAAAACATAAGTTTTTGTTTCTTGATTTTTAAAGAAAATACCTTCTTGGTTTCTCTATTGAAGGGTTTTGTTTTTTGTTATTTTTTGGCTTCCGTATTTTATGTACGTATCTGTTAAAAACGCCATCCCCAAACTCCCCCCCCCCCCCGGCCACAAAAAATGAATAAATATATAAATAAAGAAAGAAAGAAAAGACACAATTCCCAACACACAAGCTCAAAATTCAATTATTTCTAAAAGATGACGGGGCGGAGGACACACACACACACACACACACACACACACACACACACACGAACTCACACGCACGCGCACACACACTCAAATATATATATATATATAAATATATATAACAAAAATATCGGTGCAGATATGTAAGCGTTCGCGTAAGGATATATATATATATATATTAATCATATATATATATATGATTAATATCGATTTTTATATTAGCATGTGTGATTATATATATATATATATATATATATATATATAACGGTGCATATATATATATATTAATATATATATATATATATATATATATATATATATATATATTATAAATTACATTTTAGAACATGTACATTTTTTTTATATATCTACTACAAATCGTACATTTGTTTCGACATTGAAACTACAATGTCTCATCAGGTGGTGTGTCTCACAGCTCTATATATTACATATCGAGCACTGTTTTAAATTAATGTTTTGGACGTTTTAAAAAACAATTTTCTTCGTTCCTTATTTACTCGTATATATATATATATATATATATATATATATATATATATATATATATATATATATATATATCGGTATATGGGTGCCCGCTTAAGTTCCTGGCCCAGCCAAAAGGTGGTAGAATTCGGCCGAGTACTTTTCGTCGTATGACATATATATATATATATATATATATATATATATATATATATATATACACGCGTGCCTGTGTGTAGAAATATTCTCATATGGATTTTATACGTAGAAGAGAAAAAAATATATACTCAAAGTAAATACAATTTTTACTCTTGTCACTCTTTGATTATAAATATACAGCACACCAGCAAAATAGATATTATATATTATCATACCATATTATATATATTTGTGTATGTGTGTCTGCATGTATGTTTGTATACGTGTGTATATATATGTGTGTGTGTGTGCGTGCCTGCATATATATATATATATATATATATATATATACACACACAGAGGGAGCGACTTAAAAGTATATATCTATATTTGCATATAAAACATTTTTACCCACACATTATATATGATTATACCATAATATATATATATATATATATATATATATATATATATATATATATATATATATGAGTATGTGCGTTTTTGCATGTTTGTGTGCCTGTATTTATATTACTTTTAAGTATCTCTCTCTATATATATATTTATTATCTCTCTCTCACACACTCTCTCTCTCTCTCTATATATATATATATATACATATATATATATATATATTACTTTTATGTATCTCTCTCTATATATATTATCTCTCTCAAACTCTCTCTCTCTCTCTCTCTCTATATATATATATATATATATATATATATATACAGATTTAATATATAAAGATTTTAATATAAAAATGGACATATACCTCGCTATATATATATATATATATATATATATATATATATATATATATATATATATACAGGTATATGTCCATTTTTGTATTAAAATCTTTTTTTACCTACACATTATATATTATTATACTATATTACATATATATATTTGTGTGTAAGTGCATCTGTGCTTAGTGTGTGTTTGTTAAAAAGCCCACAAATAAGTCAAAAATCAACTACGACAGATGGAAAAGTAATTTTTCTCCTCTACCAAACATTTCGTTCCCATTAATATAATTTTGCTTCACTCCAGGGTGTCCTTTCGCCGTGGGCCGAACGGTAAACTGTTTTCCTATTGATAGACATCGTAAAACAAGTGACAGCAAAATCCCCCCCCACACACACACCACCACCAACAACAACAAAAAAAACTTTTCTTTTAATTCCGTTCACCTTGGGTGCATCACCATTCGTTTAAGCTATTTTGAGAAAGTTTTCCTACTCATGAATTGACCACCAGGTGGCGTCGTTTCCCGTGTAGAAATCATTAAAAAACAATGGCCCGACAAATTGTAACCTGTTCAGAGTTTATAAATAAAATAAATAAAAATAAAAATAAATATTTTTCCTGAATCAAATATACATTATTATTCCAAATAAGTTATTGTTTCCTAATAAGAAGTCTAACATATCCATCCATCTTTTTGACTTTGCTGTAACTCAGTGACCAACAAAAATGGATCTTACTGCGCACATCTACGCTAAAGTTAACCGGTCATTGCAATATGTGACCACCTCATTCACAATAACCAATTGGTTAAATGCTTCATAATTTGTCCATAAATCAATATATGTATTCAATTCTTAAAACCCTCTTTTATCACTGGGTGATTTTGTAATCGTAGCTTAGATATGGCACAAGGCCGAAAGTACGGAGCTTCCAGTGAGGATCGAATTACTCAGGCTTTCTAATCATTATGTAAACCTCGAAGTGCCGCCCGTTCCTCCTTTCAACAGAAATTTCGGCAGACCTGAAGAAGATTACCACCACCTTTAAATTTGTTGTTTATCATTTTTTTTTTTTACTTTTTTCAGTGCAGTCTTATCGATTATTACATAAAGTTTCCGATTATCAAAATATTTGAAAATATTTTCAATATTTAAGCAATTTTAGGGGGGGGGGCTCAGTTTCTCATACAACGTTTTAGTAAATCGATTCTCCATTTGAAACCACTCGCGTTGGGGTCGCTTTGTTTTGGTTTTTTAGGAACGAGTTGTTCTTGCTATTGTGCGGTTGAATATGCGCAAGCAAAAAAGTTAATTGCACAGGATCGATTTACTATAAGATTGTTTGAAAAACTGCGCCCCCCCCCCACCAAATTGTTTAAATGTTTAACTTTTTACAAATTTTTTTTTCTGTCGAAAAGTTTAGGGTTTAATCGATAAGATTGCACTGAAAAAAGTAAAATTAAATGATAATAAACAAATTTACAGGTGGTGGTAACGTCGTATCGGCGAGTGGTTCCAAAATAAGGATCGACTTCTTATAACGTTGTATGAAAAACTGCCCCCCCCCTAAAATTGTTTAAATATTGAAATTTTTCAAAATTTTTTTTGTTAATCAGAAAGTTTAGGGTGTAATCGATAAAATTTCACTGGAAAAAGTAAAAAAAAAACAAATGCAAAACAACAAATTTAAAGGTGATGGTAGTTTCTTTCAGGTCCGCCGAAATTTCAACTGTCTCATTCTGATTGTAATTATACATTTTCTTGTAGTTTCTCATTAATCACATACTCCATCCATGGTATTCCCCCAAGGCTGACCATCGTCTAAATTCGCAAAGCACAATGTGCATACTCGTGATATCTCCTTTATTAAATCGACTTGAAAATATAAAATCAAGAAAATATGAGCTCCGAAATATCTTAATGGGAGATGTTCTTTCCTTCGTAAGGGTAATTGAGCCTTGTTCTGCAAATTGGCCAAGCGGGGTCAAAGTACACCGGGTTATATAGCTGTTTCCCATAGATATGAGGAACGCAGATTCAAATCCTGTTAAATATTGTCCTTATCATTGTTGTTATTATCACAAGGTATTGGTCGTTACGTCATCCAGCTTTTACCAGATATATTTTGATAAGCAATACATTTTTAGAAGAAAAATATGAACAGCAATAAATTTTACTCTCCACAAAATACCCCCCCCCCCTTTCCAAAAATACGTCAATGAAACCTGATCTCCGAACTGATTTCTTACAAAAGAATACATATTCTAATACAAACATATCCAAAAAAAAAATGTCGGCATTAATTAACTCACTGAAGTTGATAAACCATAAAACAAAATAAACCAAACCTAAAATTTATAAACAATAATGAAACTAACATCAGAATAAAAATAAATAACGATATTTAATTTTCTAAATTACAGTTGGTTGTATTGTTTTTATGGCATACTAGCAGAATAGCCCGGCGTTGCTCGGGTGTAATGAAAGCTTTAAAACTAATCCATGGTCCTGAAGCTCAGACTCTTTGGACGTTGCACGAAAGACTAAAAAGCAATAGTTGTTTCCAGTTAAAGCGAAACCGTAGACTGAAAGAAAAATGAATGAATGCAAGTCAAATTTTAATTTCCTGGTATCAATATCAAATAAGTTTTTTTCGACGTCAACTGAATTTTGAAGGCTAAATAAGTCCTCTGAGTAAATGGTATCATGGCTGAGACTAACAACTTCAATTATACCTACTTAGAGCCAAACCCGAAGCAAAAACCAAAATAAAAGGGCTGAAAAAAATACAGACATACAGGCAAATAAACACACACACAAACATCTCGCCTTTTATATATATATATATATATATATATATATATAATCAATTTTCTGCACTATTGTAAGAACTGCAATCTTGAAACTTGTGAATATCGTTTCTTATGCATTTGTCTATGAGTGTATCAAATTTGATTAAAATCGGACCACTCCTTCTATAACCCGATTTTTTCGATTATCGATTATCGATATTTAAGGGGGTACCTCGACACAAAACCTAGCTAATAACACCCGCAGACGCTTATATTGCAACTGTGTAAATTTTGAAGAAAATCGGTTGACCTGTTTCGGAGTCTATAGGTAACGGACACAAACACACACATACACACACACAGAGACAAAGTTCCATTTATATATATATATATATATATATATGGTAATATTTTTATTATAAGTTCATAATAAAAATATAGTTTACTGCAACACAAAAGGTGTTGTGTTTCGGTATTATCTTATTAGCACCTCGTTAGGCAGTAAAATATTTTCTCTGTTAAGAATCATTATACATATAAGTTTAAAAACAACACAATTTTTACCATTACCAGACAATTAAGCGTGGGGGATTTTCAGAGGGTTTGTCTCAGTGAACCAATAGAAAGTCAGGTCATGATGGATAAGAGAAATTTGATTGTAAGGGTAAAGGTGGGTAGAGACTTGAAATGACTTGAGACCCAGACGTTATCTATGCCAGTGATGAAATAAATTGAATGAATTTAGCGCGTCTGAAAAGTTATGGCGTGTCATAGTGAAACGGTTACAGGATTTTCTTTAAGTTATATTTCATGTTAAAGTAGTGAACAAGAGACAATTACAAAATGTGTTTTTTTTTTAACACTGCACATATGTAGTTTACTTAGTGGGTAATCTATCCGTTAAGCCGTATCAAACTAATTATTAGATGAAGCGAGAATCAATCTATATATGCTAGAGGACAGATTATAGATGTCTAGTTATATAAGAAAAAATTAACTCAACTTTAGGGTATATTTTAGACGATGATGACAAATGGAAGTTATTTTGTTGCTTTTATTGAGCAAGTTTAGTTTTGGGAATTTGATAATTTGTAATTTTTCTTTAAACAGAAAACATGGCTTTTGTAAAGATTTACAGTTCTGGTTTTTTAATATTTTCCATTTTACGGTGGGGGTTTATTGGCATCTTTTAATTTCCAATAAGTAGAAAGTGATGAGTTATTGTAGTAAGTTTTATTATTAAAATATAATGTGTGAAAATAATGTCAGGATTTAAAAGGCTTCTTGGTACAACCGATATAAAATTTTATTATAATATTGTACATTATATTTTATTTTTCTATGGTAGAAACAGAGCATAGGTAGACTATAGAGTCAGTCAAACATTTATTTTCGCATGGACACTCAATAGGTTTTCATCAATTGTATTTATTGTTATTGTGATTGTTAATTTCTTTTGGATGTTGTTGATTGTTTTAGTTATTGTATCTGCTTAAAATTCTATTATTATGATTTTTGATGATCTTCTCGAGGTTATCACTACAGCTATAACTCATTTTCAGAGTATTTGTTAAAAATTTTGCTAAGGGTTTTTCCAGGGAAGTTTTTTAAAACTAATTTTAGAAATTTATGCCCTAACTTATCTTTTTTTTAAACATATCACCCCAAGCAAGGCGGTAACGCCACTGATGTGAAGGGGACAACATAACAGTGAGAAGTTTAGAAAAGAGAAGATCGGAAACTGCATCCTAAACAGGAAACAAGGGATGAGCCTCTTCACCTGTTCAATAGATGTGGGTAGAGTGTGAACCGGGCGATAGTTTAGTATATCTACTCCAATTGAAAAAAAAAAACAAAGTGAGAAGATTAGAAAAGAGAAAACCGGAAACCGCATCCTAAACAGGAAACAAGGGATGGGCCTCTTTACCTGTTCAATAGATGTGGGTGGAGTGTGAACCGGGTTACTTATTATTTGAGGGTGTACACCAAATGATTTTTCTCTTTCTATTTTTATTGTTGCTTTAATTATTATGTTTGTTATATTTCAGGTCAGGGCATTTATAGCCGCTGTTTTTAAGAGCAGTGTCAAAGAATTTGCTATCTTTGTAAAAGATATCTTTATT
>JBBBDQ010001967.1:2270000-2300000 GCA_037127315.1 Ascarosepion bandense
AATTTAATTAAAGTAATTTTATTTGATTTACTCAACAAATGCTTTAACAAGAAAAAATACTTGTTACAAAATAAATTTAATATTTAGTATAATAGCCTTTTGCTTTGATCACAACCTTCATTCTGTCAGGCATTGACATCACAAGCTTCTTCAACGTATCTAATGGTATCTCCTGTCAAGCAATTTGTATTTGTTCCCAAAATGAGTCTTGCAAAGTAACATTAGATTTATCAATTTTTTTATCCAAAATATCCCATAGAGGTGCAATAAAGTGGTTTCAAAATAACTTGTTTAATAGAAAATAGGAAAAATTAAATATAACTTCTTTTTAATACATTTCTTTTACCTAGTTTTAAATAATCAATATTTATTAGCAATTTACTTGGCCTTTCACCCTGTATTTGAATTTCAGTGAGGTTTTTAGGAAAATCACCCTTGTCCTAATACTTTTGCATACGACATGTAGTGTTAGGACAGGGGTGATTTCAAACTTTATTTTGATGTCTCATGAAAGATAAAATAGTTCTTGTCCTAATACTTTTGCACAGTACTGTATACAATATATATATATATATATATATATATATATATATATATATATATATATATATGCTAGGTGCGATTGATAGATTGTCGCAATTATAAGTAAAATAGTTCTTGTCCTAATACTTTTGCACAGTACTGTATACATATATATATATATATATATATATATATATATATATATATATATATATGCTAGGTGCGATTGATAGATTGTCGCAATTATAAGTAAAATAGTTCTTGTCCTAATACTTTTGCACAGTACTGTATATATAGCTGGTAATTTTATACTAAAAGTTTATTTTATACTTCATAGCGTTTTTGTCCCGTTTTAGGAATAACATATTGCTTTTTCAAAAACGCCAAACAGATATCACAAATTTAATAAAAACATCTTCTAAAAAACAGAAAACATATTCAACATAATGATCCATAACGAAAATCTTCAAAGTCTATATTTTTAAGGTTGTGCAATTTGTATGCACGCAAAATGAGCAATATTTCTAGCCCAACAAACATTGATATGGTATTCCGCTTGTTGCCACTCTCGAATCATTTGGTCTGTGGACAGTGACTTCACAGCTTCAAGAATTCGATGTCTCAAATCTCCAAGAGTAGCAGATATAGGCGGAACAAACACTTTTTCTTTTATATACCCCAGAGCTAAAAAATTGCTGAGATTTTAAGAGGTTCTACCAACTCGGATTAGGGTGTACCTGAGAACAACAGTAATTAAGAGGTCGTTCCACGCCCCTCAAAACCTCTTGATCAGGGGCCTTGCTACGATACACAAGGGACATTCAATAAATACGGTGAGTTCTTATACCGAAAAATTGAATGACCCTCGTAGAAGTCCTTACACCGAAAAATTCACTTTACTTATTGAATGACCCTCGTAGAAGTCCTTATACCGAAAAAATCTACTTGTTTATAGAATGACCCTCGTAGAAGTTCTTATACCGAAAAATTCACCTTATTTATTGAATGACCCTCGTAGAAGTCCTTATACCGAAAAATCCACCTTATTTATTGAATGACCCTCGTAGAAGACCTCATACCGAAAAATTCTCCTTATTTATTGAATGACCCTCGTAGAAGTCCTTATACCGAAAAATCCACCTTATTTATTGAATGACCCTCGTAGAAGACCTCATACCGAAAAATTCTCCTTATTTATTGAATGACCCTCGTAGAAGTCCTTATACGGAACAATTCACCTTATTTATTGAATGACCCTCGTAGAAGTCCTTATACCGAAAAATTCACTTTATTTATTGAATGACCCTCGTAGAAGTCCTTATACCGAAAAATTAACCTTATTTATTGAATGACCCTCGTAGAAGTCCTTATACCGAAAGATTCACTTTATTTATTGAATGACCCTCGTAGGAATCCTTGTACCGAAAAATTCACCTTATTTATTGAATGACCCTCGTAGGAATCCTTGTACCGAAAAATTCACCTTATTTATTGAATGACCCTCGTAGAAGTCCTTATACCGAAAAAATCACCTTATTTATTGAATGACACTCGTAGAATTCCTTACCCCGAAAAATTCACTTTATTTATTGAATGATCCTCGTATATTTTATCGTCAAAACCCAGGGCACGTCAGCAGAACTACAGTCGGCGTATTCTTGAACCCCAGGGACTCATCTGTTCCAAAGTTTATGTGATTATTCTGCTTGTACTTGTGAAGAGAGGTGAATTGACTTCATTTTTTTTACCAGTTTTAGTTGTGTGTATAATTTATCATCTTTTGGCTTTTTGTTTTTTATTGGATTGGCGAAATTATTTATCAATGAAGTCACATAATTTTAAAGAGAATTTAATTGGCTTTATTTTGCTATCTGGTTCATGATATTATATAATCTAAAACATTTTTATAGGATTGTTGACCTTATTTATTCAGTGAAGCCACAGATCTTGAGACACATTAAAATTTACTTTATTTCTTAATTTACTCTTCCGTACGACCCCCCCCCCTCAGTCTATGAATGGCATTCGACAACTTTCTATGTATTTTTTATTATTATTAAAATCGTTTCGCTCTAAGTGAGGCAAAACTACCAGTTCTGCGTACGGTTACAGGAAAGGTAACGGCAAAAAAAAAAAAAAAAAAGAAAAGAAAAATGAAAAAAAAAGTGAAACAAGAGATAAAAGAAAGATGGGAATTGACGTTGCACTTAAACTCTTACAGATTGTAGTTATCAGAGAAACAAGTATACAGAAGAGAGTTCCACAGGCGGAAAGGAAAGAAAAGTAATATTTATTTTGAAAAAAATACAAATTTGTGGTACAACGCTAAATGCGGGGATACGGAAGGCTGGCCATAGTGTGTCTGATAATCAAATTTAGCTCGCCACAATTGCTGACCCAAACATACCACAGTTTCCCCTATACGAAAACACATTCTTACTAACCATTCTTACTAATACACCCAGGTCTTTATTAAATAGAAAAACACGTTACAGCGAGAGAGAAATCTTTGAAGCCGTGATATCAGGTCAGAACTAATGAAATTGCAGATTCTTCTTTGCATTTTATCAAGAAACTCTAAATACAGTACATTGCAGAAACAACATCTAAACTTATTTAAAAATGGAACTTTGTCTGTCTCTGTGAGTGTGTATATATGTGTATGTGTCCGTGCGTGTGTATGTGTATCCGTTACCTATAGACTCCGAAACGTCTGAACCGATTTTCTTGAAAATTTACACAGTTGTACTATAAGCGTCTGCGAGTGTTCGTAGCTAGGTTTTGTGTCGAGGTACCCCCCGATAAATATCGAAAATCGATAATCGAAAAAATCGGGTTATAGAAGGAGTGGTCCGATTTTAATCAAATTTGATACACTCATAGACAAACACATAAGAAACGATATTCAGAAGTTTCAAGGTTGCAGTTCTGACAATAGTGCGGAAAATCGATAATATATATGTATAAAAAGCAAGATGTTTGTGTATGTGTGTCTGTTTATCTGTCTGTATGTCTGTATTGTTTTCAGCTTTTTTTATTTTAGTTTTTGCTACGGGTTTGGCTTTAAGTAGGTATAATTGTAGTTCTTAGTCTCAGCCATGATACCATTTACTCAGAGGACTTATTTAGCCCTCAAAATTCAGTTTACAGGGAAAAAAACTTAGTTGATATCGATACCAGGAAATCAAAATTTGACTTACATCCATTCATTTTTCTTTCAGTCTACAGTTTCGCTTTAACTGGAAACAACTATTGCTTTTTAGTCTTTCGTGCCAACGTCCAAAGAGTCTGAGCTCCAGGACCATGGATTAGTTTTAAAGCTTTCATTACACCCGAGCAATGCCAGGCTATACTGCTAGTAACAATATAAATTAATATATTTACTTACTTGATTTTTTCCAGCTTATTCGTAGTTATAGTTTATAAAGAATTGGAGATCTTATTTATCAACAAAGCCACACAATTTTTTAAAAAAATTGACTTCATTTTGACATGATACTCATTATCCTATCTGGTCTAAAATTTATTTTATAGGATTGGAGATATTTATCAATCAACGTTCGTCGGAGAGTAAGCCTTTCTATGTTGTTTTTATAACTACCATTTTATTCATATCTGGTGTGTTTGGGGAATGACACAACAGTATGTCTCCCTCCAACGCCAGTAATTGGTTTTCAAGACAAAACCAGGCTTTTTTTTTTTTAATTATTGTTCTTGAAGCAGAACTGGGTTCCCTATGAAGAGGATTAATGTTATACTTGTAAAATTCCTGACGTCATATCCGTTTGACCATTGTTCTTTTCCTTTGTTTCTTTTCTCACGACTTTTCTTACACTCCTCCTTCTTCTTCTTCTTCCTCTTCCATCACTGTCTTTTACTTCTTCTTTCTTTCTTTCTGTTTTTCTTTCTTTCTTTTCGCTTCTTTCTTTCTTTCTTTCTTTCTTTCTTTCTTTTCGTTTCTTTCTTTTCGTTTCCTTCTTTTCGTTTCCTTCTTTATTTTCATTTTTTCTTTCTTTATTTCTTTCTTTCGTTTCTTTCTTTTCTTTTCGTTTCTTTCTTTTTTCTTTCATTTTCGTTTCTTTCTTTTTCTTTCTTTCTTTTGCTTCTTTGTTTCTACCTTTCTTATTTTTTCGTTTATTTTCTTTCTTTTCGTTTTTTCTTTCTTTTTGCTTCTTTTTTTCTTTCTTTTCATTTCTTTCTTTTTTGTTTGTTTCTTTCCTTTTGCTTATTTCTTTCTTTCTTTCTATTCGTTTCTTTCTTTCTTCTCGCTTATTTCTTTCTTCGTTGCTTTCTTTCTTTTCGTTTCTTTTTTCTTTCTTTCTTTCTTTTCGTTTCTTTCTTTCTTACTTTTTGTTTATTTCTTCTAATTCACTTTCCTTCGCTTTTACCTTTTACACGTCCTTTTTTTTTCCCTTTTCCTTTCCCGACTCCATCTGTTTGTCATTTTTTTAATTACTCCCCTTATCCTATTCTGATCCCTTTTTACTTCTCTTTCCTATTCACCTACCCCCTCTTCTTCTCCTCTTCCTACGCCTCTCTTTTCTTTCTTTCTTTCTTTCTTTCTTTCTTTCTTTCTTTCTTTCTTTTCTACAAATTCTCCTCCTTCAGTTTGACGTAGCATGTCATAACGCAGTTTTCCTGAATTCTGATATGCGTGAGCCAACTTATTCCAACTAAGTGGGTGGGGAGACCCCTTTACCAACCTAAGGCCCCCACCGACAACTCTGCATTTTCCCATACACCCGAAAAAAAAATAGAAACTCTAATCATAAAAAGGTATTTGCACGCCAAAATATTTCTCCTAAAGTAGAAAAGTGATAAGATTGCTGAAATAAGAGAGGTCCGGGGAAACGAGTAAAAACGGGGTATTCAGTGGAAGGGTTAGGGTTAGGGCAAAGAAAAAAGAACATTCGGAAATAAGAATAGGAAGGAAGGAAGGAAGGAAGGAAGGAAGGAAGGAAGGAAGGAAGGAAGGAAGGAAATTAAAATGAAATCAAACAATAAAATAAAGATTAAATAAAAGAACGAAAGGAAGAAAGGAAAGAAAGAATGAAAGAAAGAAGTGGGGAATAGAGAGAGAAGAGAAAGAAAGCAAGAAAGAAAGAGGAAGATGGGGAAGAATATAAGGGCAGAGAGAAAGCAACCAAGAATGAATTAAAGGAAAAAGAAAATAAAAAAAGATCAGCTGACAGAAATAAAACAAAAAAAAAGTCGATTAAAGAAAGAAAGAAAGCAAACAAGAAAAGAAAGAAAAAGAATAAAAAAAGACGAAAAAACGGGAAGCAATGAAAGAAAAGAAGCAAGAAAGAATGAAAAGTGAATGTGAAAAGAGGAAGAAGAAAGAAGGAAGGCAAAGAGTAACAAATGGAATAACAAAAAAATAAAAGAAAAAAGGTAAGCGTTAAAATGAAAAACCTATATATATATATATATATATATAACGGATATATATATATATATATATATATATATGTGTGTGTGTGTGTGTGTGTGTGTGTGTGTGCGTGCGTGAGAGAGAGAGAGAGAGAGAGAGAGAGTTCAAATTCCAAAAGTCTAATCTAATTCATATAAGTAATTCATCATCACCTTAAAATGCAGCCTGTGTAAAAACAATGTTGTTTATGAATTCTCGTGTCCTTTGAGGGATTGTATCGTCAACATTAACAATAAACAGACAACCTTAAGCACTTATGTTAGCCACACATACACCACCGTCTCTCGTAGGTTGACTTGCCATATGTCACATTTTTGTGCAATTCATGCACATATTGATCAACATATCACAAATATGTGCGTTTGTGGTGCAGACAAATCGAAGAGTTCGCATTCCTGTTGAATTTGTTGCATTCATTTACATAGAAATACGCTTAAGGAATTTATTAATTCGTCTTTTCACTCCATCTATGGGTTGAATAACAGGGCACAATTGGTTCTGTAGCCTTGGTTGGCAACCGGTCTACCACAGAATGTAATGGCAACCTATTGCGAGGAAATCTTCTGCCCAGTCAGTTATATCTCTTTCGAAACATGATCGCTCAAGCGTGTATCACGTATGGCACTTAACTGAGTGATATATATATATATATATATATATATATATATATATGTGTGTGTGTGTGTGTGTGTGTGTGTGTGTGTGTGTGTGTGATAATAATACAGTTTTACAGAATGTTGTATTTATTGCTTAAAGTACTCAACAGAACAGAATCTCACGATTGTGTTTAAGTATGAAACAGACGCACCTGCCGATTGTGTTGAGCATGAAACTCCTAGTTGTGCTACAGAGTGCTTAAGTGTTAATTTGTGGACAGTACAGAGGATTCGGAAAGAGTTGGATGAGTCTAATGGTGATTAAGAAGGCATGGTAACTGGAAAAACTCACTCTTTTCGTTCTGATAAGAAAAAACTACCGAATTTATTGGTTGGGGCCTCAGACTCAAGACGGAAGCATACATAAAGTTGCCTTGAGGTGGTAGTGTTACCCTAAGTCAAGATGGAGAACACACCATGTTTGAGAAAAAGACTCTGTACCATGCCACAACCAATGGCTGTCAGAAAATTTCATCACCCCTTTCATTTAGCCATCTAACACCCTAGAGTGCAACCCATTGACTATGATGTATCACAGTTGAGCGGGAGACGAACAAAATCTCTTGTAATACCAAAGATAAATTGAACGCAAGGAATATGGCAGCTTAAGTGAGCATCAGGAAGAGACAACTGAAGTTCCTAGGACATGCAATGAGAAAGGAGGGCTTGGAGAACCTGATACTGACAGGCCAGATAGAGGGGAAAAAGAGACAGAGGAAAGCAGCGGATAACATATTTGAAGGGTCTGAGCAGGTGGATGACAGAACGGAGGTTGCGTGGTGTAACAGGAGAACGCGTGCTAAGTGCCACCAGGGATAGGAAGATGTGGAAAGCCATGATCGCTTACGTTCTGAAAGGGTTGGGCACACAGAAGAATATGTATGCTAACTGTTTATAAAAATTATAATGTGGATATAGTGGGGGATCAATTCTATATTATAATCAATAAATAAACTGATCCCTCATTTTATGGCCATGCTAGTTTCTATACATTTATATTCTAGATTTATGGGCTTCAGCTAGTGGAGGGCAGAGACGGGTTTGGGTGGTGTAACAGGAGAAAGTGTGCTATGTGCCACCAGGGATAGGAAGACGTGAAAATCCATGATCGCCTACGTCCTGAAAGGACATGTTACATACAAGAAGAAGGAGACCGTTCAGAAGATTTGTAAGAGATTCCGAAGACGCTTGGAGGCCGTTGTTAAAGCCAATGGAGATTTTTATTGAATAAAATCACTCTGTGGTGGTATTTCAGGATATTTTTTGTGTAATTTTGGTAAATATATCTACAAGAATAAGATATCAGTGTTATTTTCATTTTTGAATAATTTAGACGACAATTTATCCATTGCACCCTGTCTGTGTGTGTCTCTGTACCACAATGTTACGAAATCTAGAATACCTCTACATATATTTCGGGCTGATTTACAGCGGCTAATGAATGGATGCGCCTTGTGGTGTATTGGATATCAGCTCGGAACGAGAAATCGGGGAGCCGAGTTCAAATTCCAGTTGAATTCCTTGCATTCGCTTACCCGCAAATACCTAATTCCGTCTCTTCCCTCCAGTTATAGATTAAATAACAGGAATTATTGGGTTCTACAGAAGAAAGTAATGGCAGCCTACTGAGGGATAATCTTTTGCCTAATCAGTCATCTCTTTTTCGAGACATGATCGCCCAAGCGTGTATCACGTATGGCACTTAACTGACTGACTGAATAGTTGGAAACAATTAAAACTTCTACTGGGCATAAAATGGGGGATCAGTTTGTAACTTCCTAACAATAGTAAACTGATCTCCCATTAATTACTAATTAATACAATCTGTCTCTTCTCTCTTAAGCTATAGTTTAAATAACAGGACAGAAAATCTTCTGCCCAGTCAGTAATGTCTCTTTCGAGACATGATCGCCCAAAGCGTGTATCACGTATGGCACTTAACTGACTGACTGAATAGTTGGAGACAATTAAAACTTCTACTGGGCATAAAATGGGGGATCAGTTTTCTATTGTTATGAAGTTACAAACTGATCCCCCATTAATTACTAATTAATACAAACTGTCTCTTCTCTCTTCAGCTATAGTTTAAATAACAGGATAGAAAATCTTCTGCCCAGTTAGTCATGTCTCTTTCGAGACATGATCGCCCAAGCGTGTATCACGTATGGCACTTAACTGACTGACTGAATATAATAGTTGGAAACACAAAACTTCTACGGGGTATAAAGTGGGGGGGTCGTTTTTTATTGTTATAAAGTAATAAACTGATCCCCCATTAGTTATACATAATATAATAATGTAATATAATCTATCTCTTCCCCCTACAGCTATGAGTTAAATAGCAGGACAGATTGGGTTCTATAGCCTTGGCTGGCAACCTGTTTACCGCAGAAAGCAATGGCAGCCTACTGAGGGATAATCTTCTGCCCAATCAATCATCTCTCTTTCGAGACATGATCGCCCAAGCGTGTACTCTCATGGTACTTAAATGAATGAATGGTAAAAATGAGACTGGAGTTGCCTGCAAGTTTTTAATATTTATATTTTAAACACAATATTAAATTACTTTACAGGTGTTTCTATTTGAAGCACATTTTTTCATAGTCAACTGAAATATCCAACAAAGCAGCGACGATTGACTCTCATTGTTTCAGTGAGCTATTTTTTTTCTTGTCATGTATGCAAGAATGGTCAAAATAATGAAATTTCAAGCAATGTTTTTCAAAGTTAGATAGAACTGTCTTTGGCAGTAATTACAGCTTGATTTCTTTACGGGATCGACTTGTACAAAGTTTGAATCGTTTTTAGTGGAATTTTTATCCATTCTTCAGCTAAAACAAACTCCAATTCTTTAAATGATGATAGTGGAGGATATCGACTCGTCAGGTGTATTTTTTTCTAAAATGAACCATAAATATTTAATGTGATATGGAGAGTGTGGAGGTCAGATAAGATGTTCTACTTCGCTGGAATGTTCCTCATACCATTCAGCTACAACTTTAGCAGTACCAATGAGTGGATTATCATTCTGAAAGATGGCATTTCCTTCCGGATACACTTCCTGAATCGTAAGATGAAGTTGATTACTTAAAATTCTTAAATAAACCAGACTGTTGATTTCAATAAACTTTTTTAAATAATATCTTTAGCAAAAACAAAAAACAAAACAAAACAAAAAAACAAAAAAACAAAAAAAAACAAAAAAACAAAAAAAAACAAAAAAAACAATACTAATAATATTAAATCAACGAACATATAGTGCTAGGTGTTTCGATTATTTTGCTTTCACCTGTATCTCCAGCATCAACAAATATAATATGCCTACGGAAGGAAGGAAGGAAGGAAGGAAGAAAGGAAGGAAGGAAGAGAGGAAGGAAGGAAGGAAGGAAGGAAGGAAGGAAGGAAGGAAGGAAGAGAGGAAGTAAAATATTAGATAAACTGATAGCCGTAGATCAGGTTGAATTTCATTGTGAAAATGCTCACGACATCTGTATCATAAATCAGTGACGTCAAAGACTCATATATATATATATATATATATATATATATATATATGTGTGTGTGTGTGTGTGTGTGCTTACGTCTACATATGAGCGTGCATAATCGGATATACATGTGTCATATATATATAGATGTAATGTATGACTAAATAAATAAGTGTGTGTGTATATATACTTGCATAGAATCAGACCTATCTTATACTTGTAATATATACCTGTTGAGGTATATATATATATATATATATATATATATATATATAAGAGAAGGTGCTGAAAATTTATTATTTTGTCGCAATTATTGGACATTTTCCTTTTTATATAATAACATATATATATTACAAAATCCTTGTACTCATTTTTGTAATTATTACGGTGGTTGGCTGTTTTGTTTTATGGCATATCAACCTTGGCGGGTCATTTATTGTCAACTTAATTTTTTTTATTTATTTATTGCTGGTAATTCTTTTTTCTTTCAACAATTTATTGTTCTTTTCATATATAACTTTTTGTCTAGTAATACTTTTTTCTTTTCGAGTTTCAAGATTTATTGGGATTTGTTTTTAAGGGCAGGGTCCCCAAGTCCTGCCCTGTTATTTAACCCATAACTAGAGGGAAGGGAAGGATTAATACCTTTCCCAAGGGTACCGGTGCTTAAGTGAATGCAGGGTATTCAACTGGAATTCGAACTCGGCTCACCGATTTCTCTTTTCGAACCATATCCACTGCACCACAACGCTCATCCGTCAATAAACGCTTACTGGTATTCTTAAGCTTTCACCCATCTAAGTACAGACCAGGCTCAATGTTGCTTAACTTCGGTCATCGAGTGAGAACCTGTGTATTCAACGTGATATGGCCGTAATCTCGCACATCCGTTACTATACGCTTACAGCACCTGGTATTCCCAAGCATTCACCCATCTAAGTACTGACCAGGCTCAATGTTGCTTAACTTTGGTGATCGAGCGAGAACTGGTGTATTCAACGTGATATGGCCGTAAGCCAATTATTATGGATCAATGACTTAACCACATTAACAAACAGATTTTTTTTCTATTATGGAACTCTGAGCCACCATGAAATTCCAGTTTCCGCAAAGAACCCCAAAAGAGATCCATGTGTAATGCGAACATTAGTTGGCAAGTGTCCCTCATGCTCAACTGAAGAAGTAACAAACGAATTTGAAGTATAGAGATTTTAACACCCAAATTCTACCAGGGTCTGGTCAGAATTCAAATGTATCAACCATTCAAAATCTTTGATTATGCTAATGATCTGGTTAGGGCCAGTAGATGAACCAGGCCAAAATCCGAATTGCTAAGGCACGAGTTATATATAGGCAACTCATTTGAGTTTATAATTCTCAATAAAACCCTGGACCAAACATGTCAACAACGCCGTAGTTTTAATTAAAAAAAGAGACAAAAAGGAGATTTATGCTTAACACCAGAAAGAGACAGTTGAAATTTCCATGTCATATAATGAGGAAAGAGGGCTTGGAAATTGGAAAACTCACGGGATATAATGATAGCAAAAGAAATGAAAGAAAACGGCGCATGATCTACATAACAAGCTTGTGTTAATGGTTCGCAGAAGAGGGTTTAGAAAAAATAGCAAAAAGATAATATTTACTAAGAGCTACAACGGACAGGAAGTTGTGGAGAACAATAATCGCCAGCCTCCTGAAGGGATTCGGCGCATTGAGAAAGTAGCTAGCTGTTCATAAATGGTCAAATGCTGACCAGAAGTAATAACGAATATCTTCTTCTATGTGCCCTGTAGGCGATCATGGTTCTCCACGTCTCCCTATCCCTTGTGGCTTTTAGTATGTTTGCTCCTGTTACTCCTGGCAACCACCGTTCTGTCATCCACCTGATCCGGCCCTGCAAATATGTTATCCACTGCCTTCCTCTGTCTCTCTTTCCTTCTATCTGGCCAGTCAGTATCAGGTTCTCCAGGCTCTCCTTCCTCATTGCGTGCCCCAGGAACTTCAGTTGTCTTTTCCTGATGCTCATTATTAATTTTCTTTTCGTTGCCATTCTTTCCAACACCTCATCGTTGCTTGCATGCTCAGTCCACGATATCCACAACATCCTTCTGTAGAACCACATTTCCGCTGCTTCCAGTTTTGTCCTCATTTTCGATGATATTGTCCAGCATTCACTGCCGTATTGAAGAATTGACATCACATAGCAATCCAGCACCCTTCTCTTTGTTTCTAGTGAGATTTTCCTGTGTGTTTTTTGTATTGTGTACTTTACTCAGCTTCTGGAATGTTTCCTTCGCCATTCCAATTCGCCTTCGGATCTCTGTGTCGCACTTTCCATCTCCTGTTAGAACACTTCCTAGGTATTTAAATTTTTGTACTTGCTTAATTCTGGTATCCCCCACCTGTATTTGGCATTTTGGGTTGCATCTTTTGCTGATGACCATGCAGTCAGTTTTCTTGAAGTTTATTTGTAGACCTTTTTTGTCACTCTCCACCGCTACCTTCTGTAGGAGGTCTTGTAGTTTCCTTTCCGTGTCTGCAATCAGCACTAAAGAATATACAGAGCCCAAAAATTGGGGGAACATTTTCTACGATATATATATATATATATATATATATATATATATATATATATATCTACTAAATTGCGAAAAAAAAAACAGTATAGTTACTTTCAAACTGAATTTTTAAAAATGGAAAAGTTTTTTTTAACTTTTATTTTAGATTTAATTGAAAGCTAAATGATTAAGTTTACAATTTCCAGTAAGCAAAATAATCTGGTTTATTTCAAACAGAAATTATATTGATTGGAATATAAAAGTTTGAGATTTTTTTTTTCAATTTTTGAATTTTCCGCCATTTTTGACTGATTACCACATTTGTAAACAAAAGTTAATTCTCGGTTTTAAAAATCTTGCAAAAATAAAATATACATCTGTGACACATTATTTTTGAAAAATTAGCAAATTTCATGTAAAATTAATCTGACTTACACAAGTATTACTTATATATAGCGTGAATTTTAGAATAAAACTATTTCGCAATCACAGATTTTAACTTTTTGACCTGTCCGCCGGATATCAAAACGTGTTGACAGGTTCTCGATTAGCGATAAGATAAAGAAGTGTATGACGTTCACAAGTGACAAAGTTGTACAATTTTTTTAGGATAAGGGAAGAAACTCTGACTTTCTAATTTGCACATAGAAATTACCATACAAAAAAAAACTTCGAACACACACACACACACACACACACACACACACACACACACACACACACACACACACACACACAAAATTAAATTATTTTAAAAATATGAAAGCCAAACTATTTTTATTAAACTTTTCAATTGCCGATAGGCAATATAATCATCAATTCTTAACTAAAAAATCTAACCGTAACATATCATTGATTATTTTTAAAATATTTTTGAAATTTTATAAATTATTCTAATAAAAAAATTAAAATAATTTTTTTTAAAATTTCATTAGTAATCGAAAAATTTTTTTTTTCCAGACTGTACTGTCCTTAATTTTTATTATTCATTCAAGCAATTAAAAGCTTATCAAATTAAATAATATCAGAGTTTTATTGCATTTTTTTATTTTACTCTTCGAAGCAGATTTTCGGATACAGCGGCCAAATTAAAAAAAAAATAGATGATTTATATTTACCAATGAGTCCAGCGTTGAACTAATAAAATCATAGACCGCAACAAATTAAAATTTATTAAAATTTCTTGGATTTACGTTGAAGAGGGTAACAGAGGTAAAAAAAAATATTTTTACAAAGATTTTTACAAATAAAATTTTCATTCATTTATGAATGAGTATTGAAAGTTTCATTAAATTCCGACAATTATTTGATTTTTGAAAGAATTTCCAAATTAATGTGTTTGTCACCGGAAAAAAAATGTGGCTGATGTCATCATTACGTTTTCCATTGTAAATATTCGTAACGTTTTGGTTAGCCGCTAAGATTTTCTGCCAAAATTTCGAACATGCTAGAAGGGATTAAAAAATGTGGAAAGAATAATTAAAAAATTACTTTGATCTTTTTTCTTCTTAATATTATAAACATTTTGATGGAAAAAGTTCGTTTTTATTAAGTTTGGGATTTTTTTTATTCATACTATACTGTTTTCTTTAGCGATTTAGTGAAGATACCTGCTAGTGATGCTTTCTTTTAAACACGTCACATCTGAGGAAACATTTTTACACAATCCGGAGACCAAGTGACAGCCGAGACAATGGCTTCACGATGTTTAGATCCAACTGGAGTAATAGAATGACTAAAAAGATTTTAATAAAGACGGTGAAACTTGAACTTTTGTACTCGTGAAAAATAGAATATCAAATGGGTTAAATAACAGGGTAGGACTTGGGACGCTACCCTTAAGCCAATCCCAATGAAACTTTTTTTCCGTTGGGGAGGAAGCTGGCTCAACCCACCCAAGGGTGCATGCGGATTGAACACTAGGTTTGTGCCAACTAGTTTAATAATTTTGAAAATATTATGAATAAAAATTGTTTTCATATTTATTTCTTGACTAGCATCATAGCCCGGCGTTGCCCGTCCAACTCGGAACATTTTAGGAGAAGGATTCGGTTATATAAAAAAAATAATTATATAAAAAATTGTTTAAAAATTGTTCAAAAGTTCTATTAAAAATCTATTTCCTTTGGTTTTGCGTAAACGTGAATTGGTGTTTTCTGTGACATTGTAAACAACATGGCGTTTCAAAATTACGGGGGAAAATATTTACATTTATTGTTGACTAAATGAATTTAACATAAAATTATTTTTGTTTTACTGAAATTAGAAATATAAAAACTATCACGTTCTCAGTTCAGAAATTTTCGAAGAATCGTTTTTGTTTGAAAAATCACTTTTTTTGAAAAAAAATATTTCTTTTCTTTCAAAATTACAGGGAAAATATTCACATTTTTTTGTTGACCAAATTAATTTTTAAAACGTCGGAATAAAAATTAAATATAAAGGCTCATTTTTTTAGTCGCGTTTGACACGTGTGATTTGATTTCTGTGACGTAATCTAGCAACCATCTTAGATCTTAGATGTTTTACGGAGCAAATGTAAACAATCGGCTCCATTGGCCAAAAAGTGCGAAAGGGAAAATTGCCGAACTTAAACTCAAAAAGTATGTGTCGACTTGGCTTCCCTGTAGATATGTGTCCCTAGAAAGTTTGAATGGCGTAGCTTAAAAAATGTAGGTGTGCATAGATTACAGTCACACACAGACTCACAGATTGCCTTTTATATATAGAGATAAATTGGTGATTAATAAATATTGGATTGCATTAGTTTAATAAAATTGTTATAGTTTGTATAATGTAAATATGTAAAATATTTACAGTATTTATATATTTTACTGGAATGGTTTGTAAAACATCAAGTAATTGCCAATCGATTTAAAGTTTAGACAATGGTAAATAATAAAGGTTTTCTTATAGTTGGTTTCTTCTTCTTCTTCTTCTTCTTCTTCTTCTTCTTTTAGGACGTAGGCGATCATGGCCTTCCACGTCTCCCTATCCCTGGTGGCTCTTAGCACGCCTTCTCCTGTTACCCCATCCAAACCTCGCTCTGCCATTCACTAGATCAAGCCCATAAATCTAGAATACAAATGTATAGAAATTAGCATGGCCACAAATTGAGAGATCAGTTGATATATTGATTATAATATAGAATTAATCCCCAATTTTATATCCACATTATAATTTCTGATAAACAGTTGACATATATATTCTTCTTCTATGTGCCCTGTCCTTTCAGGAAGTAGGCGATCATGGCTTTCCACATTTCCCTGTCCCTGGTGGCTCTTAGCACGCCTTCTCCTGTTACACCACGCAAGCCCTGTTCTATCTTCCACCTGCTCAGGCCCTTCAAATATGTTATCCGCTGCTTTCCCCTGTCACTTTCCTCTATCTGGCCTGTTAATATCAGGTTCTCCAAACCCTCCTTCCTCATTACATGCCCCAGGAACTTCATTTGTTTCTTCCTGATGCTCACTATTAATATTCTTTTCGTTGCCATTCTTTCCAACACCTCATCATTGCTCACATGCTCGGTCCATGATATTCGCCGTATCCTTCTGTAGAACCACATTTCAGTTGCTTCAAGTTTTTCCTTCATTTTATTTTCCAACATTCACTGCCGTATTGAAGAACTGACATCACATAGCAATCTAGTATTCTCTTCTTTGTTTCTAGCGAATTTTTCCTGTTTCTTAATACTTTACTTTTTGGTTTACACATTTTAATAATTGAGTAAATAATTTTAGTAATTTAGTAAAAGTTTATAAATTTATGAATGAAAATTAGCAAATAATAAATACTGTAATGAATATTTTAACTGTATTAATTTTAGAATGTTGTAAATATAAAATTATTCTTGTAAATAAACTATAATAAATTACATTAAACATTACCAAGGAGTGGAGGTAGTTAAAATAATTTTATATTTATAATATTTTAGATTGCTTATTTTAACTGTGTATTATACTAGCAGTATAGCTCGGCGTTGCCCGGGTGTAATGAAAGCTTTAAAACTAATCCATGGTCCTGGGGCTCAGACTCAGCCTAAAAATATTTGAAATAATAAAATAATTGCGACAATTTACGAATCGCACCTAGTATATATATATATATATATATATATATATATATATATATATATATATACTAGCAGTATAGCTCGGCGTTGCCCGGGTGTAATGAAAGCTTTAAAACTAATGCATGGTCCTGGGGCTCAGACTCTTTGGACGTTGGCACGAAAGACTAAAAAGCAATAGTTGTTTCCAGTCAAAGCGAAACCGTAGATTGAAAGAAAAATGAATGAATGTAAGTCAAATTTTGATTTCCGGTATCGATGTCAAATAAGTTTTCCATCGCAAACTGAATTTTGAAGGCTAAATAAGTCTTCTGAGTAAATGGTATCATGGCTGGAACTAAGAACTACAATTATACCTATTTAGAGAAAAACCCGAAACAAAAACCAAAATAAAAGGGCTGAAAACCTTATTTTTATCGATTGCCAATATTGTCGAATAAGTCATCCAAGGATAAACTAACCTTAAGTCCATGAAAACTTATCGTACCCATCGGGAGTAAAATTGGAGAAAATGAGCCATATTGATGGCTGAATATCGGTTTTTGAACACGTTCGATAGAATATCGGGGGGTATCGATTTCCGATATGGGTGAAAATCTACCCAACCCTCATCCTCAGTATCCTTACCCGTCTATCACCCTCCTTCTGACATTTCCTATATCTAACCATTCTTTCTCATCACCTTCCCCTATGTAACCCCCTGCGCAATCGTGGCAGTGGAATGCCTTGCTTGGGGTGAAATGATTAAAAAAACTGTCACGAATTCAAGTAGATTTCGAAATCGGCTCTGCGTTTTCTCGTTTCGTGCCGATATCGACTGCACCACAAAGGCCAGGACTAAAACGTCTTTACATACGCATTCAGAAGCAAAATCAATCTTTCGTCCCAAACGACCGGTACCTACAACAACGAATGAGAGCATAAATCCGGAATTAAATAGGCTAGAAAAGTTTGGTGTCATATCTCCCATACTTTTTTTTTTTAATCCTGCTATGCAATCGAGACAAGAGTCAGAAAAAGCATCAGTAAATTACATTTGTGGCGATTCTTCGGTAGCTTTAAATGGTCACGGGATCAAATGGCACCTAATCCTGAAAAAAAAAAGTGTTACCTCAGATAAATGATGATCGAATTTACTCAAAAACTGCTTTCTCAAATACTTGCCTTTAACAAAACAAAACAAAAAAGTGGTAAGTAACGTTGAGCCTGGTCAGTACTTAGATGGGTGACCGCTTGGGATAACCAGGTGCCGTAAGGGTATAGTGACGGATGTGCGTTGTGGTGCAGTGGGTATCGGTTCGGAAAGAGAAATCGGTGAGCCGAGTTGAATACCCTGCATTCACTTAAGCACTGGTACCCTTGGGAAAGGTATTAATCCGTCCCTTCCCTCCAGTTATGGGTTAAATAACAAGGGTAGGACTTGGGGACCCCGCTCTTAAAAACAAATCCCAATGAATCTTGATACTCGAAAAGAAAAATATTGTAAAAATAAAATGACGTTACCCAAAAATCATTGGTTATGACCTTCAAATGATCCAATAAGGATTGATAGGTCGTTAAACCTCGAAACAAACAAACAAAGCAAAAAAGTGGGGAATAATAAACGTTTATTAACAATCAACACAGATCGAGGAGGAGTAAGTCCCTAAAATCGGTTTAGTTATTAAACCTCCGTTTTCACCGACGAGTGTTTGACCACCCCACAAAGTTGCTTGAGGATTTTTTTTAATCATATCACCCCGGGCAAGGCGGTAAGGCCACTGGTGTGCAGGGGGCTACGTAAGAGTGAAAAGATTGGAAAAGAGAAAGGCGGAAACCACATCCGAAACAGGGAACAAGGGATGAGCCTCTACACCTGTTCCATAGACGTGGGTGGAGTGTGAACCGGGCGATAGTTTAGTCTATCTACTCCAACTGAAAAAAAATAAACAAAAAAGAAAATTGAAAAGATTGGAAAAGAGAAAGCCGGAAACCACATCCTAAACAGGGAACAAGGGATGAGCCTCTACACCTGTACAATAGACGCTGGTGGAGTGTGATATAATAAAGTTATTATAGGCTTTTTATAGGCTTGTGTTCTTTTTTTTTTCCATTAATATTCCTTTAATTGTAATCATGGCTTTTTTAATCAAAATCATACCTCATAGATATAGCCTAGACCGTACCATTTACTCATAATTTTATCAGTTTGACTACTTACTAATTTTTGCTGATTTGCTCTGCTGAAATTGGGGTGCGTCTTATACATCATCAACTACAGTATTAAAACTTTAATGGCAATTGTACTGTTTTGCTCAATTGTAATAATTGCTTGATTTTGATTTTATTTTCTTACTTTTGTATATAATAAAGTTTTTATAGGCTTTTTATAGGCTCCTGTTCTTTTTTTCCTATTATTTTTCGTTAAATTTTAATCAATTTCTTTAACCAAAATTATCTAAACTTATTTATAAATGGAACTTTGTCTGTCTGTTTGTGTGTATGTGTGTGTGTCCGTTACCTATAGACTCCGAAACGGCTGAACCGATTTTCTTGAAAATTTACTCAGTTGTACTATAAGCGTCTGCGAGTGTTCTTAGCTAGGTTTTGTGTCGAGGTACCCCCGATAAATATCAAAAATCGATAATTGAAAAAATAGAGTTATAGAAGGAGTGGTCCGATTTTAATCAAATTTGATACACTCATAGACAAAAACATAAGAAACGATATTCAGAAGTTTCAAGATTGCAGTTCTTACAATAGTGCAGAAAATCGATAATATATATATATATATATAACCTTTCATTAGACCCGAGCAACGCCGGGCTAGACTGCTTGTACCTCATAAATATAGCCTAGAATGTACTATTTACTCATAATTTTATTAATTTTACTTGTTACTAATTTTTTTTCTGATTTGCCCTGCTGAAATCGGGGTGCGTCTTATAGCCCGTGAGTCTTATATACCGTCACTAATGTTAAAAGTCATTGCCTTGCAACTAATGATTGCGATAGAATAAAAAAGCAGAACAGTGAAATAAAATATGTAGGACAACAACCTCATAATGGTGTGGCATGTGGCTGTGTGCGAACTACATGTCAGTCAGTTAAGTGCCATACGTGATACACGCTTGGACGATCATGTCTCGAAAGAGACATGACTGACTGGGCAGAAGATTATCCCGTAGTAGGTTGCCATTGATTTCTGGGGTAGACTAGTTGCCGACCAAGGCTATAGAACCCAATCTGTTCTGTTATTTAACCCATAACTGGGGGGAAGAAGGGTATTTGCGCGTAAGTGAACACAATAGAATCAATTGGAATTCGAACTCGGCTCTCCGGCTTCTCGTTCCGAGCCGATAACCACTGTACCACGACGCACACCATATGAAGGAATATCAAAAGGCCATTTTCATGTCTACAAAGCCAAAAGAAAACTAAAAATAATGATGCAACTTTTATCACATTGATTATATTTTTCTGGTAAAATGAAAAATACGACGAATGTTGAAATAATATTTTCTTGAATTGTTATTATATAATGAGTAGGCCCGTGACTTCTAAAATGACGGCAAAATATACATTGATGGACCTACTCTTGGGTATCTAACATTGAAACATGAGTAAAAAAAGAACTGTGCGTGACAGGAGGGATATATATATATATATATATATATATATATATATATAATTGATTGTTTAATACTTAGTTTTTGGTCATAATAGGGTTAGATCAGTGCACATTTGTATTAAAAAGTGTTCAATACATTTATATTGTAGAATTTTTTAATATTTTCCATTTTTAAACGATTAAAAATGGAATATATATATATATACATATATATATATATATATATATATATAGATAGATAGATAGATAGATAGATAGATAGATAGATAGATATAATCGTGTGGCCCCCGAGCAAGGCATTTTACTGTCACTGTTGAGGAGGGGTTACATAGAAGGAAAGTTATGAAAAAGAGTGACTGGTTATAGGGGGTGTCTGGAAGTGGGTAAGAAAATAATGAGAATACTGATAAGAGTGAAGTGGACGGAGAAGGGAGCATGAGAGAGAGAGAGAGAGAGAGAGAGAGAGAGAGAGGATGCAGGTTAGTGAGAAAGGATATGACTATTGACTTTACATTTAAATTCTTGGAGATTATAGTTGTCGGGGAAGCAAGTAAATGGAAGGGAATTCCACAAACGGGAAGTGCGAGACAATAGGCTAGTGGGGTCGAATTTGCGTTTACAATTTATTGGTTTCACAGTAAAAGGGTGGGACCTAGTTGCTAATCTTGTTTCAGACGGGAAAAATCTTCCTGACCCTACACAGAGAACCGACCCTCTTAGCAGCTGATTTAGCTTTGGATTCTATGTAGCCATTCCACTTGAAGTTTGTTATGGACAACGGTCTTTATTATAAAAGGGTATATATATATATACGCTCTCACACCCTGATTGAGCACTCTGGAAGAATGGTAGACTTTGAAAAACAGTAGCTACTCTGGCATGTACGCATCGCTCATTCAGTAATGGATTAGAGCACTCTGGCTATTGGGCGGATATAATGACAATATACACGCTAAAAAGTCTGCCTTTTTTCTACCGAACGCCCATAGCCCAGAGGTAGAATCGCCGACTGACGCCAATTCGGTCGGGTTTCAATCCTGGGTTAAAAGCCATCGTATGTCAGACCGTACTGATGAGCTGTGATACAGCGAAACAGATCTGTCTGCGGATGACTAACCGTACTGCTGAGCTGTGATACGGCGAAACAGATCTGTCTGCGGATGACAATGTATATAATCTTCATACTCGATGACATTTATTGCAAAAAAATAAAATAATAATGCAAAATAAATAATAATCTCGTCATAATAAAATAATAATCTCGTTTAGAAATGAAAATACAGAGTACTATATATATATATATATATATAGTACTCTGTAAAAGTATTAGGACAAGAACTATTGTCTTTTTATGAGACATCAAAATAAACTTTAAAATCACCCCTGTCCTAACACTTTTGCTCATTACCGGTAGTGTGCAAAAGTCTTAGGACAGGGGTGATTTTCCTAAAAACCTCACTGAAATTCAAATAGAGAGTCAAAAACCAAACCTTTGTAAGAATTATTTAACGAAAAAAGGAAGAGGAAGGAATACTTTGGAATCTGAACTGGCTCCAACAATGCCCTGATCTCAATCCTATTGAACATCTATGGAATATTTTGGACAAAAAATTGATAAATCTAACGTTACTTCGCAAAACACACTTTGGGCACAAATACAAGCTGCTTGGCGGGAAATACCATTAGATATATTGAAGAAGCTTGTGATGTCAATGCCTGACAGAATGAAGGCTGTGATCAGAGCAAAAGGCTATTATACTCAAATTAAATTTATTTTCTAACAAGCATTTTCTAACAAGCAAATTTTTGAGTAAATCAAATAAAATTACTTAAAGTAAATTGTTTATTTTCTGTTAATATGCCTCATAAAAGATAAAATAGTTCTTATCCTAACACTTTTGCACAGCACTCTCTCTCTCTCTCTCTCTATATATATATATATATATATATATACACTCTATTATAATAAAGACCGTTGTGTATTTATATATATATTTTATATTTTTAAAAGTATACTCAGTTATAGTCCAAGATTAAGAACAATATTGTTAAATAAAGAAAAGAGGAAAGCTATACTTTTCACGCCAACGCGTTTCGTCCTGTGATGGACGTTATCAAAGGATAAACTTGAAATGAATTTTATTTTAAATAACGTACCTATAAACAAAACATTATTAGTAACTATGGGGTGTTTCCCGTCTGAGTCCATCCTGTACATATATAAATCTACCATCCGCCCGTGTACTGAATACTGCTGCCATATCTAGTCGGCTTCTCCTGCTATCCACCTAGGTGTTCTTGACAAAATCAAACGGGGAATCTGTAATTTGATAGATCCCGACTTGGCAGCTCGGATACAGTCACTTTCTCACAATATGGCTTCCCTGTGTCTCTTCTACAAATACTTTTACGGCTTCTGCTCCGATGGACTTTTCTTGGGGCGATATGATTATTAAAAAAAAAATCTATACTATTATAATGTGGGTATAAAGTGGGGGATCAATTCTACATTACAATCAATATATAAACTCATCTCTCACTTTATGGTCACATCCATTCTTTTCTTACCATCCGCCCGTGCATTGAATACTGCTGCCACATCTGATCGGGTGCCCCTGCTACTCTCCTCGGGCTTCTTGACAAAATCCAACGGAGAAACTGTAATGTGATCGATACCGACTTGGCAGCTCGGCTGCAGACCATATCTCACCAGCGTGACGTGGCTTCCCTGTGCATCTTCTATAAATACTTTCACTGTTTCTGCGCCAATGAATTTAGATCACTGGTGCCCCTCGATATGAATTTACACGAGCTACTAGATTAGCAACTAGGTCCCACCCTTTTACAGTGAAACCGACAAAATGTAACCGCAATTTCTACTCTAACAGCTTCTTTTCACGCACTTCCCACCTGTGGAATTCCCTTCCATATACTTGCTTCCCCGACAGCTACAATCTCCAGGAATTTAAAGTCAATAGACATCTCCTATCACACTAACTCGCATCCATTCTCACATGCTCTTTTTCCATCTACTCCACCCACATCCTCGGTATCCTCATCTGTGTATTACCCTCCTCCTGACATTTCTTTTAACTAACCCCTCTTTCTCATCACTTTCCCCGATGGAACCCCCTGCGCATCAGTGGCAGTAGAATGCCTTGCTTGGGGTGAGATGATTAAAAAAAAATAGTTTTTGTTAATCTTATGAATAATTAGTGAGCGTTTTTTCTGCTGACCAACAATCTTTGATGCCAATAAAGAAAAACTATGGTATAAAAAATAAAAATTAATCTAATGTACAAGAGACAAGATTCTTAATGCAAATTTGGCAGGAAAATCAAGAGTAAAACAAAGACTTTGATGATTAATAAGAGCAGTTGATGGCGGAAGACGCCTATGTAAAATGAAAATAGTAACTATTTTCTATATTGTTGGGACGCCCGCGCCTATTCGGCTATAATAGACTATTCCATTACTATGTAAAGTAATGGTGGCATCTACGTAGTAGAGAGTGTGCCGAGCAGCCGTATCGACAAGTGAGTCGTAGACTTCCGGTGACGACCCGGAAGTACCCATTGCTCATACTACGTCTTACGACGGTTGAGACGATTAACCCTTATTCTTGTATTGGATACTAATAACCTTTGTAAATACTATTTTCACGGAATACAACAATTAACCTATTCCTGTTGTTGAGTTATTTATTCTTACTCACGACATAGCATATATGTAGACAACCTCTTATTGAGAGGGATTAAGCCCTTCTTCTTTTATGTGACCTATCCTTTCCGGATGTAGGCGATCATGGCTTTCCACATCTTCCTATCCCTGGTGGCTCTTAGAACGCTTTCTCCTGTTACACCACGCAACCCTCGTTTCGTCATCCACCTGATCAGGTCCTTCAAATATGTCATCCGCTGCTTTCCTCTGTCCCTTTTTCCCTCTATCTGGCCTGTTAGTATCAGGTTCTCCAAGCCTTTCTTCCTCATTGCATGTCCCAGAAACTTCAGTTGTCTCTTCCTGATGCTCAGTATTAATTTCCTTTTTGTTTCCATCATTTCCAAAACCTCATCATTGCTCACATGCTCGATCCGTAATATCCTCAGCATCCTTCTGTAGAACCACATTTCAGCTGCTTCAAGTTTTTCCTTCATCTTTGCTGATATTGTCCAATATTCACTGACATATTGAAGAACTGACATAACATAGCAATCCAGTTCTCTCTTCTTTGTTTCTAGCAAATTTGTCCAGTTTCTTAATACTTTACTTAACTTCTGGAATGCTTCCTTCGCCATGCCAATTCACCTTCGGATCTCAGTGTCGCACTTTCCGTCTTCTGTTAGAACACTTCCTAGGTATTTAAATTTTTGAACCTGCTTGATTTTCGTGTCCCCCACTTGTATTCGGCATTTCGGCCTGTCCTTTTTGTGGCTTAAGATATTTAGCACAAGGCAGAAAGTATGGGACGCCCAGAGAGGATCGAACTCACAACTCATTCGTAATAGGTTCTAGTGAGACAAACTTTCTAACCATTACACTACCTCGAGGCGGCCATGGATTAAGACAGTTAGGAGACAAAAGCTACCAGAAACCCAAAGATAAATAAGGGGATATAACCTCTTCAGCACAGAAAGTTGAGGTGACTCATTTACCCTACTTCTTCACTGGAGCGGGATCTGACACAAGCTCTTTTTTTAGGTGGGGACCCGACCACGTACGGACGGGTAGAGGGAAAAATTTCCCCAGTTCCCTCAACTGCCGGTTGAGCTGGCTCCGGTGACGAGCACCTGGTCTACTCCTCTGCTGTTTCCGATAAGATTTTCCTCTCTCTCTCAGGACTCTGGTTAGCTTTTGAAATGCGTCCTTGGCCATGCCAATGCGTCTTTGGATCTCAATGTCGCACTTTCCATCCTCTGTCAGCACGCTTCCCAGGTATTTAAATTTCTTTACTTGTTTCGTTTTAGTTTCCCCGACCTGTAATTGGCATTTTGGGGTCTTCTTTTTGCTGATGACCGTACATTCAGTTTGCTTGAATTTATGCTTACATTTTATCGGTTTCACTGTAAAAGGGTGGGAGCTAGTTGCTAATCTAGTATCTTGTGCAAATTCGTACCTAGGGGGCACCAGTGAGCTAAGTTTATCGGAGCAGAAGCCGTGAAGATATTTATAGAAGAGGCACAGGGAAGCCACGCCACGCCGGTGAGAGAGTGAGTGCAGGCGAGCTGCCAAGTCGGTATTGATCACATTACAGATTCTCCGTTGTATTTTGTCAAGAACCCCGAGGAGAATATCAAGGGTACCCGACCAGATGTGGCAGCAGTATTCAATACACGGGTGGATGCTAAGTCGGTATCGATCACATTACAGATTCTCCGTTGTATTTTGTCAAGAACACCGAGGAGAATAGCAGGGGCACCCGACCAGATGTGGCAGCAGTATTCAATACATGGGCGGATGGTAGATTTGTATATGCGCAGGATAGATTCAGACGGAAAGAACTTATGGTAGATTTCTATATGTGCAGGATTGTTTCAGGCAGAAAACTTCCTGGCCCTACACAGAGAATTGTTATACTTATAACAAATTAATATTGTAATACAACGCAAATATCGCCATGTTATAACTTATTCGAGTAATGACAAACTATTAAAATATGCTTATGAATCGCTTAAGGACTGAAATATGCATGACGTCAGGAAAATATGTGGTCCATCACTCGCAGTAATGAGGAACTGACAAATTAAGTTAATCTCGCTGCTGACCTTGAGCGGGATCTACACTCTGTGGTGAACTGGGGCAAGAAGTGGCTTGTCAACTTCAATTCCTCTAAGACCAAGCTGTTGTCTGTCAACCATTACAGGCAACCTCTTCTGCCTCCCATAAGCATGGACCAGATGATTCTCCCGGAGAGTAATACACTACGCCTCCTCGGACTTACCCTGCCCTCAGACCTCAAATGGAACCACTATATTGAATCCATAGCAAAATCTACTGCTAAGAAGATTGGGTCACTATGTCGATCCAGGATGTTTTTCCCACCTGAATCCATCCTGCATATATACAAGTCAACCATCCGTCCGTGCATGGAGTACTGCTGCCATTTATGGTCAGGTGCCCCTGCCGTTCTCCTCAGTGTTCTTGACAAGCTCCAAAGGAGAGTCTGTAATGTGATAGGTACTGATCTGGCGACTCGTCTGCAGCCACTTTCCCATCGTCGAAATGTGGCCTCCCTCTGTCTCTTCTATAAATACTTTCATGGCTTCTGCTCGGATGAGCTTAAGTCACTGATGCCTCCTCAACAGGTGTTTACCCGTGCAACCAGACTGGCAACTGGGTCCCACCCATTCACAGTCAGGTTATCCAAACGCAGACGACAATTCTACTCCTGCAGCTTCCTCTCTCGCACTTCCCGCCTGTGGAACTCACTCCCGTATTCTTGATTTCCTGACGGCTACGACCTCCAGAAATTTAAAAGCAAAGTTAATACTCACCTACTAACCACTGGACTCTAGCTCTCTCCCCTCCCCTGTATAATCTTCACGTTCTCTCCGCCCATGTATCTGTCATTGCACCTGCTTTCTCAGCTTTCTATTGTTCCTTTCTAACTATTTTGTACTCCTCACTCTTTTCTAATTAATCTTTCTACATTTATGTAACCCCCTGCACATCAGTGGCGTTTCTGCCTTGCTCGGGGTGAAATGATTAAAAAAAAAATAAAATAAAATAAAATAACAATTTATTTTATTAAAAAAAACAATCAACTCTAAATTGCCGTGACTTAAACGAACAGCTGACTTACCGAAACAAACAATAAACATCAGGTGTTCTGGTTCGAAACCGTCAATATATTAGAGCCACAGTTACACCGTCTAACTTTTAACATCGCTGAACACACGTGAGCGTATCCTATACGACTAATGAAATAAACGTTCAACAGGTGTGACGGAACGGCGTATGTATAATTCACCTGTTCCCTTGATGTCATACAAATAACATGATCCATACTGCTTTTAATGAAAAAAAAGAAGCCATTTTTTATATTATTAAAAAAGGGTTTGATCAGGTGGATGACAGAAAGAGTGTTGCATGGTGTAACAGGAGAAAGCGTGCTAAGATAGGGAGACGTGGAAGGCCATGATCGCCTACGTCCTGAAAGAACAAGGCACATAGAAGAATATATATGCCGACTGTTTATATAAAGTTGTAATGTGGATATAAAATTGGGGATCAAATCTATATTATAATCAATATATAAACTGATCCCTCATTTTGCGGCCATGCTAATTTCTATACATTTATATTCTAGATTTAGGGCTTGAGCTAGTGGATGACAGAACGGGAGTTGCATGGTGTAACAGGAGAAAGCGTGCTAAGAGCCATCAGGGATAGGGAGACGTGGAAGGCCATGATCGCCTACGTCCTGAAAGGACAAGGCACATAGAAGAAGAAGACCGGCTTGTATAATACTAACTATAATATTGGGATGGCCATGGACGCATTCTAGTAACTAAGGTTTTGTGTTAGTGGTGCTAATCCTATACGACTAATGAAATAAACGTTCAACAGGTGTGACGGAACGGCGTATGTATAATTCACCTGTTCCCTTGATGTTATACAAATGACAACATGATCCATAATGCTTTCAATGCAAAAAAAAAAAAAAAAATCACAGCCAATTTTTTTTTTTTGATATTATTAAACAAATATCGTAATTATTTTTCGTATATAATACGCACTCAAACTCGAGTAACGAAATCTTGGGAAAATACCTGTTCTATGTTATTCTTTGATATGTAATAAGTAATTTTTGCTTAAAATTGACATTTGTTTAATGTTTTATTCGGATCATATTGGGTAAAAATAAGAACGTATCCTGATTACATTATCTTTTGAACTATAATTTTTTACGCAGGATTTCGAAAAAATACGCAGACTACATTAAAAAATGTAACAAGCTTTTTTTTTGTTATTTTTTATTATCGTTTAGTCTCCAGCAAGCCAGGACTGCCACTGATGCTCAGGGGTTACAGCGAGATGCAAAAAAAGAAAAAAAAACGAGGTACAGGAGATGTCGAAGGAAGGATAAAAAAAGATTAGTAGAAGATGGCAACTGATGTTGCATTTAAACTTTTCAAGATTATAGCTATACGGAAGGAAGCTCAGTCGTTTTAGTCTTCTCTTCGCCCTATATATATATATATATATATATATATATATATATATATATAGGCTCTATATTTCCGATTTACCATGAAATAACGCGTGTGCCTTAATTGTTTCTTATATATATATATATATATATATATATAAGAAACAATTTCTTATATATATATATATATATATATATATATATATATATATATATAAAAGAAACAATTAAGACAGACACGTTATTTCATGGTAAATCGGAGATATAGGCCTATTTCAGGCGAACCATGATCAGCTTCCTTCTTTATTGTACAGAAGATTTTTCGTGTAAAATCTTCTGTACAATAAAGGCGGAAGCTGACGGTTCGCCTGAAATAGGACTATACCTCCTATTTACTATGAAATAACGTGTCTGCCTTACTTTTTTCTTATATTTGCTCTATATGTATTTATATACATACATATTTAGAGCTCTCTTATATATATGTATACAGGATACTCCTTTGGATTCATGCTTATATATATATATAGCCAAACAGATATGTCTGCGGATTACTATTTACGCTCTCACACCCAGATTGAGCACCCTGGAAGAATAGTAGACTTTGAAAAAACAGTAGCTACTCTACGCATCATTCATTCAGTAATGAATTAGAACACTCGAACTATTATCACACGCTAAACGTCTATTTCCGTCTAACGAGCGCCCATAGCTCAGAGGTAGAATCGCCGACTGATACCAATTCGGTCGGGTTTCAATACTGGCTAAAAAGGCCATCGGGTTTCTTACCGTACTGATGAGCAGCGAAACAGATATGTCTGCGGATGGCCATATATATATATATATATATATATATATATATATATATATATATATATATATCCAAGTGAAGAGAACCAACAGTTTTACAATTCCGAGTTCTCCGACATTGAATTTTTTTATAAAAATGTTCAATCGAATAAATATTATAAATCTTGTAGAGCATAATATATATATATATATATATATATATATATATATATTATGATCTAAAATTGCTTGATGATGAGGTATATGTCTCGAAATATAGAAATTTCAGTGTCGTAATGTATTTTTAATTAAAAACAACTTTAATTATAGATAGATAGATAGATAGATAGATAGATAGATAGATAGATAGATAGATGTGTTCTTTTCTTTCTATCTATCTATCTATCTATCTATCTATCTATCTATCTATCTTAGGTTGTTCATCTATCTATCTTCCATCAGACTGTTCGTATCTAAATTAGAATGCGCTATCTGTCTGTCTGTCTGTCAATGTTTCTGCCTATCTATCTATCTATCTATCTATCTATCTATCTATGTGTTAAATTGTCTGCCTGTCTATCTCTAGCACGCTATCTATCTATCTATCTAGCTAGCTAGCTAGCTAGCTAGCTATCTCAGTCTGTTATCTATCTATCTATCTATCTATCTATCTATCTATCTATCTATCTATATCAGTTTGGACTGACGTTCTAATTTCTCAT
>JBBBDQ010001967.1:2302500-2347500 GCA_037127315.1 Ascarosepion bandense
TTTAAATCGTGTACTTTTGCCTTGTAAATGGCTTTTTTGTATTGCAAAGTCCTTGAAGTGGACGTTTATTTTTGTCTATATATATATATATATATAGTCATCCGCAGACATATATGTTTCGCTGTATCACAGCTCATCAGTACGGTTAGACTCCGACTGCCTTTAACCCAGGATTGAAACCCGACCGAATTGGCGTCAGTTGGCGATTCCACCTCTGGGCTATATACATTGTTGTCATTTTTTACGGCACAGGCTTACTCGTATATATATATATTTATGAATTTTTACTAAATCAGTTACGAAATAGATTAACTTCGACACATTTTAAAAATGATGAAAAATTAAACCAGGGGTCCAAAATGACCAATTAAGACCAGTTTAAAACCAGTTTAGACCGGTTTGAACCTATCCACCACGGTAGATAGGTAATGTTTTGACCAGTACCTGGGCGTACGCGCTCAGGTTCCCCGCATATAAAAAAGACCTTGTGTCACATCTCTCTCAAGTGGGGGAGAAGAGTAAATATCCTGTCATTCTATATAAAAGAGAGATTGCTGCCCAAATACACAATTTAGTTAAAGTGACAAACATTTTGTATTAAAGCTGTCAACGTCATATATTCACCTAGATATCAAGCACTTTACGATAAAAGACCTGCTTGCCAAAATAAAGTTTTTCAGTAAAACTATGGAAGAAACGACAATCTTTGCTCTACACAATGTCACAACATAATACTAAATGTATAAAATGAAGAAAAAATGGGATAGAGAAGGGGGCAAAATAAATAACGGTCAAGATTTGAGAAATATACGTCACAAAAATTCTTTTAAGATCAGTCTATTTTTGGTTTTTTCTTTGTGGGTGAAGGGATGGGGGATTGGCATGTTTAGCTTGATAGACGAAAAGATTTAAGGAATTAGGAGGTCGTTAAGTTGAGTTTTGGGTTAAGCAAAACAGAACAGGAAAGGAAGGGGGGAATATAAAGAGTGTATAGAGAAAAGGGAAAAGAAAAAATGTTTTTTCTTTTTTCTTCATTTTGAAATAAAACTCTGTCGCTGAGGAGACGTGAATTCTCTGTTGGAGATTTCATGTCGAAATGTGCATTCGACATTTTTGAATTTTGAAAATTTTCTTTAATTTATATTGACTCTGTAATCTTAAGTACATTGAGCTCTCCTCCTGCATCATTTTTTAATGCTAAAATTTTTTAAAATATTAATTAGGATCAGATTCTTGGAATTTACCTTTTCCATTTCGGATTAAAGAAAAATAATATATATATATATATATATATATATATATATATATATATTGTTTTTCTTTAATCCGAAGTGGAAGAGTAGGAAGGTAAATTCCAAGAACCTGATCTTAATTAATATTAAAAAATTTAACATTAGAAAGTGATGCAGTGACACCTTTGAATTTTGAAAAAATTCTCTAATATATATATATATATATATATATATATATATATATATATATATGAATCCATGGGAAGGGAACTCAAGGTTTTACTATTTTGAGTACCCCGGCATTTATTTTATTATAAACAGGACCCAGTATAATAAATATTATAGAGCTTAATATAATCATGTAATTATAAATTAATTGTATATTGCGACACGGAAATTTCTATGTTTCGAGATAGATTTTCTTCATCAGGCAATGATGGATGTTGGTTGTGAAAATGATTTACATGTAAACAGCAAACCGAAGGTTTTTTTTGTATTCAAATGTAAATCATTTGCACAACCAACATCCAACATTACCTGATGAAGAAAATCTGTCTAGAAACATAAAAAAATTACGTGTCGCATTGTACAATTATATATATATATGTGTGTGTGTGTGTGTGTGTGTGTGTGTGTGTGTGTGTGTGTGTGTGTGTGTGTGTGTGTGTGTGTATGCAAAAGTCAGCTCAGTGAGAAAATAAAAATCACAAAGAGAAAAACTATATTTATAACATGAAAGTATGTTGCACATTTCCCTTCAAATATGAACAATGACGATTTTTCATGCTTAATAATTTTTATAAAGTCATGAATAATTTGTGAGGATTTTTTCCAGTTACCAACAAATTTTATTTATAGATACGTTATTTAAAATGAAATTAATTTAATCTTTTTGCCTTGATAAAATCATAGTTTTCTTCTTATCTTTGTTATTCAACAATATATATATATATATATATATATATATATATATACACACAAATATATAATATAAGGGGTTTAAACTAATGAATATATACTCTTCAGTTTAATATTGACATTTTTTAAAAATGTGTTCAATACAGATGTAGATCATTTTATTATTATTATTATTATTATTATTATTATTATTATTATATATATATATATATATATATATATATATATATATATATCAGCATGCGGTGTAGATATAGAAGAATCCAAAGGAGTATCCTCTACATACAGTGGTAGGATAACTCTCTAAGAGAGCTCTAAATATATATGTATATAAATACATATAGAGCAAATATAAGAACAATTAAGGCAGACACGTTATTTCATGGTAAATCGGGACTTTGGGCCTATTTCAGGCAAACCATCATCAGCTTCGTGTAAAATCTTTTGTACAATAAATACGGAAGCTGATGATGGTTCGCCTGAAATAGGCCCAAACTTGCGATTACCATGAAATAACGTGTCTTCCTTAATTTTTCTTATATATATATATATATATATATATATATATATATATTATGTACGTTAGTCTGTTTCATCATCATTTCCATTAAAAAAGGGGAGATTGGGAAAAAATTGAAATTTGGGACGCATAGAGAAATGGTTAATGTTTCTTTGATTCGGCCTTGTGTCAAACATAACCAAACTCCCTACAGCTTGCAAGGTTTATGCAGAATTATCATCATCAGAATTATCATCATCAGAATTATCAGAAGGTTGATTATCGGCAGAATGGAATGTCTGGAATAGTGTAAGAATAAATATATACATTTTTCATGTCAAAATAAAAATTTATTAAAAGGAGGATTAACAATAATTCGTAGAAATTAATGTTCACTGAGAAAGTTAAGGGTATCAAGAGTTCGTACAAAAATGTTCGTAGTAGTAATTGTTGAAAGAGATGAGGAGAAAGAGAAAGAGGACAATATCCGGGTCACTTGAAGTTGAAGTTGAAATTTGGGACGCAAATTGATATTTTAGTCGTACTGAATGGAGGCGCTCTCGAGAATTTTCCTTCTGAATCAATTGCTTTTTATTAGTGTGGCTTTTTTAATCGAAATTGTGGTTGAATTTATTTCTGTGAATCACTAATGCATTCGTTAGATTATTATTAGTGATGTCTCTTTTGTGTTCATATAGATGTTTTTTTTAGATTTCTACTTGTTTCTCCGATGTACATTGAGGAACAATTTCGGCGATTTTTTTTTTTTTCTGTATATACCTGCTTGTTCATTATTATGATTTCGGTTTGTTTGTTTTTTTAACCTGACAATGTCCATAATAGTTTTCGAGGTAGTTGTTTCTATGTGTGTGTTTTTTTAGATGGGATAAATTGTTTTGGATAATAGATGCAATGGATTTGGTGAGTAGTATAATGTATCTGTTATTGTTAACAGTGTTGCTTTTGTTGTGGTTGTAAATATTATGTGCCTTTCTTTTTGCATTGGTACTGTAAGTTTCTGAATCTCTTATCTATGTATTTTTCTTCTTTTTTTATATATTGGAGGCTGCAGATTATTAGTGCTCTTAAAAAGAAGCCTATAATAATACTAGATTTGATTTTGGAAGAGTGGTTAGAATAGAAATTGATCAGGTTGTTTTTGTTAGTAACTTTTCTATAGACGTCAAAATTGAGTCCGTTGTTATTTTTGTGTAATATGATATGTAGGAAAGGAAGATTATGGTTAGATTCAGTTTTGAGGGTGAAGTCTATTGTAGATTCAATGTTATTGAGTTTATTGACAAGATCTAGTTTCTAGATAGATTAAAAGGGAGTCGCCTATGTATCTAAAATAAGAGGAGTTTGGATAAAAACAATTGAAAAAATTGAAAGAAATAATGTCTTCCTAAGATCTTTCACACTTTCCCTGATCACGTATTTGTCGTCTCTGGGTGTTGTTTTTCTCTTCCGACTTAAGTTTTAGACTGAGATAGATAGATAGATAGATAGATAGATAGATAGATAGATAGATAGATAGATAGATAGATAGAAACAGACTGAGATAGATAGATAGATAGATAGATAGATAGATAGATAGATAGATAGATAGATAGATCCTTAACCAAATTAATTGAAACAAGATAATTAATGTTTTCCTAGGATCTTTCACATTTTCCCTGATCACGTATTTGTCGTTTCTTGGCGTTGTCTTTCTCTTTCGACCGCATTTTCCCTCATGTTTTCAACTGATGCATCCAGTTTGTTTCCTAGCCTTGATGACACAACTGACAGTTGAAGGCTGACACCAACAACATCCGCGATCTCTCTGTAAAACTTGCCAGTGTGTTCATGCATCATTACAATTTTCGTATGCATCCTTGATGTTACGTCCATCGCAGACAAAGCTGCAGGACAACTAATCGACAGACGAGAAATAGTGTCTGGTTTCTGATGCAATTCCGGATGACGCAATATTTTGAAAAGCCAAACAAATTTCGTAATGCACTCCAAAAATCGATTCATATTACTGTGCACCACTGCAAATTGTCTAATTTGCTGAAAAAATTGAAATCGATAACACCCTTTCACTCCAGTGGGTCTAAAACTGACAGTATGTTAAAAGAAAGGAAACTTATCCAGTTGTTTCAATTAATTTGCAGAAAGGTGTGCATGTATATACACACAGATATATATATATATATATATATATGTGTGTGTGTGTGTGTGTGTGTGTATATATATATATATATATGTGTGTGTGTGTTTGTGTGTGTGTGTATATATATATATATATATATATATATATATAAGAATGCGATGTAGATATAGAAGAATCCAAAGGAGTATCTTGTACATACAGTTGTAGGATAACTCTCTAAAATTAGTTATAAAATTACTTAGACACGTTATTTCATGGTAAATCGGAAGTCTAGGCCTATTTCAGGCGAACCATCATTAGCTTGCGTCTTTATTGTAAAGAAGATTTTACACAAATGAAATTCACAAATAGAGGCCCCCCAAAACCCCCAAAACAGAAATAAAAATAAAGATCGCTCCCTTAAAAAAGAAAACTTAAAGAAAAAATTCATCAGTTCATCAGTTAGCCGAATACACACACACATACATACATACATATATACACACGCAACATATAATCAAAGAGTACGCGTAAGAACGGATGTTAACTCAAAGTTTCTCTAGGGAAGTAAGTCAGACTGCTGACACGACGATTTGGAAATTAAAAAAAAGGGGTTGGGGAAGCGAGAGATAGCGTTCAAGGAAAAGGGTAACTGTTTTTATGAGCATAAACGAAAGGGTAGAAAGAAGAATGAAAAGAGGAATACATTTAAATTTGAAAGAAAAGATGATAGGAGAAAAATAAGAAATAAATTTTATCTATTAACGGTGAAAGGATAAGAAATTAGAGTCTAAAAAAAATAAGAAAATTAAAAATATTTAAGAAATAATATTTAATCAATCCGTTGTAATGAGAATTCTCACCACATCACTAGATAATCAAAATTATACTAATTATTCAGCCAACAAAATAATTATAATAAAATATATAGTTAATAATGCAAAAAAAAGTTATTTAATTTTTTTTTTTTTAATCATTTCACCCCGAGCAACGCGGAAACGTCACTGATGTGCAGGGGTTACATAAATGTAGAAAGATTAATTAGAAAAGAGTGAGGAGTACAAACTAGTTAGAAAGGAACAATAGAAAGCTGAGAAAGCAGGTTTGATGACAGATACATAGGTGGAGAGAAAGGGAAGGTTATACAGGGGAGGGGAGAGAGCTAGAGGCCAGTAGTTAGTAGATGAGTATTGACTTTGCATTTAAATTTCTGGAGGTTGTGCGAGAGAGGAAGCTGCAGGAGTAGAATTGTCGTCTGCATTTGGCTAACCTGACTGTGAATGGGTGGGACCCAGTTGCCAGTCTGGTTGCACGGGTAAACACCTGTTAAGGAGGCATCAGTGACTTAAGCTCATCCGAGCAGAAGCCATGAAAGTATTTATAGAAGAGACAGAGGGAGGCCACATTTCGACGATGGGAAAGTGGCTGCAGTCGAGTCGCCAGATCAGTACCTATCACATTACAGACTCTCCTTTGGAGCTTGTCAAGAACACTGAGGAGAACGGCAGGAGCACCTGACCATAAATGGCAGCAGTACTCCATGCACGGACGGATGGTTGACTTGTATATATGCAGGATGGATTCAGGTGGAAAAAACATCCTGGATCGACATAGTGACCCAATCTTCTTAGCAGTAGATTTTGCTATGGATTCAATATAGTGGTTCCATTTGAGGTCTGAGGACAGGGTAAGTCCGAGGAGGCGTAGTGTATTACTCTCAGGGAGAATCACTTGGTCAATGCTTATGGGAGGCAGAAGAGGTTGCCTGTAATGGTTGACAGACAACAGCTTGGTCTTAGATGAATTGAAGTTGACAAGCCACTTCTTGCCCCAGTTCACCACAGAGTGTAAAAACAAATTTAATTATTATATTTAAATTTAATTGTTTGCACTTAATTATTTAATTTAAAATAAATTTTACATATTAACAGTGAAAGGATAAGAAATTAGGACCTAAAAACATTTAAGATATAATAGTTAGTTAATCTGTTGTAATTATAATTATAATTGTTGTTATACTAATTATCCTGTCAACAATACAATTATAATACAATATAACGTTAATTATGTAAAAAAAACATATATACGTACACACACATACACACACACATATATACGAACACACACATATACACATAACATCCGTAAAAGCAAATATATATATATATATATACAGAACGCATACACACATTATATATTTTTAAAGGCGAAATGATAAAAATCTAGTAATTAATAAAAAATAAAATAAAATAATTAAAAAGTAAATAATACCTATAAATTAACAAATAAATAATATCTATAAATATAAATATATATATATATATATACATATACATATATTTTATTAAATAATAATAATATGTATATATAAAAAATATATAAACACCAAATTATTAATTACATATTCGAACGCAACGAGATAATATCAGAAAGTATATCTAAAAAGGGCCAGATATTAAAAAAAATATATAAATAATTAAAGACAATATAACTCTATAAGGGTAGGATTTAAACATGAAAGCAATACCATAGACATATATAAACCCTTGTATATAAATTGATCGATACATATAACAATAGGGAACAAATAAATAATTAATATTCTGTAAAATAGTGTTCGACAAAAGATATAGTGTTGTGTGGAAAGGCCTCAGAGGAAAGAATGAGTGGCTAAAAGTTTAACATAATTTAAAGCGGCTCCTATGTCGACATTTAAAAACTAGTTCCCTCCTTAGATTTAGAAGGTTCAATTGATTTTTGTTTGTTTGTAATAGTGATTTTTTCATCAAGGCATAGGGAAAAGCAATTTTTGAAGTTGGTGGGTGTGCTAGATTTTTTAACGATTTTCCATTCAATCACAGAGGTTGAGTTCTTGTTTTTCTATGACCAGAGATATTTGAATAGAGATATTTGCTTTGTTAATTCAGGGTTGGAAAAGGAGTGTGTATGGTTGTATAAACGTTGCTTCTAAGCAACTGCTGAAATACCAATGTAGAATTTTTTTCAAATTTATATTTTCTTTTGGGTATATCATAGCTTGATATACCACCCCTTCTGTCATACACTCTCCACCCATGGGACACTCGTTTTTAATTCTACAATTGCATCTAGGTGTATGCTTGTCCTGTCTACCTGTATCCCTTACGTCTTGTGGATTTCGAGTAACTCTAGGGTTGCTTTGCAATCAAGCCTCTTGAAAAGTGTTTGCTAACGCTGCTAAACCCTGAGTCGGGAAAAGATAAGTGAACATTTAAAATTATTTACGAATTTTAATGCTCTATCTTTATCTTCAAGTACTTTATGGTTGATATTTTTATATTGATGGATGTATTTGTTTTTTACGGCTTATCAACATTTTACAGGTTATTTTAAAGTCAGAAAATATTTTTATAATGTAAGATGTCAGTCAGTTAAGTGCCATACGGGAAACACGCTTGGGCGATCATGACTGACTGGGCAGAATATTATCCCGCAGTAGGTTGCAATTGCTTTCTGCAGTAGACTGGTTGCCAGCCAAGGCTATAGAACCCAATCTGTCCTGTTATTTAACCCATAACTAGAAGGAAGACACAGATTAATACCTTTCCCAAGGGTATTTGCGCGTAGGTGAATGCAATGAATTCAACTGGAATTCGAACTCGACTCCCCGATTTTTTGTTCCGAGCCGATATCCACTGCACCACAACGCACAAGAAAGGAAAATAATTTACTGATAAAAATTTACTAGGATTGTTTGATTTTAAAGTAAGATTTTTATTAAGTTTACTTTATTAAGAATTTTTATATTAGGAACAATGAACGTATTATATTTTTTTAATTTTTTATACACTGGTATAAATACACTCATGTTTGCATTTAAAGCCTAACATTTATTTTTTTTTATGAAAGGGAACGCAATTTTTTAAATTTTAAGAAAAGCATTTTCTGACTTAATGTTTTGTTATTCAAGGGATGAGCCACTACACCTGTTCAATAGAAGTGGGTGGAGTGTGAACCGGGCGATAGTTCGGTCTATCGACTCCGATTAAAAAAAAAATTTAAAAAGTGAAAAGATTGTAAAAGAAAAGCCGGAAACCACATTCTAAACAGGGAACAAGGGATGAGCCTCTACACCTGTTCAATAGACGTGGGTGCAGTGTGAACCGGGCGATAGTTTAGTCTATCTACTCCAATTGAAGAAAAATAAATAAAAGGGTAAAAAGATTGAAATAGAGAAAGCCGGAAACCGCATCCTAAACAGGAAACATGGGATGAGCCTCTTCGCCTGTTCAATAGACATGTGTGGAGTGTGAACCGGGCGATAGTTCAGTCTATCTACTCCAATTGAAGAAAAATAAGGAAAAGTGAAAAGATTGAAAAAGAGAACGCCGGAAACCACATCCTAAACAGGGAACAAGGGATGAGCCTCTTCACCTCTTCAATAGACATGGGTGGAGTGTGAACCGGGCGATAGTTCAGTCTATCTACTCCAATTGAAGAAAAATAAGGAAAAGTGAAAAGATTGAAAAAGAGAAAAACGGAAACCACATCCTGATTCTGATCTGTTTCTGATCGGATCTGTCATTTTGCTTTTTTATGATTCCCCAGTTGTGGCCGCTTAATGGGTCTTCTCCCAAAGGCCAGCTCTCCATACAGGAGGACTTTCTGTATGTGGTCCATCAGTTTGCCTAACTTGTCTCCACCATCACTGGTAACCTCTCCCTGGACATAGAGCTTGACAAGAGAATTGGGAAGGTAGCTACAACCATTGCGCGCCTCACATGTGTTTGGATGAACTCCAAGCTGACCATGAACACAAAGATGGGAGTGTGCAACGCCTGCCTCATCAGTACACTGCTATACGGCAGTGAGACATGGACCACGTTCGCCAAGCAAGACAGGCGTCTTTGTATTTTACACATGGGAAGTATCCGACCTACACTGCCGGCAACCCCAGTGTTTTAAAAATGATGTATTTCCTACTATTTTTAGTATTTATTGCCAAGTGAATAATTGTAAATGAAAATAGAATGGTTCTTTTGTTAATACTGCACTATAACATGTGCATCAAATGAATTTATAAATATTTAATAATTACTTATATTGCAGTTTCATCAATGAAAGAATGAGAAACATTTAGGGTGATTCGGACGAATTCATCTTTGCTTCCTTGACTTGTAAAATTTTGCAAAGTAATAATAACAAAGCTTTCATTTAGAATTATCCACTAAAAATAGTATGAAAAACACCATTTCTCAAAAAAAAAAAAAAAAATAGAGTAGCCTAATAATTATGTCCGGTGTTCTAACAGGAGATGGAAAGTGCGACACAGAACCGAAGGCGAATTGGCATGGCAAAGGACGAGTTCCAGAAGCTGAGTAAAGTACTAACACACAAGAAAATTTCACTAGAAACAAAGAAAAGAGTGCTGGATTGCTATGTGATGTCAGTTCTTCAATACGGCAGTGAATGCTGGACAATATCATCGAAGTGAGGACAAAACTTGAAGCAGCTGAAATGTGGTTCTACAGAAGGATGCTGCGGATGTCGTGGACTAGCATGCAAGCAACGATGAGGTGTTGGAAAGAATGGCAACAAAAAGCAAATTAATGCTGAGCATCAGGAAGAGACAACTGAAGTTCCTGGGACATGCAGTGAGGAAGGAGAGCTTGGAGAACCTGATAATTACTGGCCAGATAGAAGGAAAGAGAGACAGAGGAAGGCAGCGGATAACATATTTGCAGGCCGATGGTGGATGACGGAACGGGGGTTGCGAGGTGTAACAGGAGCAAACATACTAAAGCCACAAGGGATAGGGAGACGTGGAGAACCATGATCGCCTACATCCTGAAGGGACAGGTCACAAAGAAGAAGAAGAAGAAGTTGGTTTAGTTGTGAATTTCTTCTGTTATTTATCACTAAAACATTTATTTTTAGAAAAAAAAAACGATAATAAATAAGCATTCTCATATATTTAATGACAAGCAGTAAAGCCTGGCGTTGCTCGGCTGTAATGAAAGCTTTAAAACTAATCCATAGTCCTGGAGCTCAGACGCTTTAGACGTTGGCACGAAAGGCTAAAAAGCAATAGTTGTTTCCAGTTAAAGCGAAATCGTAGACTGAAAGAAAAATGAATGGATGTAAGTCAAATTTTGATTTTCTGGTATCGATATCAAATAAGTTTTTTTCGTCCTAAACTGAACTTTGAATGCTAAATAAGTCCTCTAAGTAAATGGTATCATGGATGAGACTATGAACTACAATTATACCTACTTAAAATAAAAGGGCTGAAAAAATACAGACATACAGGCAGATAAACAGACACACACACAAACATATATATATATATATATATATATATATATATATATATATTATCGATTTTCTGCGCTATTGTAAGAACTGCAACCTTGAAACTTCTGAATATCGTTTCTTATGTCTTTGTCTATGAGTGTATCGAATTTGATTAAAATCGGACCACTCTTTGTATAACCCGATTTTTTCGATTATCGATATTTATCGTGGGTACCTCGACACAAAACCTAGCTAAGAACACTCGCAGAGGCTTGTAGTACAATTGTGTAAATTTTCAAGAAAATCGGTTCAGCCGTTTCGGAGTCTATAGGTAACGGACACACACACACACACACAGGCACACACACTCGCACACAGACAGTTTCATTTATAAATAAGTTTAGATAGTTTTATAGTTTTATTCTTTTTTTTATTCATTAATCGTTTCTGTCATTGTCATTAACGTAATAATAATAATAATAATAATAATAATAATAATAATAATAAGTCTAAAAGGTACAGTTGATAATAGACTCTTCCCTCCGACACAAGTGTAAAATGTATATAGTCGTTCCTTGTCGTGACAGAGGGCTGACTTATCCCAGTAATCCAAAGAACGAAGCCGTCTGGAGTTCCAAATTCTGTAGGGTCACCAAGGTCGACCAATCCTAGGGGTTCTTGACAAAATCCAACGGAGAATCCGTAATGTGATCGATCCCGACTTGGCAGCTCGGATACAGTCACTTTCTCACTGGCGCAATGTGGCTTCCCCGAGTCTCTTCTACAAATATTTTCACGGTTTTCTGCTCCGATGAATTTAGCTCACTGGAGCCCCTATATATGAATTTACTCGAGCCACAAGATTAGCAACTAGATCCCTCCCTTTTACTGTGAAACCAATAAATTGTAAACGCTTATTCTAAACCAATAAATAAACGCAAATTCTACTCCATCAGCTTCTTTTCTCGCACTTCCCGCCTGTGGAATTCCCTTCCATTTACTTGCTTCCCCGACAGCTACAATCTCTAAGAATTTAAATGTAAAGTCAATAGTCATCTCCTATCTCATTAACATGCATCCTCTCTCTCTCTCTCTCTCTCTCTCTCTCATGCTCCTTTCTCCGTCCACTCCACTCTCATCAGTATTCTCATCCTTCTTTTATCCACTTTCTGACACCCCCTATTACTTGTCACTCTTTCTCATAACTTTCTTTTTATGTAACCCCCTGCAAAACAGTGGCAGTAGAATGCCTTGCTTGGGGCAATAGGATCATTAAAAAAAAAATTCTATACTATTATAATGTGGATATAAAATGGGGATCAATTCTACATTACAATTATTATATTAACTGATCCCTCACTTTTTGGCCATATTTATTCTTCTTTTATTCACTTCCTGACACTCCCTATAACCTGTCACTCTTTCTCATAATTTTCCTCCTATATGACCCCTTGCAAAACAGTGGCAGTAAAATGCGATATGGCTATAAAAAATGAAAAATAAAACTAACGGCCTTACTCGGCAAAAACTACATGATCTCGAAGACCAAAACTGGTGGACAAGAGCAGCGCTTGTTGATCTGGTGTAACTAGGATTAACCTTAAGGGGCCAAGGTTTGCGAGATCTCGCCTGTCTCAATCTTATTGACCCGGAAAGGGAGCTTCTGGAAAAGTATGACGAAAAGTGCGACACTGAGATCTGAAAGCGTATTAGCATGGACCAGGAAGCTGAGTAGAGTATTAAGAGACAGGAAAATTTCGCTGGAAAGAAACAAGAGAGTCGGCCCTTCAATATGGCAGCGAATGCAGGAGAATCTCATCAAAGATGAAAGAAAGACTTGAAGTAACCGAAATGTGGTTCTACAGAAGGATGCTGAGGATATCATGGACGGAACATGTGAGCAACGACGAGGTTTTGGATAGGAAGAGGAAACTTATACTTAACATCAGGAAAAGACAGCTGAAGTTTTTGGGATTTGTAATGAGAGAGGAAGGCTTGGAGAATCTAATACACACATGACTGTTAGTGGGAAAGAGAGAGGGTAAGGCGAAATGTGGCATCCTTGATGAATTTGAGTAAATGCAGTGCATAACAGAATTTGGGAGGGGTAACAAGAGAAAAAGTGTTAAAAGCCACTAAGGATAAGGAGATGTAGAAGGCCATAACCGAAGGGACACGGCACATAGAAGAAGAAGAAGAAGAAGAATTAAATCTAAAAGAGACGCCTTTGTAGCTAATCAGTATTGAGAAGAGGTGGATTCATGCCTTAATCACAAGTTGATAAACAAATAAGAAATTATAATGTGAGTATAAAGTGGGGGATCAATTCTATATTATAACCAATATTTAAACTGATCCCTCACTATGTGGCCATATGAGTTTCTATATATTTATATTCTAGATTTATGGACTTGAGCAAATGGATGACAGAGCAGGGTTTGGGAGGGGTAACAAGAGAAAGAGTGTTAAGAGCTGCAAGAGATAGGGAGATGTGGAGGGCCATGATCGTCTATGTCTTGAAGGAATAAGGCGCATAGAAGAAGAAGAAGAAGAATTAAATCTAAAAGACATGCCTGTGTAGCTAATCAGTATTGAGAAGAGGTGGATTCATGCCTTAATTACAAGTTGATAAACAAATAAGAAATTATAATGTGGTTATAAAGTGGGGGATCAATTCTATATTATACTCATCATTTAAATTGATCCCTCACTTTGTGAACATGCTAGTTTATATACATTTGTAGTCTAGATTTATGGATGGCAGAGCAGGGTTTGGGAGGGGTAACAAAAGAAAGGGTGTTAAGAGCTGCAGGGGATAGGGAGATGTGGAGGGCCATGATCGTCTATGTTCTGAATGGACACGGCACATAGAAAAAGAAGAAGAAGAAGAATTAAATCTAAAAGTCATGACTGTGTAGCACATCAGTATTAAGAAAAGGTGGATTCATGCCTAATCAGAATTTGATCAACAAATAAGAAATTATAATGTGGATAAAAAGTGGGGGATCAATTCTACATCATAATTAATATCTAAATTGATCCTTCACTATGTGGCCATGCTAGTTGTTATACATTTCTATTCTAGATTTATGGCCTTTGATGGCAGAGCAGGGTTTGGGAGGGGTAACAAGAGAAAGTGTGCTCAGAGCCACCAGAGATAGGGAGACGTATAGGGCCATGATCGCCTACGTCCTAAAAGGACAAGACACATAGAAGAAGAATATATATGCCAACTGTTTATAAGAAATTATAATGTGGATATAAAGTGGGGTATCAATTCTATATTGTAATCAATATATAGACTGATACCTCATTTTGTGGCCTTCCTAGTTTCTATACATTCATATTCTAGATTTATGGGTTTGAGCTAGTGGATGGCAGAGCGGATTTTGGGAAGGGTAACAAGAGAAAGAGTGGTAAGAGCTACAAGGGATAGGGAGATGTGGAGGGCCATAATCCTCTATCTCCTGATGAAACACGGCACATAGAAAAAGAAGTGAGCTTCTTGGTCGCGCAGAGTTGACCACCAAAATCAAATTCACACGAATGGGCTCGTCAAACGTTTTTTGATTCACAGCCATTTTTGCCCCCACCACTTCCCCGCTAACCAGGTTGCGGAGAGAAAGGAAAGAAGAATAGATGATCCCGATTATGCGCCAGTACCCTTGGGAAAGGTATTAAAACGTCTATTCTCCCTTCAGCTATGGGTTAAATAGCAATACAGATTGAGTTCTATAGCCTTGGTTGTCAACCATTCTATCGCAGAAAGTAATAGCAAACTTCTGCCTAGTCAGCCATGTTTCTTTCGAAACATAATCGCCCAAGCGTGTATCACGCATGGCAATTAACTTTTGACTGATCTCGAATGCGGGAAGTAGTGGATTCATGCCTTTCCGAAGGTTAATTTCCTCTAAGTGAATATATCGAACTCCACTCACCGATTTTTTTTCAGGGACGTTATGCATTATACTATCCCCATCTAGATATTGATTAGGCTCAACGTTGCTTAACTGTAGCGATCGAACTAAACCCATTAATTTAACATGATATGGCTCTAGCAATATATATATATATATATATATATATATATATTGATGCATGTTTCATTAAATAATATAGACAAGTTTTGTCGATTAATTTTATGTAATTTTTTTTCATATCGTCTGATAAGCTTCATAGCATTATCGTTGAAAGAAGGAAGAAAATCACAAATATTGATAGATGGTTTTCTTTAATCCTTTCTGAGCTTTCGGCTTACATAGGCTATTATCAAAGATGACAATTGTGTTGGTTGTAATGAGCAGTTCGCGGACGGACGATAGTAGTAGTTGTTTGCATGGAAGATTGGCGAACAAGTGCGTGCATGCTGGAAGCGAAAATCGCACTACATTCTGTGGCGTCTCACATGATCACACGAGTGTGGGGGCGAGAAGTATTAAGTATGGAAAGCCAATGGATTAAATAAAAACATGTATTGTGATTTTCTTTCCTCTTTCAATGATAATGCTATTAAGTTTAACAGACAATATGAAAATAATTTACATAAAATAAATCGACAAAACTTGGTTATATTATTTAATGAAACATGCATCAATGAACAAAAGCTGCGTATGTATGTATATATATATATATATATATATATATATATACATACAAAAATTCTTCTGATCTTTTGCTGGGGATTCTTTCGATCTGACCTACGATCTCTCATATTTCAAGGTCCAGTTGAGGGAAGAGAAACCCTAAATTAGTTTTACAATCTCTTTCGACCATAGCTGATCGACATCAGGGGATATTTTCTTTGTTTTACTGTGTTAAATTGTCGGCTTTTATGAAACTGCGCGCAAAAATTGCTATTTCAGACAACTTTCTTTTTTTTCTTTTTTGAGCATTGTTTAGGCATTAGTAATAGTTAGTTGATCTGTTTAACAACATATCAACACCTTATGGGTCATTTAATGTAGGGAGTTAATTTTCTTGTGAGCTTTAGAGTAATAAAAATATGATATGTCATTATGTTTTCACAATTTGTAAAATATGCAGGATTGTGTAGACAGCAGTCAGAGGTGGGGATATATGTGCTTTAAGTTGTTTTCTTATTTTGGAATATAGTTTGATTTAAGGCATTGTGGGATATCCTTTGGAGTAGTCATGGGAGAGTTCATGTCGGTTGCTTGGTTCATTTTGTTAAGCGGCACATCAACACCTGTATGGGTTATTTAATGCCGAATCTAAATATGGCTTTAAGTAAATATATTTTAAACGCAAGTCTTATGCCTTCAACTACAGATAAAAATGTTATATTTTCGGTATCTTATGTGCGTTGTGGGACAGTAGATATCGACTCGGGGCGACAAATCGGGGAGCCGAGTTCGAATACAAGTTGAATTACTTGCATTCACTTAAGCACAAATACCCTTGGGAAATGTATTAATCCGTCTCTTCCTTCCAGTTATGAGTTAAATAACAGGACATATTGGGTTCTATAGCCCTGGCCGGTAACCAGTCTACCGTAGAAAGCAACGGCAACCTACTGAAGGATAATCTTCTACCCAGTCAGTCATGTCTCTTTCGAGACATGATCGCCCAAAGCGTGTATTACGTGTGGTACTTAACTGACTGATGTCAATCAAACATGTATCACTTTTATGAAAGTTTCTTCAGAGACCGAGAGAAGAACGAAAAAATAAAACCGAAACAAAGAGACTGTATTTTGGTATGATTTGTTTTGGGGTTAGTTATTTAAAAAAAAAATAATAATCATTTCACCTCAAGCAAGGCATTTTACGACCACTGTTGCGCAGGGGGTCACATAGAGGAAAAGTGATGAGAAAGAGGGGTAGGTTATAGGGGTTGTCAGAAGGAGGGTAATAGACGGATGAGAATACGGATGTGATGGGGATGGAGTGCATGTAGATAAAAGCTTGAGAGAAAGGATGCGAGTTAGTGAGACAGGAGATGACTATTGACCTTACATGTAAATTTCTGGAGATTGTAGCTGTCGGGGAAGCAAGTATATAGAAGGGAATTCTACAGGTGGGAAATGCGAGAAAAGAAGCTGTTAGAGTAGAAATTGCGGTTACATTTTATCGGTTCCAGTGTAAAAGGGTGGGACCTAGTTGCTAATCTAGTAGCTCGTGTAAATCCATACCTAGGGGTCACTAGTGAGCTAAGTTCATTGGAGCAGAAGCCGTAAAAGTATTTATAGAAGCGGCACAGGGAAGCCACATCACGCCGGTGAGAAAGCGACTGCGGCCGAGCTGCCAAGTCGGTATCGATCACAATACAGATTCTCCGCTGGATTTTGTCAAGAACCCCGATGTGAATAGCCGGGGCACTTGACCAGATGTGGCAGCAGTATTCAATACACGGACTGATGGTAGATTTATATATGTGCAATACATGGGCGGATGGTAGATGCTTCGTTGTCTGTTATTTGCATTAAAGCAATAGATAATTATTTTCAAATGTATGCGCGGGGAATATTTTGGATGGTAAAGTGTATAATACTGTATGTCTATATTTGTGTAGAAACGCTTGTCTATTGAAGTGTATGTTGGGCGGTTACGTTAATTAATGTATTTTAATTCTGCATCTAGGAAAGGTGTTATCCTAGACAATTTTTTCTCGCCGGTATCTTTCTCAGATATTTATAAGTCTACCCTTGATCCACGCATTTAATCTGGTCTTGTATTTCTGCTAAGTATTCAGAGAGCTAAACTTATTTATAAATGTGTGTGTGCCTGTGTGTGTGTGTGTGTGAGTCCGTTACCTATAGACTCCAAAACGGCTGAACCGATTTTCATGAAAATTTACACAATTGTAGTATAAGCGTCTGCGAATGTTCTTAGCTAGATTTTGTGTCGAGTTACTCCTGATAAATATCGGAAATCGATAATCGAAAAAATCGGGTTATAAAAGGACTGGTCCGATTTTAATCAAATTTGATACACTCATAGAAAAAGACATAAGAAACGATATTCAGAAGTTTCAAGGTTGCAGTTCTGACAATAGTGCAGAAAATCGATAATACATATATATAAAAGGCAAGATGCTTTTGTGTGTGTCTGTTTATCTGCATGTATGTATGTATGTATGTATGTATGTATGTATGTATGTATGTATGTATGTATGTATGTATACCTTTTCAGCCCTTTTATTTTAGTTTTTGCTTCGGATTTGGCTCTAAGTAGGTATAATTGTAGTTCTTAGTCTCAGCCATGATACCATTTACTCAGAGGACTTATTTAGCCTTCAAAATTCAGTTTACGACGAAAAAACTTATTTGATATCGATACCAGAAAATCAAAATTTGACTTACATCCATTCATTTTTCTTTCAGTCTACGGTTTCGCTTTAACTGGAAACAACTATTGCTTTTTAGTCTTTCGTGCTAACGTCCAAAGAGTCTGAGTTCCAGGACCATGGATTAGTTTTAAAGCTTTCATTACACCCGAGCAACGCCGGGCTATATTGCTAGTTATTGATAAAATAAGAGGAAGAATAAGTTATGTTATTTTTTCCGATCCGGCATCTCTGCTTCAGTAAAAATTTCCCACTATCGTAACATATCTGTGTTTTGCTTTGTTTTTTTATACAATATTTTCAGGTCGGTTACTTCTTTATTTCTAACTAGCAGTATAGCCCGGCGTTGCTCGGGTGTAATGAAAGCTTTAAAACTAATCCCTGGTCCTGGAACTCAGACTCAGCCTAAAGAATATTTGTGTGAAGTTTGGTGAGAATCGGATAAAAATTGTGGATTTGTATAAAGGATATACAGACAGAAAAACAGACGCACACACAAACATCTTGCCTTTTATATATATGTATTATCGATTTTCTGCACTATTGTAAGAACTGCAACCTTGAAACTTCTGAATATCGTTTCTTATGTCTTTGTCAAATTTGATTAAAATCTGACCACTATAACCCGATTTTTTCGATTATCGATTTTCGATATTTATCGGGGGTACCTCGACACAAAACCTAGCTAAGAACACTCGCAGACGCTTATAGTACGACTGTGTAAATCTTCAAGAAAATCGGTTCAGCCGTTTCGGAGTCTATAGATTACGGACACGCACGCACACACACACACACACACACACACACACACACACACACAGAGTTCCATTTATAAATAAGTTTAGATGTCGTAAGCATTTTTCTTAAGAATATATTTAATTATTTTAAACATTTTATAGTAGACCGGGCGTTTATTTTTCATGTTTCACCGATTCCTTTATTTGCTTTTAAAACATAAACTTCTATTTGATTAAATACAATAAACGAAATTGTACTTTTTTTTTAATGTCTACTCCTACGAACATTGTCTTTTTTTTAAAATCAAGTCATGTCGGCCGGAAACATGACTTTCGAATTTTAAAAAAGTCATTGCCTTAATTAAAATAATTATACGTGTTGGTTGGTTACAATCGAAAGAATTAAATCTGGTCAGAAGACGGAGTTATTTCTTTCAAATTGCTTCGTTGCAGGTGAATAGTATCATTTGAATGTTAAATGTTTCATAGCTAAAATAAATATCCTAATTAAAGTCGCAATAAATGCATTCCTCCTGAGGAAATAAATACCTCAGTATGGGTGGGAGGGTGAAGACGCGACAATCTCAGGGATTATTATATAAATTCTAGCCTTGAGTCGTGGCGCAGTTTTTAGACACAACTCGCAAGCTGCTAAATTTTAGAAGCATTTAACTTTTATTATAAGAGAATGAAGCAATAGGCAATATTTCAGGATTTTTTTTTTTTTTGCTATTTGAGAGAAGATAAAAACAAGACACAAAACGGGACACAAGTTTTAGCAAAAAATCGGCCTCAATTTACTGCTTAGGCCTTTTCTTGTAGATTCATGAGCCTCATCAGCCAGCAAATGAGTATTTTCCGGAAGTTGAAAGATTGTTTTGTATTTCCTTTACTTTCCGAACTCTATCCACTCATCCTACCTTCTTTCTTTCTTTCTTTCTTTCTTTCTTTCTTAATCTTTCTTTCTTTCTTCTTCGTCTACTTCTTTCTTACTTTCTTTCTTTCTTTCTGATCTATCTTTCTTTTTTCTTCAATTTCTTCTCACTTCTTTCTTCGTCTACTTTCCTCTTCTTTATTTCTTGTTTCTCCTTTCTTTCTCCGTCTTTCATTCTTTCTTTGTTTTTTCTTTCTTCCTTTCTTCTTCGTCTACTTTCTTCTTTTTTTTTTATTTCTTCTACTTCTTAATCTTTCTTTCTTTCTTTCTTTATTTTTTCGTTCCTTTAATTTTTCCTTTCATTCTTTCTTTCTTCTTTTTTCTTTTTTTCTTTCTTTCTTTCTTTCTTTCTTTCTTGTCCTTCTTTCTTCGCCTACTTTTTCTTTTTTCTTTCTTGTTTCTCCTTTCTTTCTTTCTTTCTTTCTTTCTTTCTTTCTTTTTCGTCTATTTTTTCTTTCTTTTCCGTAAAGTTTTTCTTTCTTCCGTTTTTTCTTTCTTATATCTTCTTCTTCCTTTCTTCTTCTTTATTTCATCTCCATCTTTCTTTCTTCATTTTATTCTCTTTCTTCTCCTTACTTCTTTCTTTCTTACTCTACTTTCTTTCTTTTTTCTTCTTCTTTCTTTCCTTTTCTCTATTTCTTCTACATCTTTCTTCTTTTTCTTCTCTTTCTTCTCTTTTTTCTTCTTTTTCATTTAGCTATCCTTATTTAATTGAAACATTCATTTTTCTTCTTAGTTCGTCTATTCTTCTCCTGTTGTTTTTCTTGTTGAATTCTTCTTCATTTCTTCTTCTTTTTCCTTCATAGATCTTTTTCTTCTTCTTTTATTTACCCCTGTATTTTAATCCCCTTCTGTATTTTCTCGTTCTTATACTTTTTCTCTTTTTAATTTAATCTCGTTTTACTAAATTCATTTTTTCTGATTTCTTAATTCATTCATTCTTCAGTTTTCTATCACTCTTCTTTCTCTTCATTCATTTTCTCTCTTTTTATTAAAAAACGGAAATGAAGATTAATCAAAAAGTGAACAGAGCCACGACCACCGAAAAATGAAGGCCAGTTCTATCGTGACGTGACCTCACGAAAGTCGTCCTACGTAGGTCTTCAGTTAACAAGACCGGCAGTAATGAATGATTGTAAACTAAAGAAAAAGTCTTAGAAAACTTTTTAAAATTATATTTAAAAAAGAAAAAATGAAACAGGGTAAATTGTATAATACTGAACTTTATTTAATAATATTCATTCTTTTTTAATTGATTAACAATAATAATAATAATACCTCATTCATATAAATAGAACCTATAAGTCTGGTAAAATAAACATCAAAAGAGGTATATTTCAAGGTGACTCTTTGTCTCCCTTACTATTTTGCATATCATTAATAGTATTAACCAGTTAACTTGACAAGACAGAATGTGGTTATAAAATAGCTCAAAAGAAAATACGCCATCTATTTTACATGGATGACTTAAAGTTGTATGCTAAGAATGACAATGAGCTGGAAGGTCTTCTGCAAACTGTAAAATGCTTCAGTGAAGACATTAGAATGAAATTCAATTTGAATAAATGTGTTAAAGCTACAGTTTTACGAGGATCACTACGGCAAACATCCTCAATTAGCTTAGACCTTGCTGTAACAATAAAAGACTCAGAACAAAAAGAAACTTATAAGTACCTAGGTTTAAATGTGAGTGAAAGAATTCGCCATAAAAATAGTGCGTAAAGAGTACTATAGAAGGCTATGACTGATTAAAAACTGAATTGAATTATCAGAACAGAATTATGACCATTAATAACCTTGCCATCCCAGTGGTCCAATATAACTTTAACATCTTGAACTGGACTCTAAACGACATCAGACGAATGGATTCTAAGACAAGAAAGCTCCTTTCTAAATATAAGATGCATCATCCAAAGGCTGATGTAGACCGTCTATACATACCCCGTAAAGAAGGTGGAAGAGGTCTTATTCAGCTAGAATTGTCATACAAGACAACAACTATTGGCTTACTAACATACATAGAAACAAAAAATGACTGGATAATACAATTAGTTAAACAACATGAAAACAGAAAGAAAAGCTAATCAATAATGAAAGAAGGCAGTAAATACAAACAAGATTTACATTTAGTAGATTCTGTAGAAAAGCAAAACAGAAGCCAAGAACCAACTAGTGAGGCAAAAAGTATGAAAAAGAAAGCCAAGGATAAAGTTCTTGAACAGATGAAACAATGCTGGCAAGACAAACCTCTGCATGGCCAATATCCAGAACGTGCTAATGAACCTAATGTTGATAAAGTTAATATTCATCGATGGTTACGTGCATCTTGATTAAAGTCTGAAACTGAAGGCTTTGTACTTGCTGCACAAGACCAAAGTCTTTTCACTAGGAACTTTCAGGCAAATGTTACACATAATAATGTAGACCAAAATGTAGGTTCTGTGAGAAATACCTGGAAACAATAAACCATCTAATCTCAGAATGTTCTGTACTTGCCCCAAATGAATATTAAAAAAGTCACGATAGAGTGGGGCAATATTTACACTGGACAATGTGCAAACACTATGGAAAATCTGAAAATAAACACTGGTATGAACATCACCCAGCACCGGTTACAGAAATAGATGTCACCATTTTATGAGATTACATCATCTACACAGACAGAAAAATTGAAGCAAATAAGTCGGACAGAAAGAAAAACTTGTCTATTAATTGATATGGCTTGTCCAGCGGATTGTAACATAGCAATCAAGGAATTTGAAAAACTGTCAAAATATAAATACCTGGAAATTGAAATAAAAAATGTGGAAATTGAAAATAAGAATCGTACCAGTGATAATAGGTGCACTTGGAATGATAAAAAAAAATTGAATAAAACAACACAGTGAAAGAATCCCTGGAAACCCCAGCTTAAAAGACGTACAAAAAATTGTCTTATTAAGTACAGCCAACACACTAAGGAGAACTTTGTCTATGTAACGCTAGGCATGTTAGGGGAGATAGAAAAACATGAAATGGAGCCATAACAACACACCACGACCTGCCTTAGGTCTTCCCGCAGACTTGGTAGGTAGTGCGGCCATAGCAGAAATAGAAATATGATGAAAAATGATATAATGATAATAGATTGTTGCTGAAAGCGGTGTTAAAGTAAATAAACAAAGCATCCCGTTCACTGGTGCCGCCTAAGCACGAATTTACACGAGATACTAGATTAGCAACTAGGTCCCACCCTTTTACAGTTAAACAAATAAGATGTAACCGTAAATTCTACTCCAACAGCTTCTTTTCTCGCGCTTCCCGCCTGTGGAACTCCCTTCCACAAGTCTGCTTTCCCGACAGTTACAATCTCCAGCTGTTTAAATGTAGGGTCAATAGATACCTCCTATCACACTAACTCCCAACTATTCTCACAACACTCTCATCTACCCAACCCTCATTCTCGGTATCCTTACCCGCCTATCACCCACCCTCTGTCATTTCCTATATTTAATCAGCCTTTCTCCACTCTACGTAGCCCCCTGCACAGTAGTGGCAGTGACATGCCTTGCTCGGGGTGAAACGCTTATAAAAAAAAAATTTTTAAAAAAAATCACGTTATATTTCATTAAAATTTAAAGACTAAAATATGTTCATTATATTAACTATTTAAAATTTGAAAATTTTTTTTTTTTTAGAATTTTAATTTGCATGTTTTTATTTCGATTTTAACAATTATTTTGTAAAGTTACAATATCGTAAATAATTGTTACTCTTCTATACACTTATAGCAACAACAGATTTAGAAATTAAGAAACATACAAACCTGTAATTAATTAAATGATTAAAAAATAAAACAACTGAATATAAATTAGAAGCAAATTAGATAAAAACAATATAAATTAAAAAAAAATATTCATGGAAAAATAGATACAAATAAATACAGATACAAAATTTAAAGACTGAATTAAATTCATTCATAATTTTGTTTCAAATTTCGGTGGTCGTGATACAGTCCATCTCTTCACGTCGGGCCTCGATAAAAGCGGGACCACGCCCCTTTTTGTTTATTTTATTTTATTTTTTTTATTCTTTCAGATTTGCTTGAAGAAAAGCCGATACTCGCCATTACCCTATTTTATTTTAACTACATTGGTATAAGAATGTAGATTCAACTCATTCACTGTCCGACAGTTTTTTTTAATTCTCTCTCGATATGTTGGCGCTGTTTAGCACTCTAGATGCAAACACGAGTTTAAGCAAAGAAATATTGCGGTTTTTCAATTTAGCCGGAAGGTTGCCAGAATCAATAAAATAATCGTTCATTTACGCATATCCGGAGCTGACGTTAATCATTTTTTTTTCCAAACACTAACAATGCGGGTATATTCGAATCTTCCCCGAAGATGCAAACACCACAAGTACCACCTCTAAACCATCTTAGGTACCCTGGGTCTTTTTTCTTTTTCTTTTTTTCTTCTTTTCTTCACCCAAACAGTCAGTCAGTTAAGTGCCATACTTGAGAGATCATATCTCGAAAGACACATGACTGACTGGACAGAATATTTTCCTGCAATAGGTTACCATTAATTTCTGCTGTAGACTGGTAGCCAACCAAGGCTACAGAACCTAATCTGTCAGGTTATTTAATCCATAGCTGGAGAGAAGTGACGGATTAATACCAGTTGCATATCGAGTATAAAACCTTTAATTATCTTGTTTGTGTATATATATATATTGTCATCCGCAGACAGATCTGTTTCGCCGTATCACAGCTCATCAGTACGGTTAGACTCCGATTGCTTTTTTAACCAGGATTGAAACCCGACCGAAATGGCATCAGTCGGCGACTCTACCCATGGGCTATGAGCGTTCGGTGGAAGTAGGCAGACTTTTTAGCGCATATCATTATACGCGCCCAATAACTAGAGCGCTCTAATTCATTTCATTGAATGAGCGATGCGTACATGCCAGAGTAGCTACTGTTTATCAAAGTCTACTATTTTTCCAGAGTGCGAAATCAGGGTGTGAGAGTGTAAATATTATATATATATATATGTATATATATATATATATATATATATATATTTGGTAGAAGACAAAAAATATATTTACTTATCTAATGTGATACTAATTATTATGAATACATTTTTGGTAATGAGCGGGGGAGAGTACGATATCTGGCCGAAAGAATATTTGTTCCTCTATAATATATTTCCACTTTGTTGATCCTACATCGATCAGTCGTCACTAATGTGATCTTCAAATCTAAAGTCTAGATCTCTTTATCACGAATGGTGGTGACTTTTTAGTTAACCAATAACGACTTTAATAGAACGATCACTCAACACCATATTTTAAAGACGTGCATTACTACCAATCTGAAGGCGCAGCCTCTTATGAATATGGTCGATCGATATAAACCAGAAAGTTTTATCCAGACATCAAATAAACATGAATTGATAGAATAATTTACACTTCTAAATGCGCTTTTTATCCGCTTGTATCTACAGTTTCAGAAGAAACTTTGTACTTTGTATCCACAGTTTCAGAAGAAGCGCCAAACTTTATCTCCGTGTTCTTGATAGGCTCCAAAGGAGAATCAGTATTGCGATAGGTACCGACTTGGCGCCACTTTCCCACCGACGAGAAGTGGTTTCCCTTTGTCTGTTCTATAAATACTTCCATGGCTTCTGCTCCAACGAACTTGAGTCACTGGTGCCTCCGCAGCAGGTGTTTACTCGTGCAACCAGACTGGTCTCCCCCATTCACAGTCAGATCAACCAAATGCAGGGGATAATTCTACTCCTGCAGCTTCTTTTCTCGCACTTCCCGCCTGTGGAACTCGCTTTCTTATTCTTGCTTTCCTGACGGCTACAACCTCCAGGAATTTAAATGCAAAGTCAATACTCATCTCTTAACTACTTGACCCTAGTTCTTTCCACACCGCACTGTAGATCCTTTCCTTTCTCTCCACCTTTTCAACTGTCATCACACCTGTATTCTCATCCTTGCCCTTTTCTAACTGGTTCGTCCTTCTCTTCACTCTCCTCTAATCCTTTTACTCTTATGTAGCCCCCTGCACATCAGTGGCGTTACCGCCTTGCTCGGGGTGATATGATTAAAAGAATATATATAAATCATATCTAATTCAAGCATATACTTCTTCTTCTATGTGCCCTGTCCCTTCAGGACGTAGGCGATCATGGTTCTCCATATCCCTTGTGGCTCTTAGTATGGCCAGTCAGTATCAGGTTCTCCAAGCTCTCCTTCCTTATTGCATGTCCCAGGAACTTCAGTTGTCTCTTCCTGATGCTCAGTATTAATTTCTTTTTTTGTTGCAATTCTTTCCAACATCTCATCGTTGCTTGCATGCTCAGTCCACGATATCCGCAGCATCCTTCTGTAGAACCACATTTCCGCTTCAAGTTTTTTCCTCATTTTCGATATTGTCCAACGTTCACTGCCGTAGTGAAGAACTGACATCACATATACTAAGATATTTAAAAGAGGGTTCATTTCTCTTGCTTTGTTCTAAAGTATCCACTTTTCATCGTCTCTCAAATTCTGTTTCAACAACTGAAGTGCTGTAGTTATTCGTATATAGGTATTAATCTATCTCTCCTGCCTTCAGTTAAGGGTTAAATAGCACAGACTGGCTTTGTCGGCAAGTCATCTACCACAGAATTATGGCAACCGACTGCTGTAAAATCTGCCCAGTCAGTCATGTCTTTTTCGAGACATGATCGCCTACGCGTGTATCATGTATATTGCACTTAGTTGAGTTTCTCACAAGATGAAAGGAATGCAGATTTATTCCATGCACAGATGTTCATTCTCCCTAATAAAACGTTCGATTATCATGGCCAGGAGACGTTAATTTCACTGCTTGTAAAAAGCTAAAGAAAAACTACAAACAAAAACAAAACAGAAAAATACAAGGAAATTTACAAAAACACGGGTATCCACTGAAATAACCATTATATATATATATATATATATATATGTGTGTGTGTGTGTGTGTGTGTGTGTGTGTGTGTGTGTGTGTGTTAGTCTGTTTTAGTATAATTCCCATAAGTAAAGGTGAGATTGGGAAAAATCCGGGGCACAAATTGATGTTTTGGTAGTACTGGATGGCGGCGCTCTCGAGAACTTTTCTTCTGAATAAATTGTTGACTCTTTTTATTAGTGTGGCATTTTAAAAATCGAAATTGTGGTTGAATTTATTTCTGTGAATCACTAATGCATTTGTAAGATTATTATTAGTGATGTCTCTTTTGTGTTCATATAGACGTTTTTTTAGATTTCTACTTGTTTCTCCGATGTAGATGGAGGAACAATCCCGGCCATTTATTCGGTATACACCTACTTGTTCGTCATTTTGATTTCGGTTATTTTTAGATCTGATAATATCCATGATAGTTTTCGAGGAAGTTGTTACTATGTGTGTGTTTTTTTTATATGAGATAGATTGTTTTGGATATTAGATGCAATGGAGTTGGTTGGTAGTATGATGTATTTGTTATTGTTTAGATTATTATTGTTAACAGTGTTTCTTTTGTTGTGATTGTATATATTATGTGCCTTTCATTTTGCATTGTGAATAAAGTGATATGGGTAATGCAAGTTTCTGAATGGGCTTTCTATGTATTTTTCTTCTTTTGTTAAATATTGGGGGCTGCATATTCTTAGTGCTCTTAAGAAGAAACCTATAATAATACCAGATTTGATTTTGGAAGAGTGACTGGAATAGAAATTTATCAGGTCGTTTTTGTTGGTACCTTTTCTGTAGACGTCAAATCGAGTTTGTTGTTATTTTTGTGTAATATGATATCTAGGAAAGGAAGAGTATGATTAGATTCAGTTTCGAAGGTAAAATTTATAGTAGGTTCAATGTTATTGAATTTGTCGACAAAATCTACTATGTTAATAGTTTCTGAATAGATTAGAAGGGAGTCGTCTGTATATCTAAAGTGGGAGGAATTTGGTGGTAAAATGTTTCTGAAACAATCTCTTTCCAAAAATTCTAAAAATAAACACACGAGAACGCAGCTGAGAGGCGATCCCATTGGTAAACCAAATTTTTGTCTATAGAAATGATCATTAAAAGTGAAAAAACATTGCTTAGTAATTAGACAGCATAGTTTTATGATTTTCTGTGTGGGTAGAGGTAATTTTATTTTTGTTTTTGTTAAGTGTGTTTTTAATTGATTTAAGCATTTATCTATAGGAACATTTGTGTATAAGGATTTTATGTCTAGACTTGCCAAGTGTTTGTTTTTTATGTCTACGTTTTTTAGTTTTTCAAAAGGTCACCAGAGTTTTTTTTATATGTGACGGACTTATTGTGCCGAGAAGTGGTGTTAAGATTTTGCTTAATTTGCTCGTTATTTTATGTGAGACGCTGCCTATTCCGGATATGATATTCCTCATTGGTATATTTGGTTGATGTGTTTTTGGGAGACCGTATAGTCTGGGCGTTTTTGGATGGTATGTGATAAGCTTTAGCCAGGAGGAGTCTTCTGTTTTTAATACTTTCTTGATATTGTATATACATTTTTGTGTTTCTTTTGTGATGTTGGTTTTGTTAACTTTCTCGAAAAGTTCTCGAGGGCGTCACTATCCAAAATATCAATTTGCGCCCCGGATTTTTCCCAATCTCACATTTACTTATGGAAAATATATATATGTATGCATGTGTGTGTGTGTGTGTGTGTATGTGTGTGTATGCGTATGTGTGTGAAAAGTGTATATATATATATATATATATATATATATATATATATATATATGCAATTTGTTATATATATTATATTATTTTTATATTATATATGCGTGGTAGTTATTTGAAAGCCCTCAATATCAGTTTGTCTGACAATCGCAAGAGCATGAAACACAGAGTCACAAACTCACACCTATCTATATGATATATACATGTATGCATATATGTAGCAGTAGGCTTCCGTCGGTCAGGATTGACCATGGCTAGCATCCTAGTTTTCTGCTTGGCTGGAGCATCAGCGTCTATGACTGTAGAAACCGATGCAGGAATGACAACCTCTGCTGCAAAGGCTACAATTATGATTTGTTTCTGGTCTGTCGGAGCTGTCATTTTGCTTTCTGCGAACCCGCCTCTCCATGGCGACTTGTGTCAGTTGTTCCTCCCTTAATTTGAGTTATTGGGCCAGGGTTCCTCTCCATATGGTCCGGTTGACTGCTACGATCTCCCATGACTCCATGTTGATGACCACAGTCTTCATCTCGCGTTTTATGATGTCACGATATCGCAGCTGTAGCTGCCCAGTGGGTCTTCTTTCAGAGGCCAGCTCTCCATACAGGAGATCATTTGGAATGCGACCGTCTGGCATGCGGTGGACATGGCCTAATTAGCTAAGTCTGCGCTGATTAAGAAGTCTAAACATGGTGGGCAGACCTGTGTGAGACAGGACCTCAGTTTTGGACACCTTGTCTTGCCATGAGTTGCCATGAATTACTTGTTCACCATTGCTTAACTTGACCCAAAGAGTTGTGAATTCAATACCAGGCTATAACAGTGGTGACCAAGTAACTTGCAGGGTTAGAGGGAGATAACTCATGACTTTCAAACGGGCACTTACTACGCAAGGAATGAGAATGATATACCCCAGTGATTGTAATAAAGGGTACGGTTCGAAATTCCTAGTATCTGAAGAAAGCCGGAGCGTACAACGGCCGAAACATCGTACAAAAACAACAAAGATGAGGACAATAGTCCGAATTATGTAAATACTGTAAATACTACCTCATCTCAGATATATAGGCCAATACGAAAATAAAGACCAATGACGTGTTTAATTAATCTGTTGTTTTTATATTTTTTAGAGATTCAATGGTATTTTTGATTCATTGATTACTCCTGTTATGATATAAGTCTCTTTTTGATCAATATCTTTTCATGATAAAAATTGTATGTGTTTAATGCATCAGTTAAATGGAAATATTTCTTGAAAGAAAAAGTTTAGTAACAAGACAACAAAAATACCAACAACAAAGTTATCTAAGTTGAAGCAAAAAGATCACGTAATAGACAAAGATAGCCTCACATGAAAGGCTTGAACGAAAAAGATTCACTGGTCACTATGATTCTCTGATCACTCTTGGTATTATATAAATCGCTTTTTGCTCAATATATTTTCAGGTTAAAAATGTTATGTGTGAAATATAAAAGTGAAGTGTAAATATCTCTCGTAAGAAAAAGAATAGCAACATAATGACAAAGACGACGATGACAAAGCCTGTATCGAGATAGTGTTTGAAGAAAGATGATCATTTAATAGAAAAAGGTATCTGTCAGCTTCACATGAAAGGCTAGAACGAATAAGACTGCAATCTAAGAAATGTACGAGTAAAGGAACTAATTAAATGATTCATTTTGCTTTGGATCTAATTCTTTCTAAATGCAGATAATTATTTTATTAGTATCGATTATTAACTATATTATTTTGATGGGTTTATTATTACTTATAGTAGTGTGTGCGTGTCTTAAAAATGACGGCAATTGTTAGAAGTTTTTAATAATAAAATGCAATGAAATAAAATATATTGAGACTCAGTAACGTGGAGATAAAGACCTCGCAACTGAAATAGACGGCAATAAAGCGTTTAATTAATCCATTCTCTTTATATTTTAAGAGATTCACTGGCCACTAGGATTCTCTGATCACTTGGTATTATATAAATCGCTTTTTGCTCAATATATTTTCAGGTTAAAAACGTTTTGTGTGAAATATAAAAGTGAAGTGTAAATATCTCTCGTAAGTAAAAGAATAGCAGCATAATGGCAAAGACGGCGATGACAAAGCCTGTATCGAGATAGTGTTTGAAGAAAGACGATTACTTAATAGAAAAAGGTATCTGTCTCCCTGACATGAAAGGCTTGAACAAATAAGACTGCAATATGTAAAATGTAGAAGTCAAATATCCGATTAATGAAATGGTTCGTTTTTCCCAGGAAGTAATTTCGTCTAACTCCAGATAAATCTTTTATTGTGTATCGATTATTAAAACTGTTAACGGGAGTAATCACTTTTAATTTTATAACTTAAATTGTTTTACCACTCTTCTAACTACAAATAATACAGGGAATATATAAATAGACAGAATATATATATATATATATATATATATATATTGTAATAGTTGTTACAATGGTTTATAAATTCATAGTATCACTACACAAAAACTTTCGTGTTTCGAAGCTAACCTTGTTTTTTGGTTGCTTCTCATCGGGTGAAGAAGTTGGAATGAAAATTATCTGGTGAAAAGAGCCGTATTTTTTACCAGATAATTTTCATTCCAACTTCTTCATGAAGTTCTCCATGAAATCTATGAATTTATAAACCATTGTAACAATTATTGCAATATAACGCTCTACGTTGTATCGAGCACTATTTATAAAAGTGAATGCATGAACAGCAGTTAAAAAAACCTACGAGTTTCACAATTTTGTTACTGTATATATATATATATATATATATATATATATATATATATATATATAAAAGAGTGAACATTGAAGTTAACACACAGACTTTCATGTTAAGGGAAATCATCAGGCCTGATGATTGTCCCTAGCATGAAGCAGTCTGTCGCCTCTGAGTGTTGACTTCAATGTTCACTCTTTTATATTTACAAACGCTCTATCTCTGATATTGAGCACTTTATCCTATAAATATAGCACACCTTAAAACTATATTTATTCATTTATATATATATATATATATATATATATATATATATATATATATATATATATGTGCTTGTGTGTGTGTGTGTGTGTGTGTGTGTGTGTGTGTATTTAAATCTTCGATGTAAGCAAAAACAGTTTGTCATTATGGTTTGTCCGTGTTTATAATATATAATATTATTTAAAAAATCATGTCTCAATTTTGTCATTTTCTTTTTCTCATTTAATGATAATGCTATTAATCTTATCAGAGAATATGAAAAATGAATTACATAAAATAAATAGACAAAACTTGTCTATATTATTTAATGAAACATGCATTAATATATATATATATATATATATATATATATATATATATATCGTGTATGTATGTCGAATGAGAAATATATAAGAGAACTGAAAGAATAAGCTTGGCATACTGACAAGGACGGTGGAATCAGAGAGCCGAGTTCAAATCCCGGCCACTTTTGTTGCGTTCATTTTTGCAATAATGCACTTGAAAAAAGACCCTAATTTATCTATTCTCTCCCTAGCTATAGGTTAAATATGGGTGTGACGATGTCTAGAATTTAATGAAGAGTGGCGAGGATTTCTCTCGAAAGCCAAGGATGACAATCAAATTGGCAGACCCCCACCTCTTTCTCTCCTTATCTGTATCTATCTTTATATCTCTCCTCAAATTGAGGTGGCGTGGATCAGGCTCACGTAGACTACTGTCAGTGCCTCCTCTTCTTTATCCCCTCCCCATCTCCCCCCCTCTCTCTCTCTCTCTCTCTTGTTGTATTCCTTTACCACAGACAACAAGCGAAGACTTGTTAATGTCGATGATTATATCTAGTCGTATACATATACATAAGATTGATATCCGGCCACTAAGATAAGATCTCTCGTACCGGCTGTATTATGTGTAAGTCTGTTTCGCGTCATCTAGCATTCGTAACAGGTTTCCAAAGGAAGTCGTAATCTATCGTTTTATCGACAATCTTCGGAACCAACATGGCGTGACTTCCGCTATTGTCCGCCATCGTTTCCGTAATAAATGTTCGGCCTTCAGGATTTTCTCTTTTTGAGATGAGTGCAATATAGACGTGCGGCAGTTAGCAGAAGACCTTTTTGGCCATATTTGAAATGATAGCGTTTAATGACATCAGTCTATCGAAAGATAAATATATACGCATATTTAAAATCAAAAATGGAGAAAACATCAAATATACTGAAATTGTTTAATAAATTGTCGTTATCATCCTTTTTGAATTACATTATGACCATTATTTTATCTTATTTTTATTCGGTTCGTTAACACAATTGTGACCATCTGATAATGTTTGAGTAAGATGTCTATCGCATAGAAAGATGTAACATTTTTTTTTTTGCAGACCCGCAGACAAAGACCCTGGTAAATATCAGTAAACACAAATACACTTGATAAAATTTTAAAAAGTAAGGCTCAAAGCCAAAAGTATGGGACACCAAGACGACCTAATTCACTAAATTGCAATATTTCTAGGAAACGAGTTTGTTTACCATTACACTACATCAAAGTGCCATCTAAAAAATTGTTTAGCCTGTAGCACAATATCGAGTCGTCCAGATACCTCAGATCACACAAGTGATTACTTTCTCTCTCTCTCTCTCTCACACACACACACACACACACACACACACACACACACACACACACATGACAAAATTAACTACGAAATCACCACACACATTCTCAAATGCCTATAATAGATAACAGAAGCGACTGGTTATCCCAATGGCTTTCCATACATAATACTTCTCACCCCGACTCTCGCGTGGTATTTTAAGACGCCACAAGCTGTAGTGCGATTTTCGCTTCCAGCACGCACCTGTCCGCCAATCTTCCATATAAACAAAATATACAACTACTACTATCGTTTGTCCGCGCACTAATTAATACACCCAATACAATTGTCATCTTTGATAATGGCTGATGTAAGCCGAAAGATCAGAACGAATTAAATGAAAACTTGTATCAATATTGTGATTTTCTTTCCTCTTTTAACGACAATGCTAAGACGATATGAAAAAAAATTACATAAAATAAATCGATAAAGCTTGTTTATATTATTTAATGAAACATATATATATATATATATATATTCGCGATACGTAAGGTTTAAAATGATTTTTAAAAAATGAAAAGTCTGTCTTGAACTTTTATTTTAGTTTTAATTCCAAGCTAACAGATTAAATTTAACAATTTCCTAAAAAAATAAAAATATATATATGTATATATATATATCCAAATGAATAATGTACTCCACACTCTTTTCTAATTCATCTTTTTACAGTTATGTAGCCCCCCGCTCATCAGTGGCATTTCTGCCTTGCTCGGGGTGAAATGATTAAAAAAAAAAAAGCAAAATATATTGTTGTATTTCGAAACTAATTTAAATTGACTGAAAAGAGTTTTTCATTTTAAATTTGAGAAAATTGCTGATGTCAGCGACATTTTTAATATTCCGTCATCGCAATGTAAATCTGTCGATTTAAAAGTCTTTCAAAAATAAAATATACTTATCTGTAACTCACTTTGAGGGATAATAGCGAATTCAAAGTTTAATTAATATGATTTCAAACATATACACATATATGCATTTTTTAACACTGCAGTAGCTGTTCATTTTAGGTATAGACAGGTCGATAGCTTTGTAGTGGGATAAGATATTAAGAACTAAAATCAATCTTCTTCTTCACTTTTACAACAATTAACAATGATGTCTGAAATCCAGGTTTTTCCCAAAAAGAAAAAAGGATTGACCATGTGCTTAAAAAAAGTCGAAACCAGATTTCGCGAGTAGTTGTTAAATTGATTTTTGACCAATGGGAGCGACTTGCAAGACCAAAAGAACTTCGCGAGTCAGTGCAAAAAATCTGACAATAAAAGAGCCCCGATCAGGGCCAGTCAGTCAGTCAGTCCAATGGAAGCAGCGAGAAAGACAACACTAAAATGTAACTTCAACTTCAAATCGACCCGGTGATAAGGTCAGGTCGCACCTTGTTCTCTTTCTCTTTATTTCTCGTGTACTGATTCGTTCTACTTCTTCTCCATCCAAAGACATTCCTACTGAATACATCCATAGATACGTACGTACGCATATAGTATTCTAACAATTACTACTACGAACATTTTCTACAAATCTTGATACCTTTAACTTTCTCACTGAACACGAACTCCACCCTTAACTTCTTAATAATGTTTCTAATTACACATTAACTCCTGCAACTTTTGTTATTCTTTTTTTTTAATAAATTTCTGTTTTAACACTCAAGATATATATTTTTATTCTTACACTATTCTCCACAATTCCACAAATTCCACACATTCCACACATTCCAACCTTCTGCCGACAACCCTTTGATGAAAACCTTCTGATAATTCTGCATAAAACTTATAAGCTGTAGGAAGTTCGGTTAAGTATGACACAAGGTCGAATAAAGTAACATTAAGCATCCCCCCTACAGCTACAGTGTAAATGTAAAATGTAACTTCAACTTCAAATCGCCCCGGAGATAAGGTCAGGTCGCACCTTGTTTTCTTTCTCCTTTAAAATAAATATACATAAAAATATTCATATTTATAACGAGGGGAGGAGAAATCGCGTGTAAATAATTATCGAGGAACAGTTAAACTAAAATATCCTCTAGATGATGAAATGTTGGACGAAAGGGCTCCTGAAAATGAAGAGCAAAAAAGGGAGAAAACACTTGAAAATAAATATACATAAAAATATTCATATTTATAACGAGGGGAGGAGAAATCGCGTGTAAATAATTATCGGGGAACAGTAAAAATAAAATATCCCCCAACAAATGAAGAGACTTCAAAAAATCCTTTTGCCGGCAAAGATAAGGCTTCCGTAATGATATGCAGATTGATTCCAAAATCTTTAAATGATTATTGGAACCAGCTACATGGAAAATTTGGAACCACTCTTTCTTATACGACTTGCCACAGGCTATATCTTCTCTCGCTCTCTCTTTCTCTCTCTCTCTCTCTCTCTCTCTCTCTCTCTCTGTATATATATATATATTCAAAATAATAGCTAAACAGACTCTGTAAGTATCTAAATCCTAACTTTATACAAAGATAAACTTTAAGAAAAACGAATAACCGACAGAATCTAATTCCGTTAACATCCGTCGCACTAAAGCGTTGGATAAGAGGGGGGAAAAAAAGAAATCCGCGGAATAAAGACAAGACATACGATACTCCGCAGGAAAGAAAAAAAACCAAACGGAACCAACCACAAAAAAAGAAGAAAAAGTGCTCGATACAAATACAAACAAATGCAAAAGTACAAATGAAAAGCAAAAGTAGAGCAAAGACACATAAAGAATCACAAGATAGCCAAAACCTACCGCGGTTTCACACAACGGCTCGTCAGGGCCTGACGAGCCGTTGTGTGAAACCTCGGTAGGTTTTGGCTATCTTGTGATTCTTTATATATATATATATATATATATATATATATATATATATATATATGCTGTTGTTGTTGAATAAAATAATGTATTATAACGTACTTTAATATATAATGCAATAATTATAATATATAATAATTATAATAATACAATGATGTTATTATTGTTGAATATTTATGTAAATTTATTATAGATTAAATTAGATCATTTAAGCTTTGGGCAGGAGACTTTGTTCTCCAGCCTTGAGAGTGTCCACAAAAACTCGTGGGTTAAAAATTATTCTCCACCCTCGAACGTTTCCCTAACGGGTGGATTGTGGCAAGCCTTTCGCTGTTTCACCGCTACTTCCACCGAAGGTGCTCGGACGGACGACATTCACTGGATCCACCAGATGACACTTTCATTGTAGCAAGTTACCCTCATTTCCTCCTTATTTCATCGGTGAGAAGTAAACTCCGCTCAAATAGCTTCTTCCCGCGAACCATTGCTATGTGAAACCGACTCCCAAGAGGATGCTTCCCCGATCACTACAATGCTAACCTGTTCAAGTCTAGGGTAAACCTTAATTGTAGAAAGTTCCTCCATTATTTACTTTGATTGTTAGTTACTCCCATAAGTATTTACGAGTTTCTTTTTTATGATCGTGTCGCCCCAAGCAAGGCATTTTAGTGCCACTGTTTTGCAAGAGTTACATAGGAAGAAAGTTATAAGAAAGAGTGATAGGTCATAGGGTGTGTCAGGAAGAGGGTAGGAGAAATATGACAATGGCTATAAAGTGAGGGCTCGGTTTATATGTTGATTGTAATGTAGAATTGATCCCTCACTTTATATCCACATTATAATAGTATAGAATTTTTTTTATAATCATATCGCCCCAAGCAAGGCATTTTACTGCCAGTGTTTTGCAGGAGTTACATAGGAGGAAAGTTATGAGAAGTGACAGGTTATAGGGGGTGTCAGGAAGTGGGTAAGAGAAGGATGAGAATACTGATGAGAGTGGAGTGGACGGAGAAAGGAGCATGAGAGAGAGGATGCAGGTTAGTGAGATAGGAGATGACTATTGACTTTACATTTTAATTCTTGGAGATTGTAGCTGTCGGGGAAGCATGTCAACAGAAGGGAATTCCACAGGCGGGAAATGCGAGAAAAGAAGCTGATGGAGTAGAATTTGCCTTTACAATTTATTGGTTTCACAGTAAAAGGGTGGGACCTAGTTGCTAATCTTGTGGCTCGAGCAAATTCATGTATGGGGGTACCAGTGCGCTAAGTTCATTTGAGCAGAAACCATGAAGGTATTTGTAGAAGAGATACAGGGAAGCCACAATTTATGAAAGCGCATTGTTTTCATCCATGGTTGTATGAACCTAAGAGGTATTTTTTAGTGTGGATGCATTTAGTCATAATTGCTATTCTTTCATTTAACAGTTCGTTCCAACAACGGAGCATTCGATGTATCACAAGGATCGTATGATGGAGCAGAAATCTCAGAATTGATGGGAATATACATTTTAAACAAAATAAACAAAATAATCCATATTGACAACCACGGATTATATAGAGATGACGGATTAATAATAGCACCAGACAACACAAGAATGAATGATACAATAAGGAAACAGCTTTTTAAATTATTCAAAGAACTAGATTTTGATATTACAGTGGACACAGATAATAAAGTAGTACAATATTTATATGTAGAAGTTAATTTACAAACTGGAAATGTCTCGCCATACATGAAAACAAACGCTAAGTTATCATAAATATATACAAAGTCCAATCATCCAAATAATAGAATTAAACACATTTACAAAGGCATAGAACACAGGCTATCTAATAATTCGTCAAAAAAATCAATATTTAATGAAAAGAAAAATATATATGAAGATGCACTAAGAAATTCTGGCCATGAAAACATTTTACAATATAATTCCCAACCAAACAGACAAATCAAAAACAACAATAGAAAACGAAACATTATCTGGTTCAACCCACCATTTAATTTAGGAGTAAAGACCAAAATAGGACAAATATTTTTTAAACTAATAGATAAGCACTTTCTAAAAGAATCAGAATCAAACAAAATTTTCAACAGAAACACAATCAAACTAAGTTTTAGTTGCACTAATAATTTAGATAGTTTCGTAAAAAAACAAAATGCCAGAAACTTAAATAGTATCATACAAAACAAAACCACCAACAAAGAATGCAACTGCATGGACAGAAATAAATGTCCACTTCACGGTCTCTGCCGCACAAAAGAAATAATTTATAAGGCAGAGGTACATGACCCAGTTGGTCAAAATAAAATATATTTGGGCTCAACCAAAGATACCTTTAAGACCAGGTGGTTCAATCACAGATCTACATTTAAAATAGAAAAATTAAAAAACAATACAAAATTGGCTAACCACATCTGGAAATTGAAATCAAAATATGAAAAAGATCCACACATAACGTGGAGCATTGTAAAAACAGCCAAGCCTTACAACGGTGGACAAATATGTAGACTGTGCCAAGAAGAAAAATTAGAAACTATGATATATCCAAATAAAGACGAACTGTTAAATGAAAGAAGAGAAATTATGACTAAATGCATTCCCACTGGGAAATACCTCTTAGGTTCATACAACCATGAATGAAAACGTCATAATTCGTTTGAATTTAAACAATGCGTGTTCATAAATTCTCTGCCACGCGAACGTTCAAATAAAACACCGTTACAAGAGTGTTCTTAAAAAGAAAAACGGTAAAAGGTAAAATCAGTTATTAAAAATCGCCTGGAGACACCACTCATGGTAGAAACCTGGGTCGCGAAATAACTCGCTTAAAAATGGAAAATATTCAAAAGTTCTACAATATAATTGTATTGAACACTTTTTAATACAAATGTGTACTAGTCTAACCCTATTAGTACCAAAAAACTAAGTATTAAACAATCAATATGCGTAAATATATATCTATATAGTCAAACACAGACCGATAGGTTTCGCTGTATCACAGCTCATTAGTACGGTTAAACATCCAATTGCTTTTACCCAGGATTGAAACCCGACTGAATTGGCGTCAGTTGGCGATTCTACCTCTGAACTTTGGGCGCTCGGTAGAAGGAGGCAGACTTTTAGCGTATGATGTATCATACGCCAGTTGTTAGAGTGTTCTAATTCATTACTGAATGAGCGATGCGTAGATGCTAGAGTAGCTACTGTTTATTCAAAGTCTACCATTCTTCCAGCGTGCCCAATCAGAGAGTGAGAGCGTAAATAGTCATCCGCAGACAGATCTGTTTCGCTGTATCATATATATATATATATATATATATATATATATATATATGGCACATTTTATTTTATCAAAGGAGGGAGGAAGAAATCATCCAGCATCCTGATATCGTTAAATGTCAACAATTCAATTTAGAGAGAGACTCGTGATCAGGTAACCTGTGAAATACTGTAGGATGACATTATTCGTTTTGTTTCTATTAATTTGCACAAGAGTGTGAAAGAAAAACGAATTAATTAAATGAAGACGCTTTAAAGTGAACGATAAATTGCAGAACTCAGTCAGCCACCTTATTTGAATAACGTTAAAAGTTCAAAACTTAAGCCGAGAGAATACATAGTTTAGTTGAAAGTTGTATAGAGAATCGGAAAAAAATATGCTTCACTGACGAGATAACAGTTCTTTGAATTTTTAAGTCGAAAAGTTTTTGCCAAAAATCTGCTGGAAATTTTTGCATCAACTTTCGTAATGAATGCATTTCTCGAGAGCCGTTATCGTCGGCCATTTTGGCAAGTAGAACACCATGTGGAAAAAAGAAGGTATTTTAAACAAAAACGAGAAGACGAACAAAAGATGTGGGGTAAGTAAAAGGTGGCTGAATGAGTCATTGTACGCTTCAATTTACTTATTTCGTTTTAATTAATTGAGTATTAAGGTTAAAAAATAAAATAAAATAAACCAGCGGGTAGAAGGAATGGTGGAGGTGGTTAGTAGGTTACCGTAACTGGCCTGGGGGCAGTAAATGCCTGATGCTAAACACGTAGGCATGGTATAGCGGACAAGAGAAATGAAGAAACAACAAAGACAGACGAAATCACAATGACTTGTTCTTGATTGTTCTTTTCAGTTTTTGTAACACATCAGCTTTCATTTTGTTTTATCTTTATTCTTTAGTTTAAAACTCCCTTTTCTTCTTCGTCGTTAATCGACATCTTTGTTTTTTACTTTTATTTATAAATGTTATTTCGTTTTCTCTTTCTTCTTCGCCATCCTAATGTAGACATTCTTCTTCTTTCAAATTTTCCCCCATTCCGAGATCCAGAGAAGATTTTCAGGCCAATTTTCTTGCATAATGTAAGTACATATTCAAAATTAAGCAAGAACGAAAGAGAGGCAAGAAAGGCAAGGCAAAAACTTAAAAGTGAAACAATGTGTGCATGTTTGTGATTGTACATGCACCGAGTATTCAAATACATATCACACACACACACACATATATGTGTTTAATTTAATTATATAATTATATATATATAATTTAATATAATTATATATACACACACACACACATATATGTGTTTAATTTAATTATATAATTATATATATATATATATATATATATAATTTAATATAATTATATATATATAAGAAAAAATTGAGATCCTTAAATATCTGAACAGTAACAAGCTTTTAAACCAGAGGCATGAAACCACAGTAAACTGCAAGCACATTAGAGAACTAACATTACAATCATGCTAAAAAAATACTACAATAGCCAGAGCTAGGACCTCATATATATATATATATATATATATATATATATATATATAATTCCAAGTGAAGAGGACTCGAGGTTTTTTTTTATATCTTGAGTTTTCTGGCATTTATTTTATGATAAGCAGTGCTCAATATAATGAGTATTATAGACCTTAATATAATATAATATAATTATATGGTTTTGTCAATTTTACATTGCTACATGGAAATTTCTATGTTTCGAGATTAAATCTCATCATCAGGCCATGCTGGTGTGGTTGTGCAGACGATTTACATTTAAATGACAAATACTTTCGGTTTACTTTGAATGTATGTGGGTGGTTCTCTCTCTCTCTCTCTCTCTCTCTCTCTCTCTCTCTCTCTCTCTCTCTCTCTGTGTGTGTGTTCGGCTAATCAGAATGGAGATTCACTTAGGGGTTTGACCTCGAGGAATTTACGTGCTAACCAACTTTTTTCCTCCTCTTTTTTCCTTTTCCCTTGACCCTATTCCCCTCTTGTCTGCTTTCCTTCGAGTAAACCCCGAACTGCTATTTTTTCGCTACATCTATCAATTTGCTGTAAAGTTTACTATCCTGATACAAAGGGGGGGGGGGGAGAGGATTATAAAAAAAAAGGACAACTAACTTATTCTATCTTTGGCTTTATTTTTATTTTCATTTCTATTTTTACCTAATTCATCGGTGAGCATGTTATTTAATTTAGGTTTTATCCATTTTCTAATGTGAATAATTTACAATGTCTACATATGACATTAATTTCGTTACGTTTATTTAATAAATTTTTATTTTTAAGGGATGTAATAATAAATAGTTTTTCATATAAGCAGAATGAACATGGTTCATTTAAGGACTTACATGTTTTAGCTTCTTTTAGGATTTTCCATTTTATTTTGGGTATCTTTTTTAAGGGAAACAAAAAGACATCCAAAATAAAATGGAAAATCCTAAAAGAAGCCAAAACATTTAAGTCCTTAAATGAACCATTATGCTTATATGAAAAACAACTGAGAAAGAACAATGTTGTTCTGAAACACGAAAATTTTGCATAGTGATATAAACCTTTCATAAACCATTGCAATAACAAAATATATATGAGGTTCCATTGAAATTTCTTGGTGTTGGGGCTCATTAAACGACAAATGTTAACGTCCCTACAACCACTCTGAAGATGGCACATGTGAGCCGAAAGCTTAGAACCAGCGTAAGAAAAAATATCCAAATGCTGGAAAATTTTTTCATCTTTCCTACTTTTTCTCTTTTCTTCTCTCCTTCGTCTCTTTTTCTTTTCTTCTTTTCTTTCTTTGCTTATATTCTTTCTCTTCGTTATTTTCTTTTTCTTTATTTTCTTTTTCCTCTTTACTTTTTTTCATTTTTACGTCTTTTTCTTATTTACTTATTTTTATTTTCTTCTTTTTTTTCGGCTTTTTTCTCTTTGCTTTTTTCTTTTCTTCTATTTTTTTTTACTTCTTCCTTCATTTTTTTTCTTCCTTTCTTATTTTCTTCATCATTCTTTTTTTTTTTTACTTCTTTTCTTTTTATTATCTCCTTGTTTCTTTTTCTTTTTACCTTACTCGTTTCTTTTTCATTTTTCATTTTTTATTTCATTCTTTTTCACTTCTTTACTTTTTCTTTTTCTACTTTCATTATTTTTCTTTTTCCTTCTCTTCTTCTTTCCTTATTTTTTTCTTGTTTCTTTTTTTCATTCTTTCGTTTTTTATTCCTTTTTTTCTTTAACTTCTTTCCATATTTTCTCCGTCTTCTTTATTTTTTTTCTTTCTTTCCTTTCGGATTCTTCTTTCCTTATTTTCTCTCCCCTTCTTTTTTCTTTCTTTTCTTTTTCTTTTCCCTTTTTTTTATTATATCTTCTGTTCTCTTTCTACTTCTTTTTTCTTTTTTCTTTATTTTATTCTTCTTCTTCATTTTCTTTTTGTTCTTTTCTTTTCCGTTTTTCTTTTTTTTTAATTGATCATCATTTTTTATCTAAATTTTCTTTCTTTCTTTTTTTTTTTACTCAAATCTTAAATTTCGTCACCTGAATGAGTCACAGTAATGTCCGGCCATTATTCTCAAAATTTGACCTCCATACCCTGAACCTGCATACCGCTCCGTCCCGAAAAAACATTATTAGTTCTATGGGTGTTAAAAACTTGTCCGTCGAAATAAATTTAACTTTATAACCACTTTAGGTGATTTGTTGAGTTTTCCTTTATATATATATATATATATATAAATCCAGGTGAAGAGAATCAACAGTTTTACAATTCCGAGTTCTCCAGCATTATTTTTTTTATAAAAGTGCTCAGTACAATACACACACACACACACACACACACACGCACGCACACGCACACACACACACACACACCAGCGTGCACAGACAAACATACACATACACACACATACACATACGCACGTTTAACCTCACGTACACTTACCAAGTGTTCGAATTTAAGTTAAATTCGTTGCATTCACTTACGCACAAATACTCGTGGGAAAAGTATTAATCCATCTCTTCCCTCCAGTTATGGGTTAAATATATCAGGACAGATTGGGATCTATAGCCTTTGCTGGCAACTAGTCTACCGTAGAAAGCAATACCAACCTACTGCAGAATAATCTTCAGCCAGTCAGTCATGTCTCTTTTGAGACATGATCGCCCAAAGCGTGTATCACGTATGGCACTTAATTGACTGACTGAATAGTTGGAAACAATTAAAACTAATACTGGGCATAAAGTGGGGGATCAGTTTTCCATTGTTAAGAAATTACAAACTGATCCCCCATTAAATACTAATTAATACAATCTGTCTCTTCTCTCTTCAGCTATAGTTTAAATAACAGGATAGAAAATCTTCTGCCCAGTCAGTAATATCTCTTTCAAGACATGATCGCCCAAAGCGTGTATCACGTATGGCACTAAACTGACTGACACTTACCGACACACACAAGCGCAAAAATGAGAAAGAGGGAATTATTTGAAAATGCGCGTTGATAGAATGCATATTGTAACCCAGGGACGCAAATATACGCACGTGAATTCATTCACACATGTCCAGAACACCTTTCGACATGTCTATGAGCACTTCTTCAAGTGTCCCCTATTTCCCGTGATACTTTTAGTTCTCATTCCAAAAGACGTGGGCATATACGCAATCCCATAACAACTGTGGTATTTATTGGTGCTTAAGCCATTTTTTTATGGCCATAACTTCAAGCCAAATATCAGGAACCAACATATCGATAACTGGCACAACGTAGCTTCATACGTGAGAAAAATATTCTGTATTAATGAATAATTAAATATCTTGGAAAGTATTTTTTGACAGAAGACAGAAAGATTGACACTAAAATCTGAAGGCGCGTTGAGATAGCTTAATATGCCTTCTGAAAGCTAAGCGGAGTATTAAGAAACAGACAAAAATTGTAATAATTAAAATAAAAAGTACTGAACTCTATTGCATATCCTTATATGTCAGTGAATATTGTATGATGACTAAGAGAAAGGCAACAGAAATGTAGTTCTACAGGAGGATGCTGAGAATATCGTGGAGTGAACATCTGAGAAACGACGAAGTTTTACAGAAAATAAAAACAAAAATAGATCATTATATTTAAAAGCAGAATGAGAAAAATTCTTGGGCATAATGAGAAAAGAATGCTTGGATAATTTGATACTCACAGGACATTGAAGGCAGAAGTGACAGAGGTAACCTGCCTAACGAGTTTGAGTAAATGGATAGAAGAAGTTTTAGGACAGATAGCAAAAATACAAAATTTAATAAGAGCTACAAAGGTCAGGAAAATTGGAGAGCCAAGTTCGTCAACGTCTTTAAGGGACTCGTCATGCTGAAACTGAAGTACTGTTTAAATCTCTCCCACAATGAAAGAAAAGAACTGCAATGCAGACAAATATGAAAAGGTTTGAAATTTTAAAGCCTGAAGTCAGATTAGCAGTGGTCGTTATGGGCAAGAATAAAGCACATGACCCGATGGAACTGAAACAAAGTTTCTGGCTGTTGACCATGTTCACCATA
>JBBBDQ010001967.1:2352500-2400000 GCA_037127315.1 Ascarosepion bandense
CATGTATAGTGTGACGTTATTTAGATTCGCAATTTTATCGATTTTTGTCATGTATATTAATGTTTATATAGATTTATCTTCATCTAAATTTTAATCATTAATTAGTGTGAAGCTTAAACAATTCTTGCTGTCCTTTCTTCACATAACTGTATAGATAGATAGATAGATAGATAGATAGATAGATAGATAGATAGATAGACAGACTGACATAGATAGATAGATAGATAGATTGATAGATAGATAGATAGATAGATAGATAGATAGATATGAACAGACTTAGATAGATAGATAGATAGATAGCTAGATAGATAGATAGATAGATAGATAGATAGATATGAACAGACTGAGATAGATAGATAGATAGATAAAAATAGACTGAAATAGATAGATAGACATAGACTTAGATAGATATGAACAGACTGAGATAGATAGATAGATAGATAGATAGATAGATAGATAGATAGATAGATAGATAAAAATAGACTGAAATACATAGATAGACATAGACTTAGATAGATATGAACAGACTGAGATTGATAGATAGATAGATAGATAGATAGATAGATAGATAGATATGAACAGACTGAGATAGATAGATATGAACAGACTGAGATAGATAGATAGATAGATAGATAGATAGATAGATAGATAGACGCATGTTTCATTAAATAATATAAACAAGTTTTGTCTATTTTATGTAAATTTTTCATCGTGTCTGATAAGCTTAATAGCATTATCATTCAATGAAGAAAGAAAATCACACTATTGATACATAATTTCTTTTTATAATCTTGTCTAAGCTTTCGGCTTACATAAACCATTTTCAAAGATGTCAATTGCATTATAGCATAACAAATCACGGACAAACAATAATGACAGTCTGTTTTTGTTTACATGGAAGATTTCCAAGCAACAACAAACTCATGCATACAAGACGCTGGAAGGAAATACCGCGCCACAGCTCATGACGTCACACATGACCACGCGAGAGTGAAAACAAGAAATATTAAGTATGGGTAGCCATTAGAATAAACCAATGGCTTCTGTTATTAATTATATGCATTTAAGGATATTTGTGGAGATTTCATAGTTTATTTTGTTCAAGTAAGGTTTCAACTGTTTTATGTATATAGCTTCAAGAATTTTTAGTTTTTGTTTATTGTTTTCTTGTTTAAGTATCGTTGTGTTTTCAACGATGGTTTTCCGAAATTGTGTATGTGGGCAGGTGGTGTAATGGTTAGCAAGCTTATCTCGCAAGCATCGTTATAACTTAGTAGTGAGTTCAATCCTCACTGGGTGTCCCTTACTTTCGGCCTTGGGCCACATCTGAGCTATGCTTAGAAAATTACCATATAGCTTTTTGTGTTTAGCAGCGTATTTTTAAATTAGTTATTATATGAGGCTATTTTTCTTACGTTTAGTAGGTTTACACACCCTCACGTTGAAAATATTGGGTCACGTACGATCACCAAAGTTAAGCAGCGTCGATTCTGGTCAGTATTTAGATGGGCAACCGCTTGGAAATACCAGGAGCTGTGAACTTGGATGCGCGGTTGGTGCAAGTGATAATGGCGCAGAATTGTCGAGTTCAAATTTCCATCGTGCTTGTTATATTCACTTACGCACGAATACCCTTGGTAAGGATATGAATCTATCCATTCTCTCTTCTAGCTAAGGGTTAATCGGTATTTAAGAAAAAAACGTTTTCTCGATTAAAATAACCTGTAAATGGTTGATAATCCGTAAAAATTCTGTTCAGAATTTATATATCCTTGATGTGTCTTTTATTTTATTTTATTTCATTTTTTTTTTTTTTTTTGTCTGAGAAAAATATCAGAGTAGTCGCTATTTTAGAGATAATCTATCATATTTGTCTATATTTCTGAGATGAGATAGTATTTACACTATTTACATTATTCGGACTATTTTCCTAACTTTGTTGCCATTTGTACGACGTTTCGGCCGTTGTACCTTCTTCAGGTGCTCGGAATTTCGAACCGAACTCTTTATTACGATAACTGGAGTATATCATTCTCATTACTTGTGCGAAACCTCTTTTGGTAGTCATGAGTAATTACTCACTAACCAAACTCTCTAACTTACTTGTTCACCAATGCTGTAGCCTGGTATTGAACTCACAACTCTTTGGGTCAAGTTACTGAAACTAGCTAACGCCTATCTCAACTGGGCCATGTGTCCTTAAGGATAGTGTAGGGTGTCACATCTTTCTTACTGTTATGGTGAAACACACCTATTCCTCAGATAATGGACTCTGCCTCCTTTATTAATGTTATGGGGAAACACACCTATTCCTCAGATAATGGACTCTGCCTCCTTTATTAATGTTATGGGGAAACACACCTATTCCTCAGATAATGGACTCTCCCTCCTATATTAATGTTATGGGGAAACACACCTATTCCTCAGATAATGGACTCTCCCTCCTATATTAATGTTATGGGGAAACACACCTATTCCTCAGATAATGGACTCTCCCTCCTATATTAATGTTATGGGGAAACACACCTATTCCTCAGATAATTGACTCTGCCTCCTATATTAATGTTATGGGGAAACACACCTATTCCTCAGATAATGGACTCTCCCTCCTATATTAATAAGGGTTAACAAGAAGTTCTTAAAGAGTTCTTAGAAGTTCTGAAGAGTTCCTTTGGATTCTATAGGAATTCACTTAGTTCCAGTTTGGACATAGATGTACTAAAGCAGTTGATATTAGTCATCAATTAGCCGAATACTAAGGAGTCAGCTTTCAGTGGAAATTTTCCAAGTTCCTAACATTTTGGGTACGTTAATGTCCTTCTGACATTTTTTTTTTTACAATAAGGTTAATCCTGTACAAGGCCCGGGGACCAATCAAGGTAGAGAATTGTGTTAGGGGACAGTTTGTACGGATAGGAAGTGAAGATAACAGTTAACCTTCGATTTGAAGACGTTAAGATTGTAGTAAACAGGAAAACATTCTCTCGGGAGTCAGTTTCTACAGAGCGAAAAAAAAACTTGTTCCAGTGGAACTTACTTCTCACGGATGGGAATTCCTAAGGCGTATTGGTATGACCAAGGATGCATTCCAGAAGCTAAGTAGAGTATTAAGAGACAGGAAAATTTCGCTGGAAACAAAGAAGAGAGTACTAGATTCTTATGTGATGTCTGTCCTTCAATATTAGCAGTGAATGCTGAACAATCTCATCTTGACGTAACCAAAATGTAATTCTACAGAAGGATGCTGAGGATACAATAAACAGAACATGTGAGCAGCAATGGAATTTTAGAGAGGATGGACACGAAAAAGAAAACTGATAATTAACACCAGGAAAAGACAGCCGAAGCTTCTGGGACATGTAGTGAGGATAAGGGATTGGAGAACCTGATACTCACAGGTCAGATAGAGGATGGAAACGAAAAGGAAACTAATATTTAACACCAGGAAAAGACAGCTGAAGTTTCTGAGGCATGTAGTGAGGATAAGGGATTGGAGAACCTGATACTCACGAGATGGATAGAGGGAAGAAAATACAAGGGAAAGCAACGCAACACGTGCCATACTTGAGAGACTTGAGTAAATGGATGGGTTTGAGTGGGAACAGAGAGATGAGGAAGATCATGATCGCCTACGTCCTGAAGAGACACGGAACGTAGAAGACAAAGAGCTGCGAGAGGCTTGCCACAGCCCATCTGTAAGAGACGGTGTCGTGGGGTCTCCCCTTTTTCCAGGATAATAGACTCGATTAGAGTATACACATACTCATGCATAGAAACAAAATGTGAGACATCGAGAGATCCGTGGGACATCGTCAGGTCCGAGAGATACCGAGGATACAGTGTCAGAAGTTCATAGTAGCGCTAAGCTCTACTCTGAAGAATACTGTTATACAGCATCCGTTAACTTCCGACATGGACATACTAATTCTACTACGGCTTCATTTCAAAGACTTGTATAAATCCTTCTTACTAAACCTGTATTACTGGACCACTAACACTCGTTCTACAGAAGGATGCTGAGGATACCAAGAATCGAACATGTGAGAAGCGAGAAGGTTTTGGAGAGGCTTCTTACCACCCCTATGAAATTTATTACTTTTTCCTCTTTGTTAAACTCAAACGCCGGGTCATCAAAGAGTGTATGTGACCATACTTTATTTTCGACTCTTAAACCCGGTGCCTTTATCTGAACCTTTTTCACCATATCTCTTTTACCTATCTCTTTCTCTTCCGTTTTCCTCTTTTTGTTTAATGTCTCTTTTACAATCGCCAATTCTGATTTCTCATTTTCTCTACCCGCTTTAACTTGCACAAAGCACTTTACCAATATAAGGAAGCGAATCTTCAATCTCCCATAAAAATATAGCGTTTACTACTTGATGAGACATTGTTCTTTCAATGTCGAAACAAAATGTACACTTTGTAGTAGATTGTAATTTGTACATGTTCTAAAATATAATTTATAATAAATATTCATATTACAATATACTACAAAGTGTACATTTTGTTTCGACATTGAAAGAATATATATATATATATATATATATAATAGAATAGATTTTGAAGTTCCAAACCGTTGTATGATCATTTCTACATGAAATCCCTAAGAGAGATTTCACATTTCATCGACAACTTCTACACAAAATAAAATAAGATATTACCGGCGGAAGTTCAAAAATTTACGTCACAGAAAAAAAACAAACTAGATGGGTGGGATTAATAAGTAGATAGCAATCAGTATCTATTTTTAGATTTTGGACAACATCCATTCCTACTTGGCAGCTCAGATACGCTCAATTTTTCACCGGCGCAACGTGGCTTTCTGTGTCTTTTCTACATATACTCCGATGAACTTAGCTCACTGGTGCCCCCTATATATGAATTGACTCGAGCCACAAGATTAGCAACTAGGTCCCAACCTTTTACTGTGAAACCAACAAAATGTAAAATTCTACTCCATCAGCTTATTCTCTCACACTTCCCGCCTGTGGAATTCCCTTCCGTTTACTTGCTTTCCCGACAGCTACAATCTTCAAGAATTCAAATGTAAAGTCAATAGTCATTTCCTGTCTCACTAACTTTCATCCTCTTTCTCATACTCCTTTCTCCATCCACTCCACTTTCATCAGTATTCTCATCCTTCTCTTAGCCACTTCCTGACACTCCCTATAACCAGTCACTCTTTCTCATAACTTTCCTCCTATGTAACCCCTGCACAACAGTGGCAGTATAATGCCTTGCTTGGCGCGATAGGAATATATATATATATATATATATATATATATATATATATATATATATATTAAGCAATCGGATGTCTACACGTATTGATTAGCTGTGATACAGCGAAACAGATCTGTCTGCAGATGACTATATATATATATATATATATATATATATATGTTACGGAAATTAATGAATTTTAACGAAACTTGGTTATAAGCAACCGACAATTTGTAATGAATTATTTTGAACATTATTTTTACCGATACTCGTATTTAAGTAGATATTCTGTTTGTAATTAAACAGTATTTTGATATTTATATCTACCGGCCTGATTATTTTACGATAAATTTTTTATTTATTCGTAAATAATCAGGCCGGTAGATATAAATATAAAAATACTGTTTAATTAAAAACAGAATATCTACTTAAATACGAGTATCGGTAAAAATAATGTTCAAAATAATTCATTACAATTATATATATATATCGGTTATTTTATTTAATCAAATGAAGGAGGAGAAAATCATTCAGCATTCTGATGTCGTTAAATGTTGACAGTTCAATTTAGAGCGAAACAGAGAGAGAGAGGAGAGTGAAGGAGAGAGAAAGAGAGAGGGAGTGAGAGAGGGAGAGAAAGAGAGAGAGAGAGAGGGAGGGGAGAAAAAATGGGGAGAGAGAGAAAGAGAGAGAGAGAGAGAGAAGAGAGAGAGAGAGAGAGAGAGAGAAAGAGGGGGAGAGAGAGAAAGAGAGAGAGAGGGAGAGAGAGAGGGAGGGAGCGAGAAAGGAAGATGAGTAACTGAGTAAAAAATAATTATCCACACACACACACATTTACGCACATACATGTGCACACATATATACAAACATACACTCACAAACAAGCACGCATACGTTTGCATATACCTATATACAAACATACATGCACACACATACGTTCACACACATGTATACACACACATACACGCACACACATATCATACATCATACATTACATATATGTAAACACACATGCAAACAGAAATATATACACACATTCACACATATACATACATGCACACACATACATACACACATGCAAGCAGAAATATATACACACATAAAATACGCACACGCATGCATACACATATGCACATACATCTATATATATGCACATACCTGCACACGTATACATATATATATATATACATACACATACATACACACGTATACACATATATATATATATACATACACATACATACACAAACACACACCTACTTACACTTGCATTCATACATATACACACCGATGCATACATACATACATACACACATACAGGCATGAACATGCCTGCTAGCATTGAAGTTTAGGTGTCTTGTCTCATTCCAAATTTATTGATAATTTTGACAGCACTATTTACATTATTTCCAGACATACATGCATACTCACATACATACACACGCACACTCACACATGCATATACATATGCACACATACAAGTGCATACACAAATATATACACACATATATGCACACACACACACACACACACACACACACACACACACACACACACACATGTCCATGAACTGCTTTCCATTCTATTCTTACGGAATTTTATGTAGTCTGATGACATTTTATTAGAAAGAGACTAATTGCGTTTTTCATTGGCCATTATAATGTCAAAGCCTGCGATGTGATGACCCACACCCCCACCACACAAGCGTTGGTTCTCCTCCACTCAGCCAATAAAAAAAAGAAAAACGATTATACATTCTATATAGACCTAAGTGGCCGCTTCTGAGTATATTTCCTGGATTACGTACAGACTTAATGGAAATTAGGTGACTTGTCTCATTCCAACTTTATTGATCATTTTGACAGCATTATTTAAATCATTTACACGCGGGCTGTTATCGTCATCTTCGTTGTCATCCTCACAACGCTTCGGTCGTCAATAGCAACGGCCTTGCTGATTAAAGTGTTGGTTCGGGAAGTTGATGAGAGTAAGAGAGTGACAAGAAAGGACTACAAATAAACTGCAAGAAAACCGAATGCATGGTCATCAGTAAAAATGGCAGCCCAAAATGCCAAATACAGGTGGGGGATATTAAAATCAAACAGGTACAAAAAATTGTTACCTGGGAAGTGTTCCAACAGAAGACGGAAATTGTGACACAGAGATCCGAAGACGAATCGGCATGGCGAACGAAGCATTCCAAAAGCTGAGTAAAGTATTAAGAAACAGGACAATTTCACTAGAAACAAAGAAGAGAGTACTGGATTGCTATGTGATGTCAGTTTTTTCAATTTGGCAGTGAATGCTGGACTAATATCATCGAAGATGAAGAAAAAACTTGAAGCAGCTGAAATGTGGTTCTACAGAAGGATGCTGCGGATATCATGGACCGAACATGTGAGCAATGATGAGGTTTTGGAAAGGATGGAAACAAAAAGAAAATTAATACTGAGCATCAGGAAGAGACAGTTAAAGAGACATGATCGCCCAAAGCGTGTATCACGTATGGCACTTAACTGACTGTATATGCCCGTGGTTAGTGTTCTCGGGTTAAAGATGAACGGGAAGCAAGAAGACGGAAGAGTCTTCCATAAGCTAGAAGTGCAAAAGAAAAAAACTATTGACATAGAACCAAGTCATTTCAACTGTGAAATGAGGAAACCTAATTGCCAATCTAATGCAGATGTTACATGGTATATCGGGTCTTAGTTGTAAGGGGTTACTAAACAATACGAATAATGAAAGCACTATTAACAAGAGAGAACAATGAATGAAGAATTGAGAAAACAGAAGAAAATGATTGATATTGCATTTAAATTTTTGAAGACAAAAATTGACTGGAAATCAAGAAGCTAAAAGAAATTTCCACAAGCAAGAAATGTGATTAAAAAAAAAACTGTTAGCATAAAATTTATGGTTGCATCTATTTATTTCAACAGTAAAATGACGAGACCTTGCCACCGATATTTCCCGTTAAGTACCATACGTGATACACGCTTAGGCAATGATGTCTCAAAAGAAACATGACTGACTGGGCAGAGGATTTTCCCCACGATAGATTGTCATTAATTCCTGCAGTAGACTGGTTACAACCAAGGCTATAGAACTCAATCTGTCCTGCTATTTGATTCTTTTATCCAGTGATACACGTATAGGCAGTCATGTCTCTTTTTAGACATGACTAACTGGACAGAAAATTTTCCCGAATTAGGTTTCCATTACTTTCTACGGCAGATTGGTCATCAACCAAGGCCATAGAACCAAATCTGTTCTGTTATTTAACCCATAGCTAGTGGGAGAAGCAGCAGATATATACCTTTTCCAAAAGAATTTTCGCGTATAAGAGAATAAGATGAATCGGACTGGAATTCGAAATAGTCAGTCAGTTAAGTGCCATACGTGATACACGCTTGGACGATCATGTCTCGAAATTGACATGACTGACTGGGCAGAAGATTATCCCGCAGTAGATTGTTATTGCTTTCTGTGGCAGACTGGTTATCAGCCAAGGCTATAGAACCCAGTCTGTTCTGCTATTTAATCCATAACTGGAGGTTGAAGATATGTATTATATTATTAGGTAGTAATTAGTGGGGTATCAGTTTATTACTTCATAACAATAGAAAACTGATCCCCCACTTTATGCCCAGTAGAAGTTTTACTTATGTTTCCAATTATTATATTCAGTCAGTCAGTTAAGTGTCATACACGCTTGGACGATCATGTCTCGAAAAAGACATGACTGACTGGGCAGAAGAATATCCCGCAGTAGGTTGCCATTACTTTCTGTGGCAGACTGGTTGCCAGCCATGCATATGGAACACAATCTGTTCTGTTATTTAATCCATAACTGGAGGGAAGAAACGGATTAATACCTTTCCCAAAGGGTATTTGCACGTAAGTGAATGCAATGAATTTAACTGGAATTCGAACACGACTTCATGATTTCTCGTTTCAAGCTGATGTCTACTGCACCACACTGCACATCAAAATCATATTGCTGTTAATGAATAAAGTCTAGGTACCATAGATGAAAGTTCTTCATAACAATTACCATTAATGTACTTTTAAAACAAAAGATAGAGGGGAAACTATGTTACAACGGTTGGAAAGTGACTAAAGCTGAGATGCCAGGTCAGGACCTATAATGGCACGCGTTTTATTCCAGAATTTCAAACTAAAAGCATTAACAACATTTTTGTAGGATTTTTCCGCCTTCTATCTTTGAGAACTTTTCTAAATGTCTGAGATGAAGAATTGGATGTGGATATATGCGAGAATAGGATGAATAATATCTCGAAGCAAAGAGAAGAATGATGAAATACTATTAATATTAAATATATATTTAATATTAACAAATTGATAATATTTAATATTAATATTAAATATATATTTAATATTAACAAATTAATAATATTTAATATTAATATTAAATATATAGTTAATATTAACAAATTAATAATATTTAATTTATTAATATTAAATATATATTTAATATTAACAAATTAATAATATTAATATTAAATATATATTTAATATTAACAAATTAATAATATTTAATATTAATATTAAATATATATTTAATATTAACAAATTAATAATATTTAATATTAATAGTAAATATATATTTAATATTAATGAATCAATAATATTTAATTTATTAATATTAAATATATATTTAATATTAACAAATTAATATTTAATATAAATTATTAAATGTATATTTAATATTAACAAATTAATAATATTTAATATTAATATTAAATATATATTTAATATTAACAAATTAATAATATTTAATATTAATATTAAATATATATTCAATATTAACAAATTAATAATATTTAATATTAATATTAAATATATATTTAATATTAACAAATTAATAATATTTAATATTAATATTAAATATATATTTAATATTAACAAATTAATAATATTTAATATTATTATTATATATATATTCAATATTAACAAATTAATAATATTTAATATTAATATTAAATATATATTCAATATTAAATTAATAATATTTAATTTATTAATATTAAATATATATTTAATATTAACAAATTAATAATATTTAATATTAATATTAAATATATATTTAATATTAACAAATTAATAATATTTAATATTAATATTAAATATATATTTAATATTAACGAATCAATAATATTTAATTTATTAATATTAAATATATATTTAATATTAACAAATTAATAATATTTAATATTAATATTAAATATATATTTAATATTAACAAATTAATAATATTTAATATTAATATTAAATATATATTCGATATTAACAAATTAATAATATTTAATATTAATATTAAATATATATTTAATCTTAACAAATTAATAATATTTAATATTAATATTAAATATATATTTAATATTAACAAATTAATAATATTTAATATTAATATTAAATATATATTTAATATTAACAATTTAATAATATTTAATTCATTAATATTAAATATATATTTAATTTTAACAAATTAATAATATTTAATATTAATATTAAATATATATTTAATATTAACAAATTAATTATATTTAATATTACTATTACATATATATTTAATATTAACAAATTAATAATATTTAATATTAATATTAAATATATATTTAATATTAACAAATTAATAATATTTAATATTAATATTAAATATATATTTAATATTAACAATTTAATAATATTTAATTTATTAATATTAAGTATATATTTAATTTTAACAAATTAATAATATTTAATATTAATACTAAATATATATTTAATATTAACAAATTAATAATATTTAGTATTAATATTAAATATATATTTAATTTTAACAAATTAATAATATTTAATATTAATATTAAATATATATTTAATATTAACAAATCAATTATATTTAATATTACTATTATATATATATTTAATATTAACAAATTAATAATATTTAATATTAATATTAAATATATAATTAATATTAACAAATTAATAATATTTAATATTAATATTAAATATATATTTAATATTAACAAATTAATAATATTTAATAGTAATATTAAATATATATTTAATTTTAATAAATAATATTAAACATCTTCTACGGCATTGAGTACAAGACAATTTCTTCATACATGAAGAGAAGATAAAACACAACAGAGATGTAGTTCTACTAAATGATCCAGAGAATAAATGTATACTCGCAGTATTGTCACAATTCTAATGATAGAATACTGTAATATTAACTGTAAATAGTGGATTCTTAAGCAAATAGGAGAGTCTAATGTGTGAAATGCAGATCTCTAATAGACTAATGGGTACCAAAACATCAGACGAATAACACTTGTGTTTACGTTATGGTGAAACACACCTATTCCTCAGATAATGGACTCTCCCTCCTATATAAATAAGAGTTAGCAGGAAGTTAACTCGAGAAGTTATTGGGAAGTTTAAAGAAGATCTTAGAAGTTCTAAAGAAGTCCTTAGAGTTCTATTGGAGTTCTGTAGAACTATTAGTTAGTTCCAGTTTGGACATAGTTGGACTAAGGCAGATGATATTAGTCGGCAGTTAGCCGAATACTAAGAAGTCCTCTGAGTAAATGGTATGATGGCTGAGACTAAGAACTACAATTATACCTATTTAGAGCCAAACCCGAAGCAAAAACTAAAATAAAAGGACTGAATACCTATTTTGATCAAACCTGGTAGGATATCGGGGTATCGATTTTCAATATCGGAGTGAAATAAGTCATCCAAGGATAAACTAACCTAAATAAGTCCATGAAAATTTATCATACCCATCTGGAGTAAAATTGGAAAAAATGAGCCATATTGATGGCTGAATATCGGTTTTTGATCAGATTCGATAGAATATTGGGGGTAGCGATTTCCGATATCGGAGAAAATGAGTCGTCTGAGAAGATCTAATGTTTAAGTCTAAAAACTATAATTTTACCAAGTTAGAGCAGATTCTGCAGCAAGAACCACGATAAAAGGGCTAAAATCCTGATCTTGATCAGACCTGATTGGATATCGGGGTATCAAGTTCCAATATCAGAGAGAAATTGGAAAAAATAAGTCACCCATGACCTGACCAGAAGCCTAAAGAATATGTGTGTGAAGGTTGGTGAGAATCGGATAAAAATTGTGGATTTGTATAAAGGACATACAGACAGATAAACAGACACACACACAAACACCTTGCCTTTTATATATATATATTATCGATTTTCTGCACTATTGTCAGAACTGCAACCTTGAAACTTCTGAATATCGTTTCTTATGTCTTTGTCTATGAGTGTATCAAATTTGATTAAAATCGGACCATTCTTTCTATAACCCGATTTTTTCGATTATCGATTTTCGATATTTATCCAGGGTACCTTGACACAAAACCTAGCTAAGAACACTTGCAGACGCTTGTAGCGCAATTGTGTAAATTTTCAAGAAAATTGGTTCAGCCGTTTCGGAGTCTATAGGTGACGGACACACACACACACACGCATATACACACAGACAAAGTTCCATTTATAAATAAGTTTAGATTTATCGTCTCAAAACATTGGGTTAAAAAGAGACATTAATGAAATGAAATCAAAATTAAAACAAAATAATAGTAAAAATGAAGAAATATATTATACACTGGAAGACATACACACACATATACATATATACTCCAACAAACTCTACACCGAACACACACACACATACACACACACACACACACACGGACACATGATACCGAGAAAAGGTATGTAGGTATATATATATATATATATATATATATATATATATATATATATATAATGAACACAGAAGGAGAAATAATTAAATAAATTCTAAAAAAATAAAATAAAATACAAGTGTACGCACATAAATACACACACACATGACACACTCACGCAAACGCACACGCACACACAAGAGCACACGAGAACGAGTACAGGATGCCAAAAAAGAAATGTAGCAATAACATCAAGTCATAAAACGAAGCCCACTACCACCTTGGCAAAGGTGATACTATCGGTCAGGTCAGCGCATACTTAGATAAACCATAAATTAAAGCACACAGATATCATCAGATCGTAAAACGGCACCAACTATCAATCACACACACACACACACACACACACACACACACACACACATATATATATATATATATATATATACACCATAAACACACACACACACACACATACATGCTCTAACACACACACACGGACACTACAACTAACGACAGCAGTAGCAGCGAAGGATTACCATTCGTTGAAATGCACGGTTCACGGAGGAACTCGAAAACAAGCTCTCCTACCATTCTGAAGATGAGATGTTTTATTAATTAAAATATTAATAAATAATAAATTGATAATACCCAACACCTTCTGTACCTTCCTTTATTTTACCTAATGCCTTGTGATAGCCTTCAAGATCTAACCATACACTGAAGAATTTTACTTTTATTGTTTTACCGCAAGGCAGTACTGCCACTGGTGTGGTGGGGGCTACATAAGAGGAAAGTGAAGAGAAAGAAGAACAGGTTATATGGGGTGTTAGGCAATGGGTTAGATAAGGATAGAAACACTGGCGTGAAGAGAGCTGCGTGAGAGAAGAGCGGAAATGGAGACGAACATGATACAGTGGGTGTCTTGGAAAGAATGGGAGTCAAGGAGGTAAGAGATGGCAATTGACATTGCATTTAAACTCTTGGAGATTGTAGCTATCAGGGAAGAAAGTATACGGAATGGAATTCCACATGCGGGAAGTGCAAGAAAAGAAGCTGATGTGTAGAAGTTGTAATTACAGTTGTTTTCACTGTAAAAGGGTGGGACCTACTTGCCAGTCTAGTAGCATGAATAAATTTGTGTAGAGAGGGCATCAGGGTGCTAAGCTAGTCGGAGCAGGAGCCGTGAAAATATTTGTAGAAGGTGAGAACGTGACTGGAGTCGAGCTGCCAGGTCAGGATCGATTACATTGCAGATTCTTCTTTGGATTTTGTCGAGGACCCAAAGATGAATAGCAGGGGTACCTGACCAGATGTGACGGCAGTAGTCAATGCAAAGACAGATGGTAGATTTGTATATGTGTATAATGGAATCAGATGAGAAAAAAACTTCCTGGAATGACACAGAGACCCAATCTTCCTAGCAGTCAGTCAGTCAGTTAAGTGCCATACGTGAAACACGCTTGGGCGATCATGTCTCGAAAGAGATATGACTGACTGGGCAGAAGATTATCCCGTAGTAGTTTGCGATTGTATAACCTTCCCTTTCTCTCCACCTATGTATCTGTCATCGCACCTGCGTTCTCAGCTTTCTGTTGTTCCTTTCTAACTAGTTTGTACTCCTCACTCTTTTCTAATTAATCTTTTTACATTTATGTAGCCCCCTGCACATCAGTTTCTGTCTTGCTGTGGGTGAAATGATTAAAAAAAAAAACTTTTCTTATCAAGAGCCTCGTATATGTACTCAGTGATGGTCGTTAGCATGTCAGCGGAAGGCCTGGTAAACAGAAGCCATTTTGTCTGACAGTAGGCTGTGAAATGTTGAACAATTTCCGCATTGGTGATGGCCTTGAACACTTAGCCAAAAATCGGTAGGGGGCTGATAGGGTGATAATTGGGTGGGATCTGAGGGTTCTCCAGAGTTTCTAAAAACAGGAACCACTGAGGTGGACTTCCAGCAGGCAGGAAAGCAAGAAGCAGAAAGACAGTAGCTGTAGAGTTTGGAGAGGACAGAGGAAAGTTCAGGGGCACATTTCTTCATTGCAATGACTGGGATTGCGTCACCTTTACTCATATTATAGATGATCATGCTTTGAAATTATGTTACAGGCCAGCAAGCGGGTAATGTAAGCTTCACTCAGTTGAGCGTCAGTTCTAGGTTGAAAGCTGGGTGTGGATACTCCAAAAGAACCAAATATGGAGTTGGTTGAGAAGCTGAAAGCAAAGCACTCGGCCTTGTCTGCTGTAGCTGTGAAGACCTTAAATTTATTGATTAAAGGAGGGATGGAAGATTATCTGTTGTTTAGCACACTTTTACAGAGCTGCCTGTAATTCTTAGAGCCAAACTTGTGGGATGCTATACGCAGCTTCATTCTATTAGCAAACAACAAGCTCATCATCATTTAGAACTTGCTTACATTCATTGCATGCAGAGACAAAAAGTCGCCAATTATGTTCAGACGCAAAACTTTGGTAAAACCTGAAGAAATGGTTCCTGCAAACAATGGCCGCCGAACCAAGGAGAGAACCAAGAGGAAGAACTTCCTGGATGAAATGAATGCATCAATGCCGGCTTTCACACAAGGGGAGACCTCAGATGCACAGTCTTCAACAGGGAGACTAAAAACGTTGTTCCAAGGAAAATGTGTGCAAGCCACATTCACCCTAGTCGGGTTGAGCCGGCTTCATCCCCGATGGAGGAAGTCTTATTGGGATTTGTTTAAGAGCAGGGTTCTAAGTCCTGCCCTGTTATTTAACCCATAACTGGAGAGAAGGAACGGATTAATACCTTTCTCAAAGGTACCAGCGCGTAAGTGAATGCAAGGCCTTCAACTGGAAATCGAACCCAGATCACCGATTTCTCTTTCCGAGCCGATATCCACTGCACCACAAACGCACATCCGTCACTGAACGCTTACAGCACCTGGTATTCCCAAGCGGTCACTCATCTAAGTACTGACCAGGCTCAACGTTGATCGAACGAGAACTGGTGTATTCAACGTGATATGACCGTAAGCACTGCTTCTCCCTCCAACTATGGGTTAAATAACAGAACAGATTTGGTTCTATAGCCTTGGTTGGCAACCAGATTACCGCAGAAAGTAATGTCAACCTCCTTATGGCACTTAACTGAAAATGTTGATGCTGTTAAATGAATAAAGCAAATTCAATTCTTTTTCGTAAACTGGCAAAATATTTATCGTGTAATATCTTAATTAAGTGAAAGCGTTTGTCTGCGTTCGCCACGTGTAATTATTTAATAATTCTCTGTGTATGAGACCAGATTTGACCTATGCACGGCTCGACGCAATAAGGCTAAATTAGGATCCATTTTTCTTCGTTTTAATTTACCACAGCCCGGCCAAATTTAGGAAATCTTAAAGTCAGGGTTGTAAACAGGAAGGAGGATGGTTTCTGTTCGCGCTTAACTTACTTTTCATGAAACGATATTCCGCCTCCACTTATATATATATATATATATATATATATATATATATATATATTCCTCAAGATGACGAACGGAAGAAAATTCCTTGTTTTGTGCGGCCTATTTAGCTTTTCAAGAATATCAGTCACATTTAATTGTGCAATGACGATGTGTTATATATATATATGTGTGTGTGTGTGTGTGTGTGTGTGTGTGTGTGTGTGTGTGTTTGTGTGTGTGTATGTGTGTGTGTGTGTATGCGTATGTGCGAGCGTGTATATATATATTTATATATATATACACGTATAAGTACGGAATATATATATACGTATATATATATATATATATATACGTGTACTAGCGTTTATATATTGATATCTATATGTATGTGTGCGAATGTGTGTGTGTGTGTGTGAGAGAGTGTTTATATTTATATTACTAATAGTTTTGTCGGAATAAAAATAAGTAAAAACTGCTTTTAAAAATAATTCCTTCCATTTCAGAACTTAATGTTAAAAATAGCTCCCCATTCATCGACATAAGTTAGTTTTCAAAACGACACCATCACCGTCATCTTCTACTTCTTTTCTATGCCGTCTTCTTTGAGAACACAGATATCATGGCCCTCCACATCATCCTGTCTTTTGTAGTTCTTAATAAATTTGGTCTTGATATTTCTCCTCAAACGTGCACTGCCATTCATTTGCTTAAGCCCACCAAGTATGCCATGCTCTGTCTTTGCCTGTCTCTCAATTCGCCCTATTATAATCGGATTCTCCGATTTGATTGAATAAATTTACTCTTTAAAATTGCATGATATTTTTTGTGCAATTTTAGTAAATATATCTGCTAAAATGTGATGTCACTGTTATTTTCATTTTTACGTCATTTAAACCACAATTCATCCATCGCACCCTGTGTATCTATTAAAATGAGATGCCAGTGTTAATTTCATTTTTATGTCATTGAGAAGACAATTCATCCATCGCACCCTGTTTATCTGTTAAAATGTGAGGTCAATGTTATATTCATTTTTACGTCATTTAAACCACAATTCATCCATCGCACCCTGTGTATCTGTTAAAATGAGATGTCAGTATTATTTTCATTTTTACTTCATTTAGATGACAATTGATTCATCGCACACTGTATACCTGTCAAAATGTGATGTCAATGTTATATTCATTTTTACGTCATTTAAACGACAATTCATCCATCGCACCATGTTTATCTGTTAAAATGAGATGTCAATGTTATATTCCTTTTACGTCATTTAAACGACAATTCATCCATCGCACCATGTTTATCTGTTAAAATGAGATGTCAGTATTATTTTCATTTTTACTTCATTTAGATGACAATTCATTCATCGCACACTTTATATTTGTTAAAATGTGATGTCAATGTTATTTTCATTTTTACGTCATTTAAACGACAATTCATCCATCGCACCCTGTGCATCTGTTAAAATGAGATGTCAGTATTATTTTCATTTTTGCGTCATTCAGATCATTTATTCATTTCACCCAGTATAATAAAATTGGAATGGTCGAACCGAGTTTTTCCATTACACCAACCGCATATACATCCTGGTATGCCCGTGAAGTCACCCATCTAGGTACTGAGTCGTGTCAACTTCGCTTAATTTTGTTGATCGGGCGGGAACTATTGTTTCAACGTAGTATGGCCGTAAAGCCATAGAATGTTGAAATAAATTCCGTTAGAATCTGTACAGAATACATTTGACACGATTTGCTATGTTATGTTTCGACTGATACCAACTGTACTTTATCAGGACTTTCCTGGAACTCTCGATATCTCTAGTGAGATGCGATGTGACACAAGGTCGGATTTAAGGTGAAGAACCCGAACTCGTACACTCGGTCCCAGAGTCAAATTTTACGCAGGCCCCGCGGGATCGGGATCTTTGCATTGTCTATTTTTTTAGCCGCGTCTCTGTTCGTAGACAGATTTTCGACTGAGTCATGGAAGAGGATAGAGTGTTTAAAAAATGCGAGCTCTCTCGGAAATCTGGATATTTACCCAAGTCATTACCAACTGTGGTGGGATGCAACACACGGTCAGTTTTTTTGAGCGCGTGCATTCGGCCCAAACTTCTCCAGCTTCCTCAGTTTCTTGTCTATTTTTTCACAGCGGGCAAACATAGCACCGTCTTTGTCTCTAACCGTTCAAAGACAGTCCGACGAGCTCGAGTTCTTGCTGAACTCTAGGTATTTACTCTGAGTTTGCCCACTGAGACGGAATGTGACGCAATGTCGGGCTTTACGTGGAGAACCCTAACGCGGACACTCGGGCCTAAGGTAAAAATTTACCCAAACCCCGCATGCTCGGTATCGAGCACTAAACCAACCTGTCTTTTCTTCTCAGCCGAGACTCCGTACGTAGACGAAGCCTCTACTGAGTTGAACTCTGCCCGAAAGCAGAGAGATTGTCTGTCTTTCTCAGCCGTGTCCCAGTCCGTCGATCGAGGTCCGACTGAATCGTTATCTGCCCGAAGGCAGAGTGCTTATCTGACAGCCTTGAGTTTGCGTGGAACTCCGACCCTGAACTCTCTATATATATATATTTTTTTTTTATTTAAAGCATCTTCCCTAGTTCATTTGTGCTAACAGGAGGGTCTTATGTACTCTATAAGCGCCTCTCTCTCTTTCTCTTATATAGATCGATATTTCCATGGTAAATACAGTGGAACCTGTCGGATGCAATCACCCCTAATGCCATCCAAAACTGGTCGCATACGACAAGTGATCGCTCACTAGAGGCTCATAGTCATGACCTATTTACGCCAGTAACGTATATTCCACTCATCAGAATGTACATATTAGAGTTTTACCACGTAATCTGGTAATAAATAAATGAGAACATAAGAAGATGGCCTAATTTTAAAGAAAATTATTCAGCATAATTCATTTAAAAATTTTAAAAAACCTATTTACAACGGTCAACAAGAAACCAAAATATTTATTCGCAAACAAAATTTTTTAAGTGGACTTAAAAAAAGCGAGTGATAGCAAAAGAGAATCTGCGATAATACATGAAAATAAAACATACAAAAAACTGACAGCGATCGTGGATGGGGGTAGAGAAACAGATATATATATATATATATATATATATACCCAGATAGAAATACAGTAGATAGATACACAAAAAAATAAAGGAACAAAAGAGCTAAACATTTGGGAAAGGGACATAATTGGGATTTTCCCAATCTCTGAATTTATCCAAGTCAGTACAGAGACTGCGATAAATCCCTTGAACATGTCAAATGCAATACATGTTCTACAAAACAGTCGATGTTTGACCGTGAGGTGGACTCAGGCAATATACATTTCAACAAGAAATAACAGTTTAATACAAAGCTACAATAACAAAACAATGAGAAAGTGTTCCTGGCTTTGATCAAATCAAAATTAAATCAGTTAAGTGCCATACGAGATACACGCTTTGGGTGATCATGTCTCAAAAGAAACATGACTGACCGGGCAGAAGATTATCCCGCAGGAGGTTGCAATTGCTTTCTGTGGTAGACTGGTTGCCGACTGAGGCTATAGAACCCAATCTGTCCTGTTATTTAACCCATAAATGGAAGGAATAGACGGATTAATACCTTTCCCAAGGGTATTTGTGCGTAAGTGGCAGCAAGGAATTCAACCGGAATTCGAACTCACTACGCCGATCTCTGCACATCCGCACAAAATTAAATAGTTTACTCAATTAGTTTCTCCTGATTTAGAAGTTCGCAGTGGACGACCAAAATGGATTTTTTTAAAAACGGTCGCTTGATCAGTGATTTTCACTCGTTGATGCTGGTCGATGGTCGTGTTTTGGGGGTGGTCGCTCACTAAAGGTCAATTAACATTAGCAAGTCGTCCGTGCATAAAAAAAACGGCCTTTAACAACATGTGGTCGCATACGACAGGTTCCACTATATTTTGACGAACTACATTCTTTAGCTACGGATAGCGGTTTCCATTAGACTTGAAGCAGTTATGATTGTAGCGATCGTGGAATCACCAGTTCAAAAGACTGTTCCATGAGGTAACCTTTCGAGGGAAGAAGATTCCTGAGTGGCACTTCCTCCTTACTAATGGAATAGAAAAGAAAAAAACATTGATTAGTGCGTCTTAGCTGTAAAGGAATGTAACTCAGAACATTTTTTTACGGCAGAACATTTGCCGTAAAAAGAGCAGTAGATTAGCGTTTTGTCTATGGGAAAATGTTTTAAAGTAGAACAGAATTCATCGCCTACAAGACCACGTAAACGCTTTAAAAATATGTATTTTTTTTATCATTTCATCCCAAGCAAGGCGGTACTGTCACTGATGTGCAGGGGGCAACATAAGAGTAAAAAGATTAGGGGGCTACATAAGAGTAAAAGTTTACACAGGAGGAGAGTAAAGAGAAAGACGAACCAGTTACAGAGGGTGTCAGAGAAAGGAGCAAGAGAAGGATGGGACTACAGGTGTGATGACAGTTGCAAAGGTAGAGAGAAAGGAAAAGATATACAGGGTGATGTAGAAAGAAGAGAGTCAAGTGGTTAAGAGATGGGTATTGACATTGCATTTAAATTCCTGGAGGTTGTAACCGTTGGGAAAACAAGTTTATTGAAGGGACTTTTTGTTGATGCTGGAAGGTGAAGACTGTACTGCGTCTACCCTGAATGGGGCCGCGTACAAGAGCTGTACAAGAAACTGATTATTATAAAAAAATATGTGCCTTTTATAACTTAAAAAAAACGCCAGACGTGTGTAATTCTGAACTTATAATCGACATAAACTCGCTTTGAACGACTATATTTTTCCAAATAATCTTCTAGAAATTCCATGGTGTTCAATAGAGTGTGGAAAGTGGTTCATACAAAATCCTTTGTTAGGAATCAGCAAATCCATATTCGACAGTTGTTAGGAAACGTCAGTCAGTTAAGTGCCATACGTGATACACGCTTGGGCGATCATGTCTCTTTCGAGACATGACTGACTGGGCAGAAGATTATCCCGCAGTAGATTGCCATTGCTTTCTGCGGTAGATTGGTTGCCGACCAAGGCTACAGAACCCAAACTGTCCTGTTATTTAACCCATAACTGGAAGGAATAGACGGATTAATACCTTTCTCAAGGGTATTTGCGCGTAAATGAATGCAACGAATTCGGCTGGAATTCGAACTCGGCTCCCCGATTTCTCGTTCCGAGCCGATATCCACTGCACCACAACGCACACCTATGGATTAAAAGGTGTGTTGCTCCTGAAACTTCGAGGTCCTGCCCATCGTCTTAGTGAGCGTTGCCTTTCTTTATCGACGGTTGGATAGGTTAAGAAGTTTTTATTTTGTTTGATTTTTTTTGTCAGGTTGTGCTACTCTGAAGACAAAGCGAAACATTGTGGAGAAAAACTGAAACAAGGGAAATGTTGTCTTGGTTTTGGTGACGAGCAAATCAATTGGGGCTAATTTAATATTTCCTCAAATCTAATTATTTCATAATGTTAGGTAGATTTTTAAACGTTTTCTATCTATTTGTAATTTAAGTGTTCATGAGGGTGGGTACTATGTTTATTCCTATCTATCTATCTATCTATCCATCTATCTATCTATCTATCTATCTCAGTCTATTCAAATCTATCTATCTATCTATCTATCTCATCCTGTTCTATCTCTCTCTCTCTCTCTCTCTCTCTCTCTCTCTATCTATCTATCTATCTCATCCTGTTCCTATCTCTCTCTCTCTCTCTCTCTCTCTCTCTCTCTATCTATCTATCTATCTATCTATCTATTTAAGTCTGTTCGTAAATCTATCTGTCTCATCCTGTTCCTATCTATCTATCTATCTATCTATCTATCTATCTATCACATCCTGTTCCTATCTCTCTCTCTCTCTCTCTCTCTATCTATCTATCTATCACATCCTGTTCTCTCTCTCTCTCTCTCTCTCTCTCTCTCTCTCTCTATCTATCTATCTATCTATCTAAGTCTGCTCGTAAATCTATCTGTCTCATCCTGTCTATTCCTATCTATCTATCTATCTATCTATCTATCTATCTATCTATCTATCACATCCTGTTCCTATCTCTCTCTCTCTCTCTCTCTCTCTCTCTCTCTCTCTCTCTCTCTATCTATCTATCTATCTATCTATCTAAGTCTGCTCGTAAATCTATCTGTCTCATCCTCTTCCTATCTATCTATCTATCTATCTATCTATCTATCTATCTCATCCTGTTCCTATCTCTCTCTCTCTCTATCTATCTATCCTTTTCTTCCTCGCACGTTTCTCAGCCCCTATGTATTTCTCTCTTTCGTCTCACAAATGACGAATAACAGAAACATTATTGACACGCTTCGCTCGGAGGCAGATTTTGGACAATGTGCTGCGGTGCACAGGTGTGAAGACAAAAGGGTGGGGACGGGACTTTCGTCTATAAAGCGATTTGGGTGTGAATGCGGGTGGGTCTTTAGCAAAAGGGAACTATCAAGTGGAAGGTGGGGAATTCTCCCTACCCATTTACAGACCTCTCTCTCTCTCTCTCTCTCTCTCTCTCTCTCTCTCATTCGTAAGGTCCTTGCCTCAACAGGTAAAAATGCGCCCGTCTTTGTGCGGTGGGGGCAGCGAGATGCAGGGTGCGACAAAGCAGCATTAATGTGTGGGGACGGTTAGGGGCTTGCAAGATGAGTAAGTATGGTATGGAATGTAAGTTCAATGCGTTAGAATAAAAGGGGTTGAGAGATGAAATGGTATTATTTATTTTTTTCGGTGCTTGACGAAGGTATAGCTTCGAGGCAAAAGAGATATTACTGCAGCCCTTGTGTCGGTTAACACTTAATATTTCGAGGATTAGCCACCGGTATGCACTGCTGTAAAGCATCACACTCCCCGCCCCACCCACCATCTGCAGTCGTCACTATGTAGACCATGATCAACTGCATCACGATCCTCAGTTTTAATAAAACCCCGCTCTCTATAATAAGTAACTATATTAAAAATACAGATCATCCCACAAATGCAACAGGTGGTGAGGTGGAGATCACGTTATGAGAGAGAATCTCGCCAACATTGGCCCAGGTAATGAGCTCGGTCATTATCAATTACCCCAATCTTGTAGGTGATGAGATGTTTCCCACTCTACAGCAGATTTTCACTGAAAAGCAATATGGGAAACCTTTCGCTAATCCATACCTATTCCGATGGTGAATATTAAGACGAGCGCCATTCTTTAGTCCCATGAGTTCAGACTTTTACAGCTAAAACATTGATATAGTCTAATGAGGGAAGCCATATTCTTCAATCGGCAACCACTTTCCCACAGATACTACATTGCAAACCTTTTGCTAATTTATTGCTATTTCCATTGTAAATGTTCAGATGAGCGCCATTCTTTAGCTCAAACTGTTCAGATATTTACATCTAGGAAATTTACACAGTATTGCGAGAGAAGACATATCCTCCAATCTACAGCGCCTCTACCACAGATGCAGCATCTATCTCACTCTTTTCTTATCTATCTATCTATCTATCTATCTATATATATATATATATATATATATATATATATATACATATATATATTGTAACAAAGTTGTAGAACACGTAGGTTTTGTTTACCTACTGTTTATGCATTTACTTTTATAAAGAGTGCTCGATACAACGGAGAGCTTTATATTGTAATGGTTGTTACAATGGTTTATAAATTTATAGTAAATTTATCACCCGATGAGAAGCGCACGTAGCAGCTTCGAAACGCGAATATCTTTGTGTAGTGATACTAAGAATTAATAAAACATTGTAACAACCATTATAATATATATATATATATATCACGCTACCATATATATGATATACATATATCGCTGTTCTTATCTATATATATATAGAGAGAGAGATATAGAGATAGATCTATCTATCTATCTATCTATCTATCTATCTATCTATCTATCTACCAAATATATAATACATCTATATCACTGTTCCTATCTATCTATCTGTCTATCTATCTATCTATCTATCTATCTATCTATCTATCTATCTATCTATCTAATAGCCGACTGACGCCACTTCGGTCGGGGTTCAATCCTGGGTTAAAAGCAATCGGAGTCTAACCGCACTGATGAGCTGTGATACAGCGAAAAAGATCTGTCTGCGGATGACTATATATATATATATATATATATATATATCACTACCATATATATAATATATATATCACTGCTTCTATCTATCTATCTATCTATCTATCTATCTATCTAATAGCCGACTGACGCCACTTCGGTCGGGGTTCAATCCTGGGTTAAAAGCAATCGGAGTCTAACCGCACTGATGAGCTGTGATACAGCGAAAAAGATCTGTCTGCGGATGACTATATATATATATATATATATATATATATATCACTACCATATATATAATATATATATCACTGCTTCTATCTATCTATCTATCTATCTATCTATCTATCTATCTATCTATCTATCTACCTATCTGCTCCTATTCATATATATATATATATATATATGTCACTACCCTATTATATATATATATATATATATATATATATCAACATTCCTATCTATCTATCTATCTATCTATCTATATATATATATATATATATATTTTTTTTTTTTTTTTTTTTTTTTTTAATCATATCACCCCAAGCAAGGCGGTGACGCCACTGATGCGCAAGGGGCTACTTAAGAGTAGAATCATTGGAAAAAAGAAAGCCGGGAACCACATCCTAAACAGGAAACAAGGGATGAGCCTCTTCATCTGTTCAAAAGATATGGGTGGAGTGTGAACCGGGCGATAGTTAAGTCTATCTACTACAATTGAGAACAAAAAAAAGAGAAAAGAAAAAAAGTGAAAGAAGATTGGTGGGGGGAAGAAAAAAAGAAAGCCGGGAACCACATCCTAAACAGGAAACAAGGGATGAGCCTCTTCACCTGTTCAAAAGACATGGGTGGAGTGTGAACCGGGCGATAGTTAAGTCTATCTACTATATATATATATATATCTACCATATTTATAATATATATCACTGCTCCTCGCTATCTATCTATCTATCTATCTATCTATCTATCTATCTATCTATCCCTGTTCGAAAATATATATATATATATATATATATATATATATATATATCACCGTTCCTATCTATCTATCTATCTATCTATCTATCTGTCTATCTCTTAAAATTCGTTTGTTTTTTCCTTTATTTAAGTTTTATTTCTTCTTCTTTTTCTTTCTTTCTTTGCTTCATTCTCATTGGAAATAGGTCAATTCTCTTCCTCCTTTTCAGCCGTTTCTCCTTCATTACCAACTCCTTCCTGCCTCTTCCCTTTTCCTTTCCATCTTTCTTTTACCCACCTACATGTTTCTTTGTAGACAATCTCTCCATCTCAGTCAACATCTACTTCTGTCCACTTTGTCCGCTTAGGGTCAAGAAAACACTTCCTCAATTTAGGCCAGATTCTTATTTTGCTAAATTTTCACTTGGCTAACTTTTTTCCTTACTTATTTCCTTCTTTCTCGTTCCTTTCTTTGTTTCTTTCCTTGTGTTTATTTATGGATCATACACTCACAAACGGAAGCTGAAGAACCAAGATAAAGATTGCAAAAAAAAAAATTAAAAAAAAATGTAGAAAAGACATCGACGATGTTTTGCTCCCGAAGGAATTGATGGCATAGAATTACTTCCTCTGAGAAAGAAGATTTATGGAGGCAAAATATTTTTTTCTTTGTTTACTGGTGTAATGGTTATGAAAATCTATGAAATAAATATCCGGTAAGACACGGGAAACGGCTATATATATATATATATATATATATATATACGTAAAAATGTGCTATATTTATAGCTGATAAGTACTCGATACCAGTTATTATGTATAATGACGAAGGATATGGTCTGAAGATCACATTGAAGAGTGAAACTGCCAGTCACAATACATCATGATTCATTTGTCAACATCTCTCTCTCTCTCTCTTCATTATATATATATGTGTGTATGTCGTAAGAAAAAAAGAAAATATTATGTAAATAAATTTAATTCACTTTGAATTCCGACAAAGATTAAAGCATATTCATATTCCAAGAATAATAAAAGAATAAAAGATTTTATTCTATTACTCAGTGATAGAATAAAATCTTACATATATATATATATATATATATATATATATATATATATATATATATATACTCTCATTTGACCAAAAACCCACTACCACCATTCCTTCTCGGCCTGCGGCCATGTGCGACGCAAAAAAAATGGACCTGTTTAATTTTCTCTGTATAACTCCACTCTGTTAATAATTTAAATGTTCTTTGTTCACTGTATATTAAATGTTCATCCATTGATAATTGCTTATGTAAGCCGAAAGCTCAGAACTGATAAAAAATCAACAATTATTGCGATCTTACACAAAATAAATAGACAGAACTTGTCTATATTATTCAATGCAGCTTGTATTAATATATATATATATTCCCTTTTGTGATTATTTACGTGCAAATACCCTTGGGAAAGGTATTAATCCGTCTCTTCCTTCCAGTTATGGATTAAATAACAAGACAGATTGGGTTCTATAGCCTTGGCCGGCAACCAGTCCACCCGCAGAAAGCAATGGCAACCTACTGCGGGATAATCTTCTGCCCAATCAGTCATGTCTCTTTCGAGACATGATCTCCCAAGCGTGTTTCACGTATGGCACTTAACTTACATATATATATATATATATATATATTTTAATCGTATCACCCCGAGCAACGTGGTAACGCCACTGATGAGCAGGGGGCTACGTAAGACTGAAAAGATTGGAAAAGAGAAAGCCGGAAACCACATACATGCCTTTTATGGTATCATGTGTCTGTGTGCATGTGTACATATAGATATATATGCTCTCATTACGATTGAGCTCTCTGGAGAAAAAACTTTTAAAAGCAGTTTCCACTTCTGCTATATGCGTGACTCTTCAGAAATGAATTGAGTTCTCTCGGTGACTGGCGTGTGTATACACAGCTTATATACAACACGTTAAAATTGCCCTTCTCTGATTCCATGCGTCGATGGCTTAGGGAGTAGCGACTCCGACTACCACCAAATTGGTCGAGTTTCGATCCCGGCCAGAAGCAGGTGGATGCGTCTAGCCACACTGTAATACAGCGAAACAGGCTTGTATGTGGATGACTAATATATATATATATATGTATATGTCTGTCTTTGTGTATTATAATCATTTTATCCCATGAAAAGCAGGAATATCACTGGTTCGTAGGTGGTTATAGTGAGAGATAAAACTGGTAACAGACGATGCCGAAGAAGGTATAAGAGGTGGGTGTGATTTTGGGAGGCGAGTGGGATTTAACGATATAGAAGATGGCTTTTGACGTGACATATAAATTGTGGTTATCGGTGAAGAAATCATACGAAAGCGGGTTCTACAGGTGGGAGGTGTGAGAAAAGAAACTGTTGGAATAGAAGTGACGGTTATCTTTGACTATTTTTACGGTCAAAAGGTGGGACGTATATGCCAATCTATTCAGTCAGTTAAGTGCCATGCGTTATACACGCTTGGGCGATCATGTCTCGAAAGAGACATGACTGACTGGGCAGAAGATTTTCTATCCTGCTATTTAAACTATAGATGAAGGAAGAAGAAACGAATTGTATTAATAAATAGTAATTAATGGGGGATCAGTTTATAGCTTCATAACAATAGAAAACCGATCCCCCACTTTGTACTCAGTAGAAGTTTTAATTATGTTTCCACCTATTATATTCAGTCAGTCACTTAAGTGCCATACGTGATACAAGCTTGGGGACGATCATGTCTCGAAAGAAAATTATCCCGCAATAGGTTGCCATTGCTTTCTGCGGTAGACTGGTTGCCGACCAAGGCTACAGAACCCAATCTGTCCTATTATTTAACCCATAACTGGAGGGAAGAGACGGATTAATACCTTTCTTAAGGGTATTTGCGCGTAAGTGAATGCAAGGAATTCAACTGGAATTCGAACTCGGTTCCCCGATTTCTCGTTCCGAGCCGATATCCACTGCGCCACAACGCACATCCGCCCACATCCGCCAATCTATTAGCGTGCGTAAATTCATGTGGTCGAGAAACCAGGGAAAAGAAGCCCTCCAGAGCAAAAGCCGTGGAAATATTCGTAGAAAAGACAGAGGGAAGCCATATCCAGCCGGTGAGAAAGTGACTGAATTTGAGCTGCTAAGCCAAGTTCGATTATTATTATCTTCCTTTGGATTTTGTCGTGAACCCCGAAATGAAGAGCAGCAGCACTCAACCAAATATTTGCAACAATATTCATTTTGTCGATTTACAAATCTACAAAATGGATTCTGACGAGAAAAACTTTCTGGACCGACACAGTGACCCAACCTTCTTAGCAGTAGATGTAACTACTGATTCAATATATCCGTTCCGCCTGAGGTCGGTTGAGAGACTGAGGCCAAAGAGGCGCTATGTAATGATCTCGAGGATACTAACGTCATTGATACTGATGGAAGGTAGAAAGGTTTTTCTTTGTTGGTTAAAGGAGAGCTACTTCGTTTTGGAAACATTAAAATTGACGAGCTATTTCGTACCCGTTTTCATTACAGATTGGAGGTATTTTTCAAGAGCAAGAGTAAGGTTTATTTTGTCAGCGTTGACAAGTTTTTATTGCGGCAGAAGTAAATGGTGGTGTCATTTTCATGGATGCCTACTTGTGAACTGATTACATAAGGAAGATCATTGATGAAAATCAGAAAATGCGTAGGACCTAGATTGGAAGGCCTGATCAAGAGTGTTGGGACGCCCGCGCCTATTCGGCTATAATGGACTATTCCATTACTATGTAAAGTAATGGTGGCATCGACAAGTCAGTCGTAGACTTCCGGTGACGACCCGGAAGTACCCATTGCTCATACTACGTCTTACGACGGTTGAGACGATTAACCTTTATTCTTGTATTGGATACTAATAACCTTTGTAAATACTATTTTCACGGAATACAACAATTAACCTATTCCTGTTGTGGAGTTATTTATTCTTACTCACGACATAACAAAGAGTAACAGCTTCATCAGTCTTGGCAGATTTCTTATTGATGTGGGAGTAAATGATGGTGTCGTCAGCATAGATGCCTACTTGTGCACTGATTACACCAGGGAAACCACTGGTGAAGACCAGGAAAAGCGTAGGACCTGGGATAGAAACTTGAATGACGCCGATATGAAAGGTTCATTTTACGATTTGATAGGAACGATAAGATTGAATCGAACGATCGTCCAGAAATACCGTAGCCCTGTAGCTTGCACAGAAGGTCAGCATGCCAAACCCTGTCAAATACTTTCGAGATATCCAGAGCAGCAGTACAGAGTCTGCTATAAATATTCAGTGATGGCCGTTAGCACATCAGCAGTAGACCTGGCAAAGCGGAAGCCATACTGCTTGTCAGAATAGTTTGTGAAATGTGAGATAAAGAACCATTTTAGCACACAGACACAGAGACACACACACACTTATATATATATATATATATATATATATATATATATATATATATATATATATGAATAAAAATATAAGAAAAAATATTTTTAGTCGATGCATTTCACCCTCAGAGGGACTTTATCAAGCTGAGAATTGTTTAATTTCCTGTCTTTCCATTCATTTTCTTTCTTTACAGTAACATATATATATATATATATATATATATATATATATATATATATATAATTTAATGAATTTTACCTTTTAATACGACCTCCTTGATTTTATTACTTCAAATAATATATTAATTTTATTATATATATATAAACAATAAAATAAACCAACACAAGGTCTTCCAAGACATCAAATAAAATTCCAAATATGATGATATAAACTAGTTTATATCATCATATTTGGAATTTTATTTGATGTCTTGGAAGACCTTGTGTTGGTTTATTTTATTGTTTATATATATATAATAAAATTAATATATTATTTGAAGTAATAAAATCAAGGAGGTCGTATTAAAAGGTAAAATTCATTAAATTATATATATATATATATATATATATTGATAAGAATCAAGAAATGTCGAAACGAAATACCTACTTTTGTAGCGATATTATAACTTACTTATATTATGAATTGAAAATAAATATTATTTGCTCTACTTTGTATTGATCACTTTTTAAGAAAGTGCTTTTTAGATAAGGAATTTTATTTTATCCATATCTACCCTATATATATATATATATATATATATATATTTTAATTCAGATACTTCAATCCAAGGGAAAAAAGCAGGAAGGTAAATTCCAAAAAACCCGATCCTAATTAATATTAAAAATTTATTTTAATATTAAAAAATGATACAGGAAGAGAGCTCCATGTAATAAAATATTACAGAGCAAATATATATATTAAAAAAGGATTAATTCAAAGATGTTGAATGGCCATTTCGATATGACGATCCCCACGGGGAGCGACACATCACCTCAGCAACAGAAAAAAACCTTTCAGAAACTGGAGAAAAATTAGTCTACTTTTCCTTTAATTAAAGGAAAAGTAGACTAATTTTTCTCCAGTTTCTGAAAGGTTTTTTTCTGTTGCTGAGGTGATGTGTCGCTCCCCGTGGGGATCGTCATATCGAAATGGCCATTCAACATCTTTGAATTAATCCTTTTTTAATATATATATATATATATATATATATATATAGTACTGTGCTAAATTGTTAGTAAAAGAACCATCAAGGCATTAAAATAAAGTTTAAAATCACCCCTGTTCTAACATTTTTGCACACTACCGGTAGTGTGCAAAACTATTAAGACAGGGGCGATTTTCCAAAAAACCTCACTGAAATTCCAATATAAAATTGCACATTATTCTATTATCCTTGGATATGTGTTGTCAATTCTTGTTGAGAAACCACACAAAATAATAAATAACAAAAACAGATATGGAGATAGAAAATGCAAGTTATATTGAACAAAAATATACAAACTGGGACACGTGTTAGTCAATTCAGAAATACTAGAATACTAGGAATACTGTTAGTAGGGATCAATATATAAAATCTTGTATTGAAGAAGTATGTCTGGGTAATGAGTCTATATCCAAAACACTCGAACTTGCTATGCCCCAACTTACGGACCAGCTGTCTCCTGACTGACTCTTTACTACTCTACCGTTCTCTATATAGGCAGGATTATATGTACACATTACGCGAGTCAATACTTATGTGAAAAAATTGGTGATCCGAAACACACCCTTCCCTATCTTTTTTTTAGGAAGGGTTAGTATTTTAGGGTTAGTATATTAGGGATAGTAGGGTTAGTATTTTTTCGCTTGGGATCTAATAAATGTCAACAGGTTTCAAAATATTTCTTTTTTTCATCGCGTCAACGTTTTTTTTGAGAATGACGAGCTTGGCTCTTCATTTCTTCTTTGTTGGTTCGTGTGTCTCACTTGTTCGCCTGGTTTGCGGCTTTTTCTCGTAACTATCGGTGTAACAAATAACCGTTGCATATTCTTCTTTTTTTTTTTTTTAATCATATCACCCCGAGCAAGGCGATGCCACTGATGCGCAGGGGGCTACGTAAGAGTAAAAAGATTGGAAAAGAGAAAGCCGGAAACCACATCCTAAACAGGAAACAAGGGATGAGCCTCTTCACCTGTTCAATAGACGTGGGTGGAGTGTGAACCGGGCGATAGTTTAGTCTATCTACTCCAATTTAAAAAAAAATGAGAAGATTAGAAAAGAGAAAAACCGGAAACCACATCCTAAACAGGAAACAAGGGATGAGCCTCTTCACCTGTTCAATAGACGTGGGTGGAGTGTGAACCGGGCGATAGTTTAGTCTATCTACTCAAATTTTTAAAAAAATGAGAAGATTAGAAAAGAGAAAAACCGGAAACCACATCCTAAACAGGAAACAAGGGATGAGCCTCTTCACCTGTTCAATAGACGTGGGTGGAGTGTGAACCGGGCGATAATTTAGTCTATCTACTCCAATTTAAAAAAAAATGAGAAGATTAGAAAAGAGAAAAACCGGAAACCACATCCTAAACAGGAAACAAGGGATGAGCCTCTTCACCTGTTCAATAGACGTGGGTGGAGTGTGAACCGGGCGATAGTTTAGTCTATCTACTCCAATTTAAAAAAAAATGAGAAGATTAGAAAAGAGAAAAACCGGAAACCACATCCTAAACAGGAAACAAGGGATGAGCCTCTTCACCTGTTCAATAGACGTGGGTGGAGTGTGAACCGGGCGATAGTTTAGTCTATCTACTCAAATTTTTAAAAAAATGAGAAGATTAGAAAAGAGAAAAACCGGAAACCACATCCTAAACAGGAAACAAGGGATGAGCCTCTTCACCTGTTCAATAGACGTGGGTGGAGTGTGAACCGGGCGATAATTTAGTCTATCTACTCCAATTTAAAAAAAAATGAGAAGATTAGAAAAGAGAAAAACCGGAAACCACATCCTAAACAGGAAACAAGGGATGAGCCTCTTCACCTGTTCAATAGACGTGGGTGGAGTGTGAACCGGGCGATAGTTTAGTCTATCTACTCCAATTTAAAAAAAAATGAGAAGATTAGAAAAGAGAAAAACCGGAAACCACATCCTAAACAGGAAACAAGGGATGAGCCTCTTCACCTGTTCAATAGACGTGAGTGGAGTGTGAACCGGGCGATAGTTTAGTCTATCTACTCCAATTTAAAAAAAAATGAGAAGATTAGAAAAGAGAAAAACCGGAAACCACATCCTAAACAGGAAACAAGGGATGAGCCTCTTCACCTGTTCAATAGACGTGGGTGGAGTGTGAACCGGGCGATAGTTTAGTCTATCTACTCCAATTTGCGCGATTTCTGTTGTGAAATTCTTACTGTTTGAGAATACCTCATTCTTCAATTCTGAAGTTTCCGTCGTCACGCTTTTTATGTTTTTACAACAAGCATTAATGGGTAAATTCCATATATTAAATTTTGACATCCAATCCATTCCTACCAGGTTATTTGTGTTTTTCGTCACGTAAATTTTTACTTTTTTGGTCTTTTCTTGAAATTTTACATTTACGACAATTTTCCTTCCAATTTAATTCTTTTTCCTGTTATCGATTTAGCAATTTTTGAGCGTATAACATGGTCGGACTGTTCAACTTCCGCCATGTCTGTAAATTTATTATTGTTAAGTCTGACCCCAAATCCAATTGCAATTTGATCTTCTTATTCAATATTTCCAGTTCTACATATTTTCTCATATTTTCTTTGTTTTCATCCTCCACTTTAGTAGATCTTACCCTACTAGGTTGGTTTTTGTTTCTGCATACCATTGCTTTGTGGCCCATCATACCTCACACTTGGCAATTTTTGTACTTGAAAAAAAAATCTTTAAAACAATGTCATCCACCACATGCAGGTGTGGGGGCTTGCTTTTTCTTGGATTCTTGTCAAACGTAGTTTTGTATTTTTTTTTTTTTCAATATAATCTTGGGGAGGGTACAAAACGTACATTTCTTTTTACCTTACGAATGTGCGCGACTTCTGACTCTTCGATGTCCTTGCTATCTTTTTTATACTGAGGCATTTCAGTTTTTGTGGTTCGTTTTGAAGTTTAGTCAGCATCCGTTTCCTCATTTCGCTGTCTTTAGCAGCAACTAGTCCTTGGACAAATATGAGAAATTTGAAAATGTCTGGGGTTAGCTCCGACAATTTAAAATCGTCACAGTGTTTGTTGACGATAGCTGCGAATGTAGAATAGTCCTCGTCTTCAACTTTTCTGAGATTAAGGCATTTCCACCTTTTATGGAACAAGTTGATTTTTGGGTTAAATAACTCAGTGAGGCCTGTCACTGCCTCGTCGAACGTTAAATCGTTCGTCTTTTTTTAGAGAATATGATCTACGAACTTAGTGTGTTCGTCCATACCTAATTTTCTGAGTAAAAGTCTTAATTTTTTCTTTTCACTCCAGTGCCGGCAGTCGATATTAAAAATATCTTCATATCGCCTTTCGTATTTTCCAAAATTTTTGTCTTCCTCAAAAGTTTCAATAGCGTTTCACACAGCATCTTGCAAAAATGTCTCCTCCTTTTCCGTGTTCCTTTCTAATGCTGTACTTGTTGATTTTAATAATAGTTTTTGTAATTGTGATTGTCTTTCCTCATTCGCCTTTTGTATTTCCATTTGTCTTTTTTGTATTTTCATATGTCTTTCTTCTAGTTTATATTGTCTTTCTTCATTCCTCTTAATGATTTCTAGTATTCCTTTCTGAAAGTCCTTCATGATTTGCTGCTTCAGTTCCATGAGGGGTATGATTTTTTAGTTATTGCTTGCTAGCAATTAATTTACACAGATTTTTTTCTATCTCTCTGTGATAGTGTCGCCAAATTGTTTGTGTTCGACTTGTTGTTCGAATTCTCGCAGCGAACTTTGTTGTGATTCAGGGTATATGTGAAACGTGAGTTCGTCGCAAATTTGTTGTGCGTCTTGTGTACGAATCTACTTCGCCAATTTTTTGTTGGCAACTCCTCTGTGTGAGTTTCGAGATCCTCGACGCTAATTTATTCTTCCTTTGTGTTATACGTGAATTCGCGTTCTTTTGTCGCCAATTTGTTTTTACGACTGATGTGAAAAACGTATTTTTCCTCCGCGTGAACTTGTTCGAAATCCTCGTCGCCAATTTGTTGTTAGTGACTGACTTGAAAACGTATTGTTCTCTCCGCGTGAATTCGTCGCAAAATCGCTGTGCGACTTGTGTATGTGATGTTCGAGATCCTCGTCGCCAATTTGTTGTTCTTTGGGATTAAACGTGAGTTCGTGTTCGAAATTCTTGTCGCCAATTTGCTTGCTGATTTTCTGTCAATATTCCTCACAGATAAAATAGTTCTTTTCTTAATACTTTTGCACAGTACTATATATATATATATATATATATATATATATATATATATATATATATATATATGTATATTAAAGACAGAAATAGGGTTGTTCCAACGAGAGAAATTGGTATAGAATAAAAATAGCATTATGGATACGTAATGTATCATAACATGCATAATAACAACAACAAATATACACTTTAAACAAGAACTATTTTATCATTTATGAGGCATATTGACAGAACATAGACAAATTAATCAAAGTAATTTATTTGATTTAATCAACAAATGCTTTAACAAGAAAAAAATACTTGCTACAAAATAAATTTAATATTTAGTATAATAGCCTTTTGCTTTGATCACAGTCTTCATTCTGTCAGGCATTGACATCACAAGCTTCTGCAATGTATCTAATGGTATTGCCTGCCAAGCAGCTTGTATTTGTTCCCAAAGTGTGTCTTGTGAAGTAACATTAGATTTATCAATTTGAGAGGAGGGAATAAGAAAAAAGTCAGTCATATCCAAGGATAATAGAATAATGAGTAGTTTCAAAATAACTTGTTTAATAGGAAAAATTAAATATAACTTCTTTTTAATACATTTCTTTTGTACCTAGTTTTAAATAATCAATATTTATTAGCAATTTACTTGGATTTTTACCCTGTATTTGAATTTCAGTGATGTTTTTAGGAAAATCACCTCTGTCCTAATACTTTTGCACACTAACGGTAGTGATTTTAAACTTTCTTTTATGCCTCATAAAAGACAAAATAGTTCTTGTCCTAATACTTTTGCACAATACTGTATATATATATATATATATATATATATATATATATATTTTTTTTTTTTTTTTTTTTTTTTTTTTAATCATTTCACCCCGAGCAAGGCAGAAACGCCACTGATGTGCAGGGGGTTACATAAATGTAGAAAGATTAATTAGAAAAGAGTGAGGAGTACAAGCTAGTTAGAAAGGAACAATAGAAAACTGAGAAAGCAGGTGCAATGACAGGTACATGGGCGGAGAGAAAGGGAAGGTTATACAGGGGAGGGGAGAGAGCTAGAGGCCAGTGGTTAGTAGGTGAGTATTAACTTTGCTTTTAAATTTCTGGAGGTCGTAGCCGTCAGGAAAGCAAGAATACGGGAGTGAGTTCCACAGGCGGGAAGTGCGAGAGAGGAAGCTGCTGGAGTAGAATTGTCGTCTGCGTTTGGCTAACCTGACTGTGAATGGGTGGGACCCAGTTGCCAGTCTGGTTGAACGGGTAAACACCTGTTGAGGAGGCATCAGTGACTTAAGCTCATCCGAGCAGAAGCCATGAAGGTATTTATAGAAGAGACAGAGGGAGGCCACATTTCGACGATGGGAAAGTGGCTGCAGACGAGTCGCCAGATCAGAACCTATCACATTACAGACTCTCCTTTGGAGCTTGTCGAGAACACTGAGGAGAACGGCAGGGGCACCTGACCATAAATGGCAGCAGTACTCCATGCACGGACGGATGGTTGACTTGTATATATGCAGGATGGATTCAGGTGGAAAAAACATCCTGGATCGACATAGTGACCCAATCTTCTTAGCAGTAGATTTTGCTATGGATTCAATATAGTGCTTCCATTTGAGGTCTGAGGACAGGGTAAGTCCGAGGAGGCGTAGTGTATTACTCTCCGGGAGAATCATCTGGTCCATGCTTATGGGAGGCAGAAGAGGTTGCCTGTAATGGTTGACAGACAACAGCTTGGTCTTCGAGGAATTGAAGTTGACAAGCCACTTCTTGCCCCAGTTCACCACAGAGTGTAGATCCCGCTCAAGGTCAGCAGCGAGATTTTGTCTGTCCGCCACGACAGGTTTCTTACTGGAGCGGGAGTATATTGTAGTGTCATCTGCGTAGATGCCTACTTGGGACCTGATCTCATCTGGGAGGTCGTTGATGAAAATAAGGAAGAGCGTTGGGCCCAGGATAGAGCCTTGTGGGACACCAGCATTCGTGCTGTAGGACGAAGAGGCACGCCCATTCAGAACGACCTTCATTTTGCGGTTATTTAAGAAAGATTGGATTAGGTCAAGCAGGCGACCGGTAATACCATAACCGCGTAGTTTGCATAGGAGGCCAGGGTGCCAAACCCTGTCGAAAGCCTTGGAGATATCCAGAGCAACCGCGCGAGCCTCGTCAGACTCATCAAGGGCCTGTAGCATGTACTCCGTTACAGTAGTTAGCAGGTCGGCTGTGGACCTGTCAAATCGGAATCCATATTGCCTGTCGGAGAACAGTTTGTGGGCGGTGAGATGATGAACTATTTCAGCATTTATTATAGCCTCGAACACTTTCCCGAATATTGGTAGAAGACTGATCGGGCGATAGTTGGATGGGTCCGAGGGTTCACCACAGTTCTTAAAGACAGGAACGACTGAGGAGAATTTCCAGCATGCAGGAAAGCAGGAAGCAGAAAGGCAGTAGTTAAACAGTTTAGAGAGGACAGGGGAAAGTTCAGGGACACACCTCTTAAGGACTATCACCGGGATTCCATCGTCTCCACACGCCTTATATATATATATATATATATATATATATGAATGATACATAAGAAATACCATTCACATATACCTCCCACATAATGGCAAGGCATTGATGATCGCTTAATCTAGCTAATGTCTTATCATTATGTGGGAGGTGTTGCTGGGAGCTATATTTTTGTAATAATTTCTGCTGTCCCTTCTCTATATATGAAAATTGCAAATCATTTTTTGCAAGTAGCCGTCGTCGATACAAAAATATCTGAAGTTTATGCTGTGCCCATGTTTTTGAAAGCCATGAACAGAAATTAACTATCGAATATTAACCGTTTTTTGCGTCTACAGCAACCACATTTGCAAAAAGTTATTGCATGACAGAAAAAAGAAAAGAACGATCAATAAAATTAAAAGACATAAAATGTTTACTTTTTAAAAATGAGAATTATTTGGAAAAACAATTAGTATCGATATATATTTTTATTTTATTTGTTTAAGACATAAATTCAATTGATGGCGTCTCTTAGGTCTCGGGGTCACAGGTTCGAATCCTGCCGGGGGACGCATATTTTCTTAACATGGTTTCTCGAGACAGACAGATCTGTTTCGCTGTATCACAGCTCATCAGTACAGTTAGACACCCGATTGCATTTTACCCAGGATTGAAACCCGACCGAATTGGCATCAGTCGACGATTCTACTCTACTGTTTAATTATAAAAGACAAAGTATCTCCTAAAATAGGAGAAGCCATGAAAAAATAATGTTTCAACAAATAGATTACAAATATGACAGAGTTAATCCATTTCGTAAAATTTCGTAGATATATATATATATATATATATATATATATATATATATATTCTAAACAGTTATTGGATAGATTTAAATTAAATTAGTAAATAGCTGTATTATAAAGTGCTCAGTGATAAGGAAGATCAGCAAGTTATGCTACCATGGTTTTGACCTTTTTGTTTTCGTCAGGTAATGGTGCAGTGGATATTGACTCGGAACGAGAAATCAGGGAGCCGAGTTCGAATTCCAGTCGAATTCCTTGCATTCATTTACGCGCAAATACCCCTGGGAAAGGTATTAATCCGTATCTTTCTTCCAGTTATGGGTGAAATAACAGGACAGATTGGATTCTGTACCTTGGCTGGCAAGAAGTCTACCGCAGAAAGTAATGGCAACTTACTGAGGGATAATCATCTGCCTTTGGGTGAAATGATTAAAAAAAACGGGGCTTCATTATAGCTAGTTTGGATAAGAGATTAGCTGCCAATTTTTAGTCACCACAAGTCTTGAATGTGCACCTCTATATTGTATGATGTATGTCTGTTTATTTCTTGAACTTTTTTATAAGTTATGAGAAAGAGTGACTGGTTATAGGAGGTGTCAGGAAGTGGGTAAAAGAAAAATGACTGGCCATAAAGTGAGGGATCAGTTTATATATTGGTTGTAATGTAGAATTAACCCCACCACTTTATATCCACATTATAATAGTATAGAATTTTTTTTATTATCATATCGCCCCAAGCAAGGCATTTTACTGCTTCTGTTTTGCAGGGGGTTACATAGGAGGAAAGTTATGAGAAAGAGTGACAGGTAACAGGGTGTGTCAGGAAGAGGGTAAGAGAAAGATGAGAATACTGATGAGAGTAGAGTTGATGGAGAAAGGAGCATGAGAGAGAGAGAGAGGATGCAGGTTAGAGAGATAGGAGATGACTACTGATTTTATATTTAAATTCTTGGAGATTTTAGCTGTCGAGAAAGCAAGTAAAACTAAAAGCATTCTGAACTAGGCAATCAGTAATGAGAAGAGGTTGATTCATACCTAATCAGAATTTGATAAACAAATCAGAAATTATGACGTGGATATAAAGTGGGGGATCAATTCTCTATTATAATTAATATATAAACTGATCCCCCAATTTCTGACCATGATAGTATATATCCATTTATATTCTAGATTTATGGGATTGAGAAAATAGTTTGCAGAGCAGTGTTTGGGAGGAGTAACAAGAGAAAACATTGCTGAGAGCGACAAGAGACAGAGCCGAGTGGAAGTCTATGATCGCCTACGTCCTGAAAGGACACGGCACATGAAGAAGAAGAAATAAAACTAAAAGCATTCTGGTGTAGGCAATCAGTAATGAGAAGAGGTTGATTCATACCTAATCAGAATTTGATAAACAAATCAGAAATTATGATGTGTGTATAAAGTGGGGGATCAATTCTCTATTATAATTAATATATAGACTGATCCCTCTCTTTGTGACCATGATAGTTTCTATCCATTTATGTTCTAGATTTATGGGCTTGTGCAAATGGATTGCAGAGCAGGGTTTAGTGGGAGTAACATGAGAAAAAATTACTAAGAGCGACAAGAGACCGAGCCAAGTGGAAGTCCATGAAAACCTACGTCCTGAAGGGACACGGCACAAGAAGAAGAAGAAGAAGTTTAAGCCTTCACTGCCGTGGCTCAACATACCACGCCCACTGGGACTAATCGTTCCTCTTTTCTTCATGTTGTCATGGTAACAAGGAAATCTCATTTGGACAGAACCTCTAATTTTCGGAACTAACTCCTCAGATAATGCTTTCCTGATTATTAACATATTCATGTCTGTTTTTCCTACATATCCTTATATACTTCGCTTCATGCAGGTTTTTGGTTTGTTTTACGGCATATCAACACCTCAATGGGTTATTTCATTCTGACAAGGTTTTACAATAGATTCGTATAAATCGAATATGTATTCTTTGTAAAAACCAGTTTGTAGAACAAGTTTTATTGAAGTATTTCTGTAAAGTGGGTTTAGCCGAAAGTCAGATGTACTACTGGTATATATCGCTTTTCTTTAAAGATATATTGCCATTAATATTTTTTCTTCTAAAATGTAATGTTGGAAATATATTTTCTTAAATATATTGCTGGTACTATTTTTTCCTTTTTATTACAAAATTGTATTGCTAGAAATCTTTTTCCTTAAAAAAACAAATTGCTGGTAATATTTTTTTCCTTTGCCTTTAAAAATGTGTTGCTGGTAATATTTTCTTCTCCAAAAAATTATTGCTGGAATTTTCACTTTAAAAATCCGTTTTTATACCTCCATAGTGTTTTGACTCTAGTTTGAATGTTAATTATTTACCCATAGCTGGGACCTCAACAGGTACCACTACTCCGGGTCAGGGTGGACCTGGAAGCAACATAAAGTAAGAGGTGGTTTCATGCTTCTCAAAAGCTTCCAATTTACAAAGCCTTGCTACCGGATGCAGTTTATCGTCGTTTTTTTTAGTAAAAACCAAGAAGCCTCGTCGGAGAAGTTTTACCCCTCTGAAGAGGTGCAATCGGGGTATTTTCAAGCCTCAGCCGACAGGGTAATCTTGCATCGTCCTCTTATATTCATTCAACAACATCATTCAGTAACCTTCATAAATTGATTGGCTTTTGCGTCTTGTATTACATAAACAACAGTAAGAAAATGTGTGAGTATGCGTGTGTGCTTGTATACCTAATATTTCGCACATATCTGGGCGCACACACACTCACTTAAACGGAATGTAACGTCTGCTATTTAAAAATTCATTCTTACATGTTCTCATTTTGTCGGGCGCAAATTACTCTCCTTTCGGCCTTGGTGACCCACATGACGTAATTTAATAACAAGTGTGACGTCACCTGGTGAGTCATCTATTTACAAACCCAGGTCTTCAGCCACACTTGAGATTATTTAAAAACCTGGAAGCAACTCTTACAACATTTACTGTGTACCGACCCTTCGGCTCCCCGTTCACCATTGACGCTTTCAATATTCATCAGCACATATACTCACTAGTGTCAGTCAGTTAAGTGCCATACGTGATACACGCTTTAGGCGATCATGTCTCGAAAGAAACATGACTGACTGGGCAGAAGATTATCCCGCAGTAGGTTGCCATTGCTTTCTGCGATAGACTGGTTGCCGACCAAGGCTATAGAACCCAATCTCTCTTATTATTTAACCCATAACTGGGGGGAAGAGACGGATTAATATCTTTCCCAAGGGTATTTGTGTGTAAGTGAATGCAAGGAATTCACCTGGAATTCGAACTCGGTACGCCGATTCTTCTTTCCGAGTCGATATCCACTGCATTACAACGCACAGCACTCACTAGTGTACCTACCCAATATTCATCAGCTTCCAAACGACTTTTTCCCTATACATTCAGGAATTTATATATTTTAGACAAAGAAAATTAATATGATTTCTCTATGCGTATCGACAACATTATTAAGCGTCTACTGCAGATCATTGCAACTGAGGTTGGAGTATTGCTGCTTTACATGGGCTGTAATTACCCAGTTCTTGTTTTACACACCCGGGTACCCGGCTACTCTTGAGGTTATTTAAAAATCTGGAAACAACTTTTACAACTATGTGTCGACCATGAAATTGAGTTAGAGTTTGAGTTTGATTTTTTTTTAACGGTATATCAACCTCTGTAGGTTATTTAATGCCAAAACGGTGGAGCGTTAATGTATGATTTTTAATGTTCGGTTATAGTGAGAAGGTTGATTTAATCAGATTTTAATTTAAAAAAATTGTTTTTATTCTTTTTTTATTTTAGAAAACTGAAAATGTCTTCTCGTTTTGTATTCAGAAATGTTTTGCTGTGAATAATTTTTTTTTCTTTCGGAAATGTATTGATGGAGATATTTTTCCTTAAAAAATGTATATTATTATATAAAAGTTTATTTTTATGTATATATTTCTATAAAAGTCTATTTTTATACTTTCATAGTGTTTTAACCCCAGTTTGGGGGTTAACTATTTGCCCATAGTTGGGACCCTAACAAGTCCTAACACACCGGGTCTGGGTGGGCCTGGGAACAACAGCAATTAAGAAGTGGTTCCATGCTCCTCACAACCTCCCAATCAGAGGCCTTGCTGCCGGATGCAGTTTACCGTCATACCCAGGACCAGACCATGAAAGTGAAAATAGTTTTTTTCTTGAAAGCAACCCTTGGTATCTACAGAAGTATAAGAATAATTGGCTTCTGCGGAAGCACAAAGATCAGTAAACACAAATTATAGAAGAAGCGATACATTTCAATATATAAGCAGATTATTAAGAAAAAGAAAAAATACTCGTTAGAAACAAAGTGATATCTGTCCTCCTATATGGTTGTGAATGCTGGGCAATCTAATCTCTCCAAAGATGAAGAAGAGATTTGAAAAAAAAAAACAGACAGCTGGTTCTACAGAAGGATGCTGAGAATAACTTAGACCGAACATAAAGTGTTAGGTGAGCAATGACAAAGTTCTAGAGATAATGACACCAAAAAGAAAACTTAAGCTTAAAATAAGGAAGGAGTTGAAATTTCCAGGGTACATAATGAGGAAAGACGGTTTAGCACATTTGCTACGCACAGGACAGATTGAAGGTAAGCGAGAAGCAAAACACAACATACCTGGGGACTACTAGAAGTGAAAGAGAACGAGTAGGCTTCAGCACTCGACCATAAACAGGAAGCAGGGTTTAAGCCTCTATTTCTGTTCATAAACAAGGGTTGGGTGAGTAAACCGGGTGATAGGCGAACCTATCTATGATATATATATAGTTTCTGAAAGGATTTTTCTGTTACTGAGGTGATGTGTTATCCCCCGTGGGGATCTTCATATCGAAATGGCCATTCAACACCTTTGAATTAATCCTTTTTTAATATATATTTGCTCTGTAATATTTTATTACATGGAGCTCTCTTCCTGTATCATTTTTTAATATTAAAATAAAATTTTTAATATTAATTAGGATCGGGTTTTTGGAATTTACCTTCCTGCTTTTTTCCCTTGGATTGAAGTATCTGAATTAAAATATATATATATATATATATATATATATATATATATATATATATATATATATTTCAAAACATATACTGTTAAATATAACAATGAATGTCTATTATGTTTAATCATGAGCCGTTCTAAACATCGTATTTTCGCTTTAATTTCAGTCAAAAATAAAGAAAAAAATTGTCCAACATTTGGATAATTTTTATTTTCCGCTGCAATTAAAGCGAAAATACGATGTTTAGAACGGCTCATGATTAAACATAATAGACGTTCATTGTCTGTTATATTCAACAGTATATGTTTAGAAAATTTAATTTACATTGCGACACTGAAATGTCTGTGATTCGAGATTTTGCCTTGTCATTAGCCAATGATGAATAATTGGAATAAAATTGATTTTGATTTTAATGTAGAAAACAATACGTTTATTATTTAAAGAGAAAGACACAAAACAATTAGATTTTAAGTGTGTGCTTAATTTAACTCATCAGAATGAAGTTCGACTTTTAAATTTGAAAATATATGTTATATACTGCGGGCATGCGGGATATATGTAAGTTAATCGATACTCTTTTATGAAGAATTGTTAACCATATTCTCAGGCGAACATCTTACAATGTTTACATATGACATTAATTTCATTACGTTTAATAGATTTTTATTTTTCAGTACTTTAATAATATAAAGCTTTTTATATAGACATGAGGGCATGGGTCGTTTAAAAACATACATATTCTACTTTTTTAAGATTTTTATTTTATTGGGAAGTTTTATTGTTTTGTTTTTTTTTTTTTTAGATACCAAAAATCTTTCGATAGGGATGTTCTATTCTGATAGCTATTATTATTAAATGAAGAAGTGTGTTGATAAATTCTTTACTTTAACGAATTTTTAGTACTTCCAATATATAGCTTTATACTACTGGGTTTTTCTTCTACGGAATGTAGTATAATGTATACATTATACCCCCCAAAAAAATCAGTCTAGACTCTTACTGAAAAAAATAGCACTTTACCTGAAAGAAAAAAAATGTATCTCCCCAACATATTACCTATATTTTCAAATTTAAGTCGAAATTCATTCTGATTAGTTAAATTAAACACACACAAAATCTCTTTTTTCTATCCATATATTCCATATTAACTCTTTAAATAACAAACGTAATGTTTTCTACATTCAAATTTTCACCACAATTACTCAGCATTGCCTGACCAGTCAGTTAAGTGCCATACGTGATAAACGCTTGGGCGATCATGTCTCGAAAGACTGACTGAGCAGAAGATTATCCTGCAATAGGTTGCCATTGCTTTCTGCGGTAGACTGGTTGCCAACCAAAGCTATAGAACCCAATCTGTCCTATTATTTAACCCATAACTGGAAAGAAGAGACGGATTAATACCTTCCCCAAGTGTATTTGTGCGTAAGTGAATGCAAGGAATTTGACTTGATTTCTCGTTCCGAGCCGATATCCATTGCACCACAACGCACATCCTGTTAACAAGTTAAAATCTCGAAACATAGAGATTTCTATATGGCATTGTGATTTAAATTAATTTTGAATAAAAAACAAATTTAATTATATTATGGTCTAGGATTCATGTTGGACTGAACTTTTTGAAGTTGGTTCTAAACCCACTACATATACTGGTTTTACTACAACCACGCTCTCCCGTAGACTTAACTGTCACCTTTCTGATCAGAGTTCAATTAAACAACATTTCTTAGAAAAACATTGTCATGTAGGTAATATCAGACAGATTTTAGTCAACAATACAAAAATACTCACTCTTACTCACAGTAAAAAGAATCTTCAGATATTAAAGGCCATCTACATTAGATCAAAATAACCCACACTTTATAAAATCACGTTTAAATCTATTCATAACACATTACATTGCATTTATATAGAAGGTTCTGTTGTCATTTCGACCTTTCATGCAGTGTGACGTCATAGAACCGCATTACAAATTTGCGAACTGCGTTTGCTATTTGATAACTGTTATCGTTGCTAATCAAAGTTTTATGTCAACACAAAATAAAATCGTCTTTGATGTTGGATGTTTTTATGTTAACGTCTTTGTAAGATCTCTGAAGATGGCTCGTGTGAGCCGAAAGCTTAGAACAAACTTAATAAAAATTTATCCAAATGTTGGAGAATTTTTGTCTTTATTTTTACCTGAAATTAAAGCGAAAATACGATGTTTAGGACGGCTCATGATTAAACATAATAGATATTCATTGTCTCTTATGTCGAACAATATATGCTTAGAAAATTATCTGCTGCCTCGATTCACTATATATATATACATACATATATATATATATATATATATATATATATATATATATATATATGCGTGTGTGTGTGTGTGTGTGTGTGTGTGTGTTATGGGGAAACACACTTATTCCTCAGATAATGGACTCTCCCTCCTCAATTTATAAGAGTAAACAGGAAGTTCTTGATAAGTTCTTGAGAAGTTCATAGGAATTCTTTAGAGTTCTATTGGAGTTCAGTAGAACTATTAGTTAGTTTCCAGTTTTGGACATAGTTAGACTAAGGCAGTTGATATTAGTCGGCAGTTAGCCGAATACTAAGGAGTCAGCTTTCAGTGGAAGATTACCAAGTTCCTAATATTTTTGGTGCGTTAAGTCGATTAGTAACCGACATAGCACGGTTATAACCTTCAGTGCAAAAACTACTCCACAACAGTGTATATGTATATTATATCAATAAATTCCGAAAAGGTACCCAATTACTTTCAATGATGTTTAAAAGATGTAAGAAATTTTTAGCAACACTGTTTTGCGAGCTTGTTTGTTTTTTGTTTTTTGTTTTTTTGCTACCATAGCTCAAACCCCTGAAGATGATCTCGGAAAGAGGTTGAAAATACTTGGGTACTTTGAGAAATGAATGATAATAACATCTGTCAACTTTACAGATAATTTCTGATATCTTTCAACTATAATACGCGAAAAATTATCCGTGAGTATGAATGGATTTTATTAAAAATAAGCAAACATAGTGTTTGCAATTTATTTAATCTGACATGTCTAAAAGAAACTTCGCTGCCTAAATACACACACACACACACACACACACACACACATATATATATATATATATATATATATATATGTGTGTGTGTGTGTGTGTATGTGTGTGTTGTGCAGGACCCAGGAGTTCTTTCCGGCTGAATATATCCTGCACATACATAAGTCCGCCCGTGTATTGAATACTGCTGCCACATCTGGTCGGTGCCTCTGCTATTCTCCTCGGGGTTCTTGACAAAATACAACGGAGAATCTGTAATGTGATCGATACCGACTTGGCTGACCACCTGTCATCACTCTCTCACCGGCGTGACGTGGCTTCCCTGTGCCTCTTCTATAAATACTTTCACGGCTTCTGCTCCGATGAACTTAGCTCACTGGTGCCCCCTAGGTACGAATTTGCACGAGATACTAGATTAGCAACTAGGTCCCACCCTTTTACAGTGAAACCGATAAGATATAACCGTAATTTCTACTCCAACAGCTTCTTTACTAAGCACTTCCGGCCTGTGGAATTCCCTTCCACATGACTGCTTCCCCGACAGCTACAATCTCCAGGAGTTTAAATGTAAGGTCAATAGACACCTCCTAACACACTAACTCGCAGCCATTCTCTCAAACACTCTTCATATGTACCTCCTTACTCGTCTATCACCCTCCTTCTGACATTTCCTATATCCAATCGCTCTATGTAACAGCCTGCGCTATAGTGGCAGCGGAATGCCTTGCTTGGGGTGAAATGATTAATATATATATATATGAACTTATTTATAAATGGAACTCTGTGTGTGTGTGTGTGTGTGTGTGTGTGTGTGTGTGTGTGTGTGTGTGTGTGTGTGTG
>JBBBDQ010001967.1:2407500-2505000 GCA_037127315.1 Ascarosepion bandense
GCGTTGAGGAATGAAACCGCGACTGTCGACGATTGTTATTGAAATCAATGCGCACTTCTATAAATACACTTTATATTTCATATACACTCTATCTCTGATGTCGGTTCTCTTACCCATTTACATAGAATACCTGAAAACTCTATCTATCTATCTATCTATCTATCTATCTATCTATCTATCTATCTATCTCTCTCTATATATATATTTTCTAAACATATGCTATTAAATATAAGAGACAATGAATGTCTATTATGTTTAATCATGAGCCGTTCTAAACGTCGTATTTTTGCTTTAATTTCAGTTGAAAATAAAGACAAAAATTCTCCAACATTTGGATAATTATTTATTGGTTTTCTTCTAAGCTTTCGGCTCACATGAGCCATCTTCAGAGAGGTTGTTTAAACTGAAATATTATAAAATCCACCATCACCGACGATTTTATTTTGTGTTGACATAAAACTCCGCTTGGCAACGGCAATAGTTATCAAAAATAATAAACGCAGTTCTTAATATATATATATATATATATATATATATATATTACAGTCTTTTAATATCTATCTATCTATCTATCTATCTATCTATCTATCTATCTATCTTTGTCTCTTCGTATCTATCTATCTATCTATCTATCTATCTATCTATCTATCTTTGTCTCTTCGTATGTATGTATGTATCTATCTATCTATTAGATGATATTTGCAACTTCTGTTATGTCACCCTTCTCTGTCTGTTTTGCAAGTGTTAAAAATGCCAACATGAACTTGACGTGTCAATAAAAGTGTCTAATATTCTCCCTTCCCCTTTATGCGGGACGCCGACTTCAATGGCGTCTTCCGTCATTGACAGGCTGATGGAAAAACCAAATTGCATCGTACTTTTATATCCGAAATGTCTTAATAGTTTCCTCGTCTCTGCTGAAGCACTATATAATGAAATGTATTATACAATGAAAATTACAAATGTATTGCGACACGGAAATTTCTATATTTCGGGATTTCTATCTCGTCATTAGGCAATGTTAGATTTTAGTTGTGAAAATGATTTCCATTTAAATACAAGAAACAATACGTTTGTTATTTATAGATGGGTAAAGATAAATAACAAATTTGTATTTGCAGGAAAATCATTTTCACAACTAACATCTAACATTGCCAAATGACAAGATAGAAATCCCGAAACATAGAAATTTCTGTGTTGCAATGTATCTTTAATTTTTAATTGTATAACAAATTTAATTATATAAGTGTTCTGGGGTAGTTAACACCCCTATATCCATGGACAATATGGATTCGTTTGGTTTATATAATACCAGACATTTCTACCTTCAAGTAGAGGAGTACACTTGTCCTCTACTAGGACACTGTCGGCTCTCTGCCTTCGGGTAGAGTGCACTCTCTGCTTCCGAGCAGAGAGCACTAACCCAGTCGTGGTCCCGCCGAAGGGTAGAATCACGACCGGGGAAAAATAGACAGATATCTTTGGCCTGACTATATGGCCGGGAAGACCCACAATAAAAATACCTTGTGTCACATCTAGCTTTGCGTGGGAAGGTTGGTAAATACCGAGGAGTACAATTGTTAGTTGTACTCCACTATGACACTGTCATCTCTCTGCCTTCGGGTAGAGAGCGCTCTCTGCTTTCGAGCGGAGAGCACTAACCCAGTCATGGTTCCGCCGAAGAGTAGAATCACGACTGGGGAAAAATAGACGGATATTTTGGCCTGGCTATATGGCCGAGAAAACCCACAATAAAATGACCTTGTGTCACATCTAGCCTTGCGTGGGAAGGTTGGTAAATACCGAGGAGCACACTTGTAGTTTAACCGCTCACAGTGAGCACAGGACTCTTTCACCTTATAATTGTGATCCCTTAAACAGGACCACAACAATAAGAAAATTGAGCTCCACAATTTTTAGTGTAATGAGCACTTTTAAAAAAATGCCAGAGAACTCCAAGTCGTAAATCCTTGCGTCCTCTTTACCTGGATTGATATATATATATATATATATATATATAACATAGTACACTTGGTATGTAATCCGGGTAAATTCCAAAAGAGACGAACTCGAGAGAACTCAATGTTAAATTCATTTATTTAATTTAACACAGTAATATTTTATAAAGGATTTTTGATTATTACAATGGATAATACATATTTCACCGCTTTGATGTTCTTAACGCGGTTCATCAGATCCAAATGGTACAACGGTAGGCAATCGAAATATCACCTCCCCCCACCACCACAAAAAAAACAAACATTTCTTCACTTTTATTTGATTCTCCAGAGACGCTCACATGTCCATATTAGGACGGACATTTGTGACGTTTATATACGAAAAGGTTCTCGTTAATAGAATAGTATTCTTGGTACTTAGTAAGGTAAATTCCACAGGGAATTAAATCCAATGAGAACTCAATGTTATGATTTAACAGAGTATTATAACAATGAACATAAATTGGATGTTTTCATAAACTGATTGTCAATATTTTATTTTACGGATCTCTTATAGAAAAAGGAAGAAAAAGGAAACTTTTTTCTTTTTGTTTCATTCTTTTTGTCTGAATAAGTTTAAACTATTCAATGTTGTATGAATCTGATCTGATGAGCGGTTTATAAGAGATCCGCGAAATAATATATTACCAATAGGTTAATAAAAACATCCAACTTATTTTCATTATATATATATATATATATATATATATATATATAATGAAAATACGTTTCTTATGTCTTTTCTATGAGTGTATCAAATTTGATTAAAATCGAACTACTCCTTCTATAACCCGATTTTTTCGATTATCGATTTTCAATATTTATCGGGGGTACCTTGACACAAAACTAAGCTAAGAACACTCGCAGACGCTTATAGTACAACTGTGTAAATTTTCAAGAAAATCGGTTCAGCCGTTTCGGAGTCTATAGGTAACAGACACACACAGACAAATTTCCATTTATCAATAAGTATAGATCAACCTCGGTGGGTCATGTATTGCCAACTAAATTTTATTTATTTATTGCTGGTAATACTTTTTTCTTTCAACAATCTCTTGCTGTTTTTTTATATAAGTTTTGTGTCTAGTAATACTTTTTTCGAGTATCAAAATTCATTGGGATTTGTTTTTAAGGGCAGGGTCCCCAAGTCCTATCGTTGATATTTAACCCATAACTGGAGGGAAGGAACGGATTAATACCTTTCCCAAGGGTACCAGTGCTTAAGTGAATGCAGGATATTCAACTTGAATTCGAACTCGGCTCACCGATTTCTCTTTCCGAGCCGATATCCATTGCACCACAACGCACATCCGTCACTAAACGCTTACAGAACCTGGTATTCCCAAGCAGTCACCAATCTAAGTACTGACCAGGCTCAAAGTTGCTTAACTTGGGTGATCGAGCGAGAACCGGTGTATTCAACGTAATATTAAGCCACACTGATATGGACTCTTCCTAAGACTATATATAGTAGTAGTTATTAGTGGACTACAGAGTGTATTAGTGTGTAGTAGCACTGTGGTGTAACAGTAGTGTATCCCAGCGATCTAGTCCTGAGGGTAACATTGCTAAGTCTCACGTCTCGTATTATCTCGCATTCTCTCGTATTCAACTAACCGGATTGTACGACGTTCTAATAACCATCTCTGTATATATTTCTCTTCAATATTTTGCGTTTCCTACCGTTGTGTATTTATTGGACCTAACCCCAGATCCACAACAATCTACTATCTCACTAACCTGCATCCTCTCTCTCAAGCTCTTTTCCCTATCAATTCCACCCCAATCACACCAGTATTCTCATTCTTCTATTACCCTCCTTCTGACACCGCCTTTAATCTACCCCCTCTTTCTCATCTCTTTCCCCCTGTGTAACCCCCAGCACAACAGTTGCAGTAAAACTGCTTTGCTTGGGGTGAAATGATTAAAAAAAAGTTCATTTCATAAGTTATGCAATGTTTTCTTCTTTCCTTCAATATGTCCATCTGAGTGTCAAATTTACCAAGCCCTCTTTCCCCACTATGCCCTAGCAATTTCATCTCTCTCTTCCTAATGCTTCTCAAACGTTTACTACATAATTGTTATGTTTTTAACATGACAAAATAAAATGGTTATGGAAAAATGACACACTCGCCAAGTATTGGAAATAACTAGGGAATTTATTATTGTGGAAACATGAGTACAGCGAACAGTTGTAGATGTTGAACCACCGTGTGTTTATAGAGAGCGTGGCAAATCTCAGCATGCCATGTTTGCTCGCCTCTGCCGGAAGTCCCTTCTCTTCGTCTCCCGGCATGCACCTGTTAGCTGGGGACGGACTTCCTTGAATGGTCCAGGGGAGCTAACTTTTGACCCTTTTTATGGTGATCCTGATAATAATGTTCTCAGTATCCTTCTGCAGAACCCTATTTTTAATCTGTGATGAGATTTTCCATCATTCACTCGTAGCAGGATTGATATTACATAGATGTTCAGTACTCTTTTCTTTGTTTCTTACGAAATGCTCCTGTTTCTTAATACTCAGCTTAGCTTTTGGAAGACCTCTTTTGCTATCCAAATGTACCCTCAGATTTTGACGTCACACTTTTCAAACTCTGTTGCCATTTGCGTGTTGTGCTGTTCTTTTTGGTGCTATGGGTTAAATATCGAGGCAGCCCGGACTATCTAACCGTGGTTAGAAGCCAGTATAGGAGAAGATCAACGCCGAATTTAAAAATGCATGTCATCCTTGCGCGGTAAATGTTTTACTGCAACTAAATGCTGCTCAGTTAATTTTCAATACCAGTCGAACGTTGTCTGTGTGGATGTTAAAGAAACAGAAAATGGACCCATGCCGATGTGCTTTCTCGGGAACGAGCAGGCACGTTAAAGATAAGATAATTTTAATTTGCAGTGTGGCTTCAAGCCGAAACCTCTCTGATTATGATCGCAAAGCTGATATAGGAACTCTCAGTTATATTATTGGAGCCACGTGGAGAGCCCTCAAACATGGTCTGACTTTTCTATAGAATACGGTTGTCATATCTAGTCAGGCGCCCCTGCTGTTCATCTCAGCGTTCTCAACAGGATCCAAAGGAGAATCTGTAATATGATTGGTCTTAACCTGGCAACTCGACCCCAGCCACTTTCTCATCGGCGGGATATGCCTTCCCTCTGTCTATTCTACAAATATTTTTAATGGCTTCTCCGGCGAACTGGTCACTGGTGTCCCCTCCACAGGAATTTACTCGTGAAACCAGAGTGGCAACAAGGTCCCACCCATTTACAGTTAGATCAAACAAATGCAGTCGACAATTCTACTTCCACAGCTTCTTTTCTCGCACTTCCCACCTGTGGAACTTCCTTGTTTTCTTGACAGCTACAACCTTCAGGAATTTAAATGCAATGTCAATTCCCATCTCTTATCCACTTGATTCCAGTCCATTCTAAATCACTCCGTGTATCTTGTTCTTTTTCTTTCTCTTTATCTTCACAACTTTCTTCACACCTGGTCTCCCATGCTTTTTTTGCTCTTTCTCTGACACCTCCTGTGACTGGTTCGTCTTTCTCTTCACTCTCCTCCTATCTAAACTTTTACTCTCTTATGTAGCCCCCTGACTGCCTTGCTTGGGGTGAAGCGATAAAAAAAAAAATTAGTTGTAGCGTTGCGTACACAAATTATCGTTTTGGAGTCGAGGGTTCACGTACCAAGCGTCGGGTAATAAAATTATTCCGTTAGAATTTGCCGGTCGTAATTCCAGAATACTGACAATTCCATAATTTCTGATTTTCAAAGAATTTTTGTCGCATAATTATATACAATGATGCTTTTTTTTTCTTTTCTTATTTATTCTGATGGTGGTGATTACTGAAAACGGCGCCTACAATATGAGTCATATAATTACGTAAAGATAGACAGATATGCATAATAAGAAGATAAAAACGGATTAATAAACGGAAAGAGAAAGAAAGAGGGGGGGCAAAGAAAGACAGAAAGAAAAAAGAAAAAAAACAAACAAAAAAGGAATCTGAAGTCAAATTTCTACATCCGTCACACTCATGTTTTTGTGTATGTGTGTTTTTTTTATCTTTTGTGTGTGTGTGTATTGTTGAGTTTTTTGTCTTTTGCGGGTGTGTTTGTGTGTGCATGTGTTTTGTTGCGTTTTTTTTTTTGTCTTTTGTGTGTGTGTTGTTGCGTTTTTTGTCATTTTTTGTATGTTAGTGTGTTTTGTTGCGTTTTTTGTCTTTTGTGTGTGTGTTTATGCGTGTATATATGTGTGTGTGCTTGTGTGCGTATGTGTGTGTGTATGTGTCTGTGTTTTATTGCGTTTTTGTCTTTTGTGTGTGTGTTTGTGTGTGTGTGCTTTGTTGCGTTTTTCGTGTTTTTGTGTTTGATTTTTATAGCAAAATTTCTATCTTTTCCATGTGTTTTTTGTGTATTTTTCTGTGCAGTTTTGTGTTTTCGTGTGTTTCTCGTTTGTTTTCTGTGTTTTATTGTGTTTTCTTGGTGTGTCTTAATGTTCTTCATGTTTTTAAGTCCTTCTGTATTTTTCGTTCTCTCTCTCTCTCTCTCTCTCTCTCTCTCTCTCTCTCTGTGCGTGTGTGTGTGTGTGTATTTGTGTGTGTGTGTGTTTGTGCGTGTATTTTTGTTTTTTATGTGTTTTTGTTACGTGTGTGTATTTTGTGTGCGTTTTTCGAGACCTCAGTAGTTCGTCAGTGGGCGGATGATATTACAGTCTCTTAATACACACACAAACACGCAAACACGCACACATACACACATACACACACGCACACACATACACACACACACACATATATATACACAACATATAAATATATTTTTATATATGACACTTCCGTTAGTTTTTATATTTTGTTTTTATTTTTATTTATAACTGCATTTGCAGCAATAAATAGCCCGCTCGCCTAAATAAAAAAGAAAGAAAGAAAGGAAGATAGAAAGAAAGAAAGAAATTAAATCCGTATTCACGAAATTTGGCGGAATCTTTCCCGCTATTTTTATATTTCAAGAATCGTTGGGTCGACCTGAAAAGTAGTCAGAAAACTTTCCGTAGGGTTACGCAGTCGTTAATAAGTTTGTATATCATGCTTCAATTTCATTAACTTTTTTTTTCTTTAACGATATTTTTTCTTTTGCTGGACATTATGAAAATCTAGTTCTGAAACAACAAAACAACAACAATAATAATAATAATAATAATGATAATATCATCACTGTGAGTCCCGTGACCAGGGGTGGTCGTAAAGTGACATTGCAGCTGAACACCTGGCTATATATAGGCTGAAAGAAGCAGTCTTCATTCGTACACAACGTATCTTTCGTAAATGAACCTGTCGCAGCCCATACTCCCCAGGTCACACACTCATACGCATGGCTCATTCGATAATGAATTGAAGCACCCTCGCTATTGGGCATGTTTATACGCCTACCTTCTTCTGCCGGACGCTCGTAGCCTAGGTAGAATTGCCGACTAACGCCGATTCGGTCGGGTTTCAGTCCTAGGTTAGGAAGCGAACGGAGTCTAAGCCGTACTGATGAGCTGTAATACAGCGAAACAGATCTGTCTACAGATGACTATAGTATATATATATATATATATATATATATATATATATATATATATATATATTAATACAGGTTTCATTGAATAATATAGACAAGTTCTGTCTATTTATGTTGTGTAAGATCCGTTCGTATGATCTGATTAGCTTGATAGTGTTGTCATGGAAAGACGACAAGAAATCGCAATAATTGTTGATTTTTTTATCAGGTCTGAGCTTTCGGCTTACATAAGCCATCATCAAAGGATGAACATTTAATGTTCAGTGAACATAGAACATTTAAATTATTATTAACAGAGTGGAGTTATACAGAGAAAATTAGACAGGTCCATTTTTTGTGTCGCACATGGCTGTAGGCGGAGAAGGAATGGTGGTAGTGGGTTTCTTGTTCAATTGAGTGTATAGTGGCATGAGGGATTGGTCTGGGAACTGCTACTACTATGGGTGTAGGGGGTAAGTATAATAACTATGACCTCTCTGGAAGATTATAGGCATTGAAGTATGTTAGTGGAGGTGTCGAAATTTATTTTATTCAGGCTAGGTTTAAACTGTTTGATGTAGATAGCTTCTAGAATTTTAAGTTTTCGTTTATTATTTTCTTGTCTAAGTATATGCGTATTTCAACAAGTGTTTTCCTAAGAAGTGTGTGTCGATAACCGTGATGTTTTAAATGTCGGAATATGTTAGAATTTTCATTTAAGTGCAATGTAAGTCTCCGCGAAAGCGAGTTAGTAGTATGTCCAATGTAGGTATTATTTAGTTTGTTAGAGATACATTCTCGAAAGAGGCATTTGAATTTATACACTACATTGTTTTTTTGCAAATCGCTAACGGTGGGGGAGGAGTCATTGCGGACGATTGAGTTGGATGTTGTGGATTTAGCGTAATATATGATAAATTTAATTCTTTTGTTGGGGTCTGTCGGAGGGATATTAGTGTTTATGAGTTTTTTAGGATATTTTCATCTAGTTGGTAGTTGGCTACGATAGAAGAGAGTGATATGTTTGGGGTTGGTTGGGATATTACCATGTGTTGTTTTTTTCGTGTTCGGGTTTGTAAGGAAATGTCGTATTTGTTCATCAACTATGTAGTTAGGAAAATTATTGTTGATGAGTGTCTGTTTTATGTTTTTTAGTTCACTGTGGAAGATGTGTTTTGTAGACGAGTTGGTTTTTGCTCGATGTAGTAGATTTTTTATGATTGCTAATTTGTAATAGTGGGGGCATTCGCTAATATAATTAAGTGTGGAGGGATTTTTGTTGGTGGGATCTTTATATGGTGAGATAGTGAACTTATCGCCATTAGTGTTGAATTGTATATCGAGGAAAGGAATTTTGTTGTCATTGCTGAGTTCATAGGTGAATTTTAGGACTGAGTTATCCTGAAACTGTTTTTGAAGTTGTAGGATTTCGTCAGTATTTTTAATTAACAGTAGGATATCGTCAACGTATCTAAGGTATATTGATGTTTTTTTGAATTTTGTAAAGGTAGTATTCTCGAGGTTCGACATGTAGAAATTGCTAAATGTCGGACCGAGTACTGAACCCATGGAAACGCCGTCACGTTGTATATATATATAGTGTTGTTAGGGTCGACAAAAGGGACTTCGGTAATACAAGCTAGTAGAATTTTTCTTAAGATGTTGGGATTAATTTTGAGTGGGGGTAATGCAGGATTATTGTAGATATTCTTTATAATTATGTCGATAGTTTCGCTAACGGGTACGTTAGTGAATACGATTTCGACATCAAGTGAAACTATGATTTCATTATTGGGTTGTTCGCTCTTAAGGATTTGGATTGCCTCTAGAGTTGACTTAATGCTTTCCATGACAACACTATCAAGCTAATCAGATCATACGAACGGGATCTTACACAAAATAAATAGACAGAACTTGTCTATATTATTCAATGAAACCTGTATTAATGAAAAAACGCTGCCAAAATACACACAATATATATATATATATATATATATATATATATATATATATATATATATATATATATATATATATTCCATTTATAAACGAGTTATTACGCGACCTAGGTTTCTACCATGAGTGGTGTCTTCAGGCGACTTGCAATAACTGATTTTGCCGTTTACCGTTTTCTTTAAGAACGCTCACGTCACCGTGTTTTTTGAACGCTCTCGTGGCAGGGGATTTTTGAACGTGCAATTTTTTAAATTACTAGGAATTATGGCGTTTTGACTGACTGAGCAAAAGATTATCCTGCAGTAGGTTGCCATTGCTTTCTGCGGTAGACTGGTTGCCAGCCAAGGCTATAGAACCCAATCGGTTCTATTATTTAACCCATTACTGAAGGAAAGAGACGGATTAATACCTTTGCCAAGGGTATTTGTGCGTAAGTGAATGCAAGGAATTCAGCCGGAATTTGAACTCGGCTCCCCGATTTCTCGTTCCGAGTCGATATCCACTGCATCACAACGCATATGAAAAAGAAATAAGCGAATAAAAATGTTATTTATTCCATTTTATAACGAAAGTCGTGGCTTAAGCCCTTCCACGGGAATCAATTCTTGTTTCGCAAACGGCACTTCAAGTTTCTCAGCGTCGAATCGGGCACATCGATGTGGTGCAACGGTTAGCAAACTTATTTCGTTAGAACTTTTTACAACTGAGAAGTGAGTAGAATACTCGTTGGGTGTCTCATACTTTCGGCGTTTAGAAAATCAACTAAGCGTCGAATTGAAATTTAATAAACCTGCCGTAAGAGTTCATTCAGAATTCACGAAAGTTTCTTTTTTTTTTCTTCAATAGGTTGGATTACCTAATAATTTATATATAATAATGTAAGTTGTTTTCGCATGGACGGGCCAATTCCGGAAAACAATGACTCTAGCCCGGCCCCACTTTCTGCTCACAAGACAAACTTTAAAACAACGAAGATTGGAAAGTAACAACAGCAACAACAACAACAACAACAACAACAAGAAAAACAATAATGATAATAATAATAATAATGAACGAAGGCTGTCTAGATGTTTTCTAGAATGTTTTGCCTACATAGACATACAGGTATAATGTTTCTCACATCCTTTGTATCGCTCTCTCTCTCTCTCTCACACACACACACACACACACTCTATCTATCTATCTATCTATCTATCTATCTATCTATCTATCTATCTATCTATCTATCTTTATGCCCCACTCTCAGTGAAAGAGTATGTCTTTGTGTCCCTCTTATGTCCACATTTTCTCTCTCTCTCTCTCTCTCTCTCTCTCTCTCTCTCTCTCTCTCTCTCTCTCTCGCAATCTCTCTTTATGTTTCTCTCGGTGAAAGTTTATGTCTACATGTGTGTGTCTATTTTGATCATTTAATACCAATCTGTTCATATCTATCTATCTATCTATCTATCTATCTATCTATCTATCTATCTATCTATCTATCTATCTCAACCTGTCTATCTATCTATCTATCTATCTATCTATCTATCTATCTATCTATCTATCTGTCTGTCTCAGTCTGTTCATATCTATCTATCTATCTATCTATCTATCTATCTATCTCCGTCTGTTCATATCTATCTATCTATCTATCTATCTATCTATCTATCTATCTATCTATCTATCTATCTATCTATCTATCTACGGATGTGTGTTGTGGTGCAGTGGATATCGTCTCGAAAGGAGAAATCGGGGAGCAGAGTTCAAATTCCAGTTGAATTTGTTGCATCCACGTAGACATAAATAACCTTGGCAAAGGTTGCAGTCCGTCGCTTCACCCTGCAGCTATGGGTTAAATAGCCGGATATATTCGGATCTGTTTTGCGACCAGTCTACCGGAGGAAATATTTCAACCTAATGCAGGAAAATTATCTGCCTTGTCAATCATGTCTCGAAAGAGACATGTTCGCCTGAACGTGTATCACGTGTATCATATATATATATATATATATTCAGATACTTTAATCCAAGCGGAAAAAGCAGGAAGGTAAATTCCAAAAACCCGATCCTAATTAATATTACAAACTTTATTTTATTTTCTGAAAGGATTTTTTTGTTGCTGAGGTGATGTGTTATCCCCCGTGGGGATTTTCATATCGAAATGGCCATCCAACATCCTTGAATTAATCCTATTTTAATTTATATATATATATATATATATATATATATATATAAATAATCATACAATTATGAATTAAATGTACATTGTGACACGGAAAATTCTATGTTTCGAGATAGAATCTCGTCATCAGGCAATGTTGGATGTTGGTTGTAAAAATGATTTAAAAATAAATGACAGCAGACTAAAAATCGCAAAACCTTGAATTCTCTTCACCTGGATATATATATATATATATATATATATATATATATATATATATATATATATATATATATTAGTCTGTTCATTATCTATGTATCTCGGTTTCTTCATATCTGCCTAAGTGTATTCATATCGACTGGCTGCTCTGATTACAACAATCTTAACCTCTTTATGTCTAAGGTCACCCGATATCTTTTCTACATATCTTCAGAAACCTCATAAAGGAGATAAGAAGTACATTCTTGCATCCTCCCCGCTCCTCCTCCTCCTCTACCTCCTCCTCTTAGGTGCAACAACCTGAATCAGTCACCCTCGACCTACCACAAGTGCCCCATGGGCTCAATATTGGGTGAGCAATTAAGAAACAAAAAACAATTTGCATAATTACGCTTCTTTCACAGGAAACTTTCGCTAGAAACAAAGAAGAGAGAACAGGATTGCTATGTGATGTCAGTTCCTCAATATGGCAACGAATGTTGGACAATATCAACAAAGATGAAGGGAAAACTTGAAGCAGCTGAAATGTGGTTCTACAGAAGGATGCTGCAGATATCGTGGACCGAGCATGTGAGCAATGACGAGGTTTTGAAAATTATGGAAACGAAAAGGAAATTAATGTTGAGCATCAGGAAGAGACAACTGAAGTTCCTGGGACATCCAATGAGGAAGGAGGGCTTGGAAAACCTGATACTAACAGGCCAGAGGCAGAGGAAAGCAGCGGATAACAGATATTAAAAGGTCTGAGCAGGTGGCTGACAGGAAGGGGGCTGAGAGACATTACAGGAGAAAGCGTGCTAAGAGCCACCAGGGATAGGGAGATGTGGAAGGCCATGATCGACTACGTCCTGAAGGGACAAGGTACATAAAAGAAAAAAAAGAATTGGTAGATTTGAAAAATATGATTTCATTCCATGCAAAGCAATAAAGCCACTAAGATTGCAATGAATTTTTGAGAAGGAAGGAAAGTGAGAAAAAGTTACTGAGGAGAAATAAATAAACAATAAATTGAAAATAAAAATAAAAATAAAAGAAAATAAATAAAAGAACAATAAAAGAACAGGTTTCAAGGTGAGAGATGAGGTGGATTGACGTGACAATAGAGCGTGGTCGTGCAGTGTATGTCAACTCGGAACGACAAATCGGGGTTCGAATTCCAATTGCATTCACCTACACACAAATATCCTTTAGAAAAGTATTAATTCGTCTCTTCACTCCAGTTATGGGTAAAATAATTTAGCCCTTGCTGGCAACCAGACTACCACAGAAAGTAATGGCAACCCACTGCGGGATAATCTTCTAACCAGTCAATCATGTCACTTTCGAGACATGATCGCCCAAAGCGTGAATCACGTATGGCACATAACTGACTGACTGAATATAATAGTTGGAAACATAATTAAAACTTCTACTGGGCATAAAGTGGGGGATCGGTTTTCTATTGTTATAAAGTAATAAACTGATCCCCCACTAATTACTAAATATAATAATGTAATATAATCTATCTCTTCTCCCTCCAGCTATGAGTTAAATGGCAGAAAAAACTGGGTTCTATAGCCTTGGCTAGCAGCCAGTCTTCCACAGAAAGCAATGGCAACCTACTGCGGGATAATCTTCTGCAGAGTCAGTCATGTCTCTTTCGAGATGATCGCCCAAAGCGTGTATCACGTATGGCACTGAAGAGACCTAACGAGAGTTCAACATGTACGAAAGGAAAAAAACTTGGAATCGAACTTGGGATTATATCGAGCGATTTCTACAATTAAATGAAACTGACCTAAGAAATACACACCCAGTGGAATTAAAGAAAGAAAGTGAGAGAGAAAAATAGTGAGAGAGTGAGAGTGAATGGAATTAGAGAGAGAGAGTGTGTGTGAGGTGCTAGAGAAAGTAAGTGTGAGTGAAGTGAGAAAGAATATTAGTGAGTCGAGTGCAAGAAAGATTGAGAGTGGAGAGAGAGATAGAATAAGTGGTGTGCGAGAGAGAGAGCTAGAAAGTGAGTCGAGTGAGAGAGTATGAGTGGAGTATAAGAGAAAGAGAGAGCGGAGAGTGAGGTTGTGGGCGAGCCGAAGGTGAAAAAGGTCGAGAGTGAGTGTAGATAGAGGAAGAGAGTGGAGTGTGAGGGAGGGTGAGTGTAGTGAAAGCGGAGTTAGAGGGAGTGATTGGAGTGAGAGAGGAAAAGAGAGGGATGTTTTGTTGAATTTTGTATTTAACGGCATATCAACTTTGTATGGAAAAACTAGTTATCATGGAAAAATTAATTATCATGGGAGTTTAGAAGTAATGTAAGTTATTCTGATTTCGCAATTGAGTACATGGTAGATAATTCTCAGATTTTATGTATGTACATGTCTGTGTCGACATGATGATTAGAGGCGATTATATATGAGTTTTTTTTTTTTTTAAGTTATATTTTAGAATACAGTTAAAAAAATTATAGGATATGGTATGGATTAATGTCATGAATGTTCTTTCGTGGTAGCATTTTAAACAAAGCCGCGATAGTTCGTTTGTGTGCGCTTATTGAGAGTAATATTCTTATATAAAATGTAATACTGGTGTTTTCTACCATAAAACTCTATTGAACATACTCTCATGACGTTTCGCTTTTGTTTGGTGGAGGGTGTCATTATTTGTCCATAGTTAGGAGTCTAACAAGAGCTAATGTCCTAATCAAGAGGTAGTTCCATGCTCCTCAAAACATTCAATCTCCCGATCAGAGACCTTGCTGTCAGAAGGGTAGACTTGGGAACAACAGGAATTAAGAGGTGGTTCCATGCTCGTCAAAACCTTCAGTCTCTCGATCAGAGACCATGCTGTCAGAAGGGTAGGCTTGGGAATAACAGCAATTAAGAGGTGGTTCCATGCTCCTCAAAACCTTCATTCTCCCTATCAGAGACCTTGCTGTCAGAAGAGTAGGCTTGGGAACAACTGCAATTAAGAGATGGTTCCATGCTCCTCGAAACCTTCAGTCTCCCGATCAGAGACATTGCTGTCAGAAGGGTAGACTTGGGAACAACAGCAATTAAGAGGTGGTTCCATGCTCCTGAAAACCTACAATCTCTCGATCAGAGACCTTGCTGTCAGAAGGGTAGACTTGGGAACAACAGCAATTAAGAGGTGGTTCCATGCTACTCAAAACCTTCAATCTCCCGATCAGAGATCTTGCTGTCAGAAGGGTAGACTTGGGAACAACAGCAATTAAGAGGTGGTTCCATGCTCCTCAAAACCTTCAATCTCCCGATCAGAGACCTTGCTGTCAGAAGGGTGGACTTGCGAACAACAGGAATTAAGAGGTGGTTCTATGCTCCTCAAAACCTTCAGTCTCCCGATCAGAGACCTTGCTGTCAGAAGGGTAGACTTGGGAACAGGAATTAAGAAGTGGTTCCATGCTCCTCGAAACCTTCAGTCTCCCGATCAGAGACCTTGCTGTCAGAAGGGTAGACTTGGGAACAACAGGAATTAAGAGGTGGTTATATGCTCCTGAAAAACCTACAGTCTGCCGATCAGAGACCTTGCTGTCAGAAGGGTAGATTTGGGAACAACAGCAATTAAGAGGTGGTTCCATGCTCCTCAAAACCTTCAATCTCCCGATCAGAGACCTTGCTGTCAGAAGGGTACACTTGGAAACAACAGGAATTAAGAGGTGGTAACATGCTCCACAAAACCTTCAATCTCCCGATCAGAGACCTTGCTGTCAGAAGGGTAGACTTGGGAACAACAGCAATTAAGAGGTGGTTCCATGCTCCTCAAAACCTTCAATCTCCCGATCAGAGACCTTGCTGTCAGAAGGGTGGACTTGGGAACAACAGGAATTAGGAGGTGGTTCTATGCTCCTCAAAACCTTCAGTCTCCCGATCAGAGACCTTGCTGTCAGAAGGGTAGACTTGGGAACAGGAATTAAGAAGTGGTTCCATGCTCCTCAAAACCTTCAATCACCCGATCAGAGACCTTGCTGTCAGAAGGGTAGACTTGTGAACAACAGGAATTAAGAGGTGGTTCTATGCTCCTCGAAACCTTCAATCTCCCGATCAGAGACCTTGCTGTCAGAAGGGTAGATTTGGGAACAACAGCAATTAAGAGGTGGTTCCATGCTCCTCGAAACCTTCAGTCTCCCGATCAGAGACCTTGCTGTCAGAAGGGTAGACTTGGGAACAACAGGAATTAAGAGGTGGTTATATGCTCCTCAAAACCTACAGTCTGCCGATCAGAGACCTTGCTGTCAGAAGGGTAGATTTGGGAACAACAGCAATTAAGAGGTGGTTCCATGCTCCTCAAAAGCTTCGATCTCCCGATCAGAGATCTTGCTCTCAGAAGGGTAGACTTGGGAACAACAGGAATTAAGAGGTGGTTCTATGCTCCTCGAAACCTTCAGTCTCCCGATCAGAGACCTTGCTGTCAGAAGGGTAGACTTGGGAACAACAGGAATGAAGAGGTGGTTCCATGCTCCTCAAAAGCTTCAGTCTCCCGATCAGAGACCTTGCTGTCAGAAGGGTAGACTTGGGAACAACAGGAATTAAGAGGGGGTTCTATGCTCCTGAAAACCTTCACTCTCCCGATCAGAGACCTAGCTGTCAGAAGGGTAGACTTGGGAACAACAGGAATTAAGAGGTGGTTCCATGCTCCTCAAAACCTTCAGTCTCCCGATCAGAGACCTTGCTGTCAGAAGGGTAGACTTGGGAACAATAGCAATTAAGTGGTGGTTCCATGCTCCTCAAAACCTTCAGTCTCTCGATCAAAGACATTGCCGTCAGAAGGGTAGACTTGGGAACAACAGGAATAAAGAGGTGGTTCTATGCTCCTCAAAACCTTCAGTCTCCCGATCAGAGACCTTGCTGTCAGAAGGGTTAGACTTGGGAAAAGGAATTAAGAGGTGGTTCCATCCTCCTCAAAAGCTTCAATCTCCCGATTAGAGACCTTGCTGTCAGAAGGGTAGATTTGGGAACAACAGGAATTAAGAGGTGGTTCCATGCTCCTCAAAACCTTCAGTCTCCCTATCAGCGACCTTGCTGTCAGAAGGGTAGACTTGGGAACAACAGGAATTAAGTGGTGGTTCCATGCTCCTCGAAACCTTCAGTCTCCCGATCAGAGACCTTGCTGTCAGAAGGGTAGACTTGGGAACAACAGCAATTAAGAGGTGGTTCCATGCTCCTCAAAACCTTCAGTCTCCCTATCAGCGACCTTGCTGTCAGAAGGGTAGACTTGGGAACAACAGGAATTAAGAGGTGGTTCCATGCTCCTCAAAACCTTCAGTCTCCCGATCAGAGACCTTGCTGTCAGAAGGGTAGACTTGGGAACAACAGCAATTAAGAGGTGGTTCCATGCTCCGCAAAACCTTCAGTCTCCCTATCAGCGACCTTGCTGCCAGAAGGGTAGACTTGGGAACAACAGGAATTAAGTGGTGGTTCCATGCTCCTCAAAACCTTCAGTCTCCCTATCAGCGACCTTGCTGTCAGAAGGGTAGACTTGGGAACAACAGGAATTAAGAGGTGGTTCCATGCTCCTCAAAACCTTCAGTCTCCCTATCAGCGACCTTGCTGTCAGAAGGGTAGACTTGGGAACAACAGGAATTAAGTGGTGGTTCCATGCTCCTCAAAACCTTCAGTCTCCCGATCAGAGACCTTGCTGTCAGAAGGGTAGACTTGGGAACAACAGCAATTAAGAGGTGGTTCCATGCTCCTCAAAACCTTCAGTCTCCCGATCAGAGACCTTGCTGTCAGAAGGGTAGACTTGGGAACAACAGCAATTAAGAGGTGGTTCCATGCTCCTCAAAACCTTCAGTCTCCCTATCAGCGACCTTGCTGTCAGAAGGGTAGACTTGGGAACAACAGGAATTAAGAGGTGGTTCCATGCTCCTCAAAACCTTCAGTCTCCCGATCAGCGACCTTGCTGTCAGAAGGGTAGACTTGGGAACAACAGGAATTAAGAGGTGGTTCAATGCTCCTCAAAACCTTCAGTCTCCCGATCAGAGACCTTGCTGTCAGAAGGGTAGACTTGGGAACAACAGCAATTAAGAGGTGGTTCCATGCTCCGCAAAACCTTCAGTCTCCCTATCAGCGACCTTGCTGTCAGAAGGGTAGACTTGGGAACAACAGGAATTAAGTGGTGGTTCCATGCTCCTCAAAACCTTCAGTCTCCCTATCAGCGACCTTGCTGTCAGAAGGGTAGACTTGGGAACAACAGCAATTAAGAGGTGGTTCCATGCTCCGCAAAACCTTCAGTCTCCCTATCAGCGACCTTGCTGTCAGAAGGGTAGACTTGGGAACAACAGGAATTAATTGGTGGTTCCATGCTCCTCAAAACCTTCAGTCTCCCTATCAGCGACCTTGCTGTCAGAAGGGTAGATTTGGGAACAACAGGAATTAAGAGGTGGTTCCATGCTCCTCAAAACCTTCAGTCTCCCTATCAGCGACCTTGCTGTCAGAAGGGTAGACTTGGGAACAACAGGAATTAAGAGGTGGTTCCATGCTCCTCAAAACCTTCAGTCTCCCGATCAGAGACCTTGCTGTCAGAAGGGTAGACTTGGGAACAACAGCAATTAAGAGGTGGTTCCATGCTCCTCAAAACCTTCAGTCTCCCGATCAGAGACCTTGCTGTCAGAAGGGTAGACTTGGGAACAACAGCAATTAAGAGGTGGTTCCATGCTCCGCAAAACCTTCAGTCTCCCTATCAGCGACCTTGCTGTCAGAAGGGTAGACTTGGGAACAACAGGAATTAAGTGGTGGTTCCATGCTCCTCAAAACCTTCAGTCTCCCTATCAGCGACCTTGCTGTCAGAAGGGTAGACTTGGGAACAACAGGAATTAAGAGGTGGTTCCATGCTCCTCAAAAACTTCAGTCTCCCTATCAGCGACCTTGCTGTCAGAAGGGTAGACTTGGGAACAACAGGAATTAAGTGGTGGTTCCATGCTCCTCAAAACCTTCAGTCTCCCGATCAGAGACCTTGCTGTCAGAAGGGTAGACTTGGGAACAACAGCAATTAAGAGGTGGTTCCATGCTCCTCAAAACCTTCAGTCTCCCGATCAGAGACCTTGCTGTCAGAAGGGTAGACTTGGGAACAACAGCAATTAAGAGGTGGTTCCATGCTCCGCAAAACCTTCAGTCTCCCTATCAGCGACATTGCTGTCAGAAGGGTAGACTTGGGAACAACAGGAATTAAGTGGTGGTTCCATGCTCCTCAAAACCTTCAGTCTCCCTATCAGCGACCTTGCTGTCAGAAGGGTAGACTTGGGAACAACAGGAATTAAGAGGTGGTTCCATGCTCCTCAAAACCTTCAGTCTCCCTATCAGCGACCTTGCTGTCAGAAGGGTAGACTTGGGAACAACAGGAATTAAGTGGTGGTTCCATGCTCCTCAAAACCTTCAGTCTCCCGATCAGAGACCTTGCTGTCAGAAGGGTAGACTTGGGAACAACAGCAATTAAGAGGTGGTTCCATGCTCCTCAAAACCTTCAGTCTCCCGATCAGAGACCTTGCTGTCAGAAGGGTAGACTTGGGAACAACAGCAATTAAAAGGTGGTTCCATGCTCCTCAAAACCTTCAGTCTCCCTATCAGCGACCTTGCTGTCAGAAGGGTAGACTTGGGAACAACAGGAATTAAGAGGTGGTTCAATGCTCCTCAAAACCTTCAGACTCCCGATCAGAGACCTTGCTGTCAGAAGGGTAGACTTGGGAACAACAGCAATTAAGAGGTGGTTCCATGCTCCGCAAAACCTTCAGTCTCCCTATCAGCGACCTTGCTGTCAGAAGGGTAGACTTGGGAACAACAGGAATTAAGTGGTGGTTCCATGCTCCTCAAAACCTTCAGTCTCCCTATCAGCGACCTTGCTGTCAGAAGGGTAGACTTGGGAACAACAGGAATTAAGAGGTGGTTCCATGCTCCTCAAAACCTTCAGTCTCCCTATCAGCGACCTTGCTGTCAGAAGGGTAGACTTGGGAACAACAGGAATTAAGTGGTGGTTCCATGCTCCTCAAAACCTTCAGTCTCCCGATCAGCGACCTTGCTGTCAGAAGGGTAGACTTGGGAACAACAGGAATTAAGTGGTGGTTCCATGCTCCTCAAAACCTTCAGTCTCCCGATCAGAGACCTTGCTGTCAGAAGGGTAGACTTGGGAACAACAGGAATTCAGAGGTGGTTCCATGCTCCTCAAAACCTTCAGTCTCCCGATCAGAGACCTTGCTGTCAGAAGGGTAGACTTGGGAACAACAGCAATTAAGAGGTGGTTCCATGCTCCTCAAAACCTTCAGTCTCCCTATCAGCGACCTTGCTGTCAGAAGGGTAGACTTGGGAACAACAGGAATTAAGTGGTGGTTCCATGCTCCTCAAAACCTTCAGTCTCCCGATCAGAGACCTTGCTGTCAGAAGGGTAGACTTGGGAACAACAGGAATTAAGAGGTGGTTCCATGCTCCTCAAAACCTTCAGTTTCCCTATCAGCGACCTTGTTGTCAGAAGGGTAGACTTGGGAACAACAGAGAATTAAGTGGTGGTTCCATGCTCCTCAAACCTTCAGTCTCCCTATCAGCGACCTTGCTGTCAGAAGGGTAGACTTGGGAACAACAGGAATTAAGTGGTGGTTCCATGCTCCTCAAAACCTTCAGTCTCCCGATCAGAGACCTTGCTGTCAGAAGGGTAGACTTGGGAACAACAGCAATTAAGAGGTGTCCATGTTCTAAAACCTTCAGTCTCCTATCAATGACCTTGCTGTCAGAAGGTAGACTTGGGAACAACAGGAATTAAGTGGTGGTTCCATGCTCCTCAAACCTTCAGTTCCCTATCAGCGACCTTGCTGTCAAAGGGTAGACTTTGGGAACAACAGGAATTAAGAGGTGGTTCCCATGCTCTCCTCAAACCTTCTGGCCTCCTGATCAGAGACCTTGCTGTCAGAAGGGTAGACTTGGGAACAACAGCAATTAAGAGGTATTCCATGCTGCTCAAAACCTTCAGTCTCCCTATCAGCGACCTTGCTGTCAGAAGGGTAGACTTGGGAACAACAGGAATTAAGTGGTGGTTCCATGCTCCTCAAAACCTTCAGTCTCCCTATCAGCGACCTTGCTGTCAGAAGGGTAGACTTGGGAACAGCAGGAATTAAGTGGTGGTTCCATGCTCCTCAAAACCTTTCCAGTTCCCTGATCAGAGACCTTGTCATTGTGAAGGGTAGACTTGGGAACAACAGCAATTAAGAGGTGGTTCTGCTGCTCAAAACCTTCAGTCTCCTGACTGTAGACCTTGCTGTCAGAAGGGTAGACTTGGGAACAACAGGAATTATGGTGGTTCCATGCTCCTCAAAACCTTCAGTCTCCCTATCAGCGACCTTGGTTGTCAGAAGGCAGACTGGGTGGAAATAATAGCAATTAAGAGGCTTCCATACCTCAAAACCTTCAGTCTCCCGATCAGAGACCTTGGCGTCAGAAGGGTAGACTGGAACAACAGGAATTAAGTGGTGGTTCCATGCTCCTCAAAACCTTCAGTCTCCTGATCAGAGACCTTGCTGTCAGAAGGGTAGACTTGGGAACAACAACAATTAAGAGGTGGTTCCATGCCTTCAAAAACCTTCAGTCTCCCTATCAGCGACCTTGCTGTCAGAAGGGTAGACTTGGGAACAACAGGAATTAAGTGGTGGTTCCATGCTCCTCAAAACCTTCAGTCTCCCTATCAGCGACCCTGCTGTCAGAAGGGTAGACTGGGAACAACAGGTCTTGGCAGTGGTTCAAAGTTCCTCAAAACCTTCAGTCTCCCTATCAGCGACCTTGCTGTCAGAAGGTAGACTTGGGAACAACAGGAATTAAGTGGTGGTTCCATGCTCCTCAAACCTCTTCAGTCTCCTATCAGCGACCTTGCTGTCAGAAGGGTAGACTTGGGAACAACAGGAATTAAGTGGTGGTTCCATGCTCCTCAAAACCTTCAGTCTCCCGATCAGAGACCTTGCTGTCGGAAGGGTAGACTGGGAACAACAGCAATTAAGAGGTGGTTCCATGCTCCTCAAAACCTTCAGTCTCCCGATCAGAGACCTTGCTGTCAGAAGGGTAGACTTGGGAACAACAGGAATTAAGGTGGTTCCATGCTCAAAACCTTCAGTCTCTCCCATCAGCGACCTTGTCAGTCGTGGTGGAAGGGTAGACTTGGGAACAATAGCAATTAAGAGGTGGTTCCATGCTCCTCAAAACCTTCAGTCTTCCGATCAGAGACCTTGCTGTCAGAAGGGTAGACTTGGGAACAACAGTGGAATTAAGGGTGGTTCCATGCCTCAGAACCTTCAGTCTCCCGATCAGAGACCTTGCTGTCAGAAGGGTAGACTTGGGAACAACAGCAATTAAGAGGTGGTTCCATGCTCTCAAACCTTCAGTCTCCCTATCAGCGACCTTGCTGTCAGAAGGGTAGACTTGGGAACAACAGGAATTAAGTGGTGGTTCCATGTCTTCAAAAACCTTCTGGGCTCCTATCATGACCCTGTTGTCAGAAGGGTAGACTTGGGCACAGGAATTAATTGGTGGTTCCATGCTCCTCAAAACCTTCAGTCTCCCTATCAGCGACCTTGCTGTCAGAAGGGTAGACTTGGGAACAACAGGAATTAAGAGGTGGTTCCATGCTCTCCCTGGAAACCTCTGGGGTCTCCCTATCAGCGACCTTGCTGTCAGAAGGGTAGACTTGGGAACAACAGGAATTAAGAGGTGGTCTCCATGCTCCTCAAAACCTTCAGTCTCCCGATCAGAGACCTTGCTGTCAGAAGGGTAGACTTGGGAACAACAGCAATTAAGAGGTGGTTCCATGCTCCTCAAAACCTTCAGTCTCCCGATCAGAGACCTTGCTGTCAGAAGGGTAGACTTGGGAACAACAGCAATTGGTGCGGTTCCATGTTCGCAAAACCTTCAGTCTCCTATCAGCGACCTTGCTGTCAGAAGGGTAGACTTGGGAACAACAGGAATTAAGTGGTGGTTCCATGCTCCTCAAAAACCTTCAGTCTCCCTATCAGCGACCTTGCTGTCAGAAGGGTAGACTTGGGAACAACAGGAATTAAGAGGTGGTTCCATGCTCCTCAAAAACTTCAGTCTCCCTATCAGCGACCTTGCTGTCAGAAGGGTAGACTTGGGAACAACAGGAATTAAGTGGTGGTTCCATGCTCCTCAAAACCTAGTCTCCTGATCAGAGACCTTGCTGTCAGAAGGATGCAGTAGACTTGGGAACAACATAGCCTCAAGAGGTGGTTCCATGCTCCTCAAACCTTCAGTCTCCCTGATCAGAGACCTTGCTGTCAGAAGGGTAGACTTGGGAACAACAGCAATTAAGAGGTGGTTCCATGCTCAGCAAAACCTTCAGTCTCCCTATCAGCGACCTTGCTGTCAGAAGGGTAGACTTGGGAACAACAGGAATTAAGGGTGGTTCCATGCTCCTCAAAAACCTTCAGTCTCCCTATCAGCGACCTTGCTGTCAGAAGGTAGACTTGGGAACAACAGGAATTAAGGGTGGTTCCATGCTCCTCAAAACCTTCAGTTCCTATCATGACCTTGCTGTCAGAAGGGTAGACTTGGGAACAACAGGAATTAAGTGGTGGTTCCATGTCTTCAAAAACCTTCAGTCTCCGACTGTAGAGACCTTGCTGCCTTCAGCTGGGTAGACTGGGAACAACAGCAATTAAGAGGTGGTTCCATGCTCCTCAAAACCTTCAGTCTCCCGATCAGAGACCTTGCTGTCAGAAGGGTAGGACTTGGGAACAACAGCAATTAAGAGGTGGTTCCATGCTCCTCAAAAACCTTCAGTCTCCCTATCAGCGACCTTGTCAGAAGGTAGACTTGGGAACAACAGGAATTAAGAGGTGGTTCAATGTTTCTCAAAACCTTCAGACTCCCGATCAGAGACCTTGCTGTCAGAAGTAGACTTGGGAACAACAGCAATTAAGAGGTGGTTCCATGCTCCGCAAAACCTTCTCAGTCTCACTATCAGCGACCTTGCTGTCAGAAGGGTAGACTTGGGAACAACAGGAATTAAGTGGTGGTTCCATGCTCCTCAAAACCTTCAGTCTCCTATCAGCGACCTTGCTGTCAGAAGGGTAGACTTGGGAACAACAGGAATTAAGAGGTGGTTCCATGCTTCCTCAAAACCTTCAGTCTCCTTATCAGCGACCTTGCTGTCAGAAGGGTAGACTTGGGAAATAAACAGGAATTAAGTGGTGGTTCCATGCTCTCAAAACCTTCAGCTCCCCTGATCAGCGACCTTGCTGTCAGAAGGGTAGACTTGGGAACAACAGGAATTAAGTGGTGGTTCCAGTGCTCCTCAAAACCTTCAGTCTCCCGATCAGAGACCTTGCTGTCAGGAAGGGTAGATTCTGGGAACAACAGGAATTCAGAGGTGGTCTGCATGCTCCTCAAAACCTTCAGTCTCCTGATCAGAGACCTTGCTGTTTGCTGGGTAGACTTGGGGAACAACAGCAATTAAGAGGTGGTTCCATGCCCTCAAAACCTTCAGTCTCCCAGCATCAGCGACCTTGCTGTCAGAAGGTAGACTTGGGAACAACAGAATTAAGTGGTGGTTCCATGCTCCTCAAAACCTTCAGTCTCCTGATCAGAGACCTTGCTGTCAGAAGGGTAGACTCTGGGAACAACAGGACCAAGAGGTGTCTGCATGCTCCTCAAACCTTCAGTCTCCTATCAGCGACCTTGCTGTCAGAAGGGTAGACTTGGGAACAACAGGAATTAAGTGGTGGTTCCATGCTCCTCAAAACCTTCAGTCTCCTCTATCAGCTGTGACCTTGCTGTCAGAAGGGTAGACTTGGGAACAACAGGAATTAAGTGGTGGTTCCATGTCTCTCAAAACCTTCAGTCTCCTGATCAGAGACCTTGCTGTCAGAAGGGTAGACTTGGGAACAACAGCAATTAAGAGGTGGTTCCATGCTCCTCAAAACCTTCAGTCTCCCTATCAGCGACCTTGCTGTCAGAAGGCAGACTTGGGAACAAATATCAAGCGGCGGTTCCATGCTCCTCAAAACCTTCAGTCTCCCTATCAGCGACCTTGCTGTCAGAAGGGTAGACTTGGGAACAACAGGAATTAAGTGGTGGTTCCATGCTTCTCAAAACCTTCAGTCTCCCGATCAGAGACCTTGCTCTCAGAAGGGTAGACTTGGGAACAACAGCAATTAAGAGGTGGTTCCATGCTCCTCAAAACCTTCAGTCTCCGATCAGAGACTCAGCTTGTCAGAAGGGTAGACTGGGAACAGGAATTAAGTGGTGGTTCCATGCCCTCAAAACCTTCAGTCTCCCTATCAGCGACCTTGCTGTCAGAAGGGTAGACTTGGGAACAGCAATTAAGAGGTGCTTCCATGCTCCTCAAAACCTTCAGTCTCCTGATCAGAGACCTTGCTGGGCTGTAGGCTGGTAGACTTGGGAACAACAGGAATTAAGTGGTGGTTCCATGTTCCTCAAAACCTTCAGTCTCTGATCAGAGACCTTGCTGTCAGAAGGGTAGACCTGGGAACAACAGCAATTAAGAGGTGGTTCCATGCTCAAAACCTTCAGTCTCCCTATCAGCGACCTTGCTGTCAGAAGGGTAGACTTGGGAACAACAGGAATCTAAGAGGTGGTTCCATGCTCTCAAAAACTTCAGTCTCCTATCAGCGACCTTGCTGTCAGAAGGGTAGACTTGGGAACAACAGGAATTAAGTGGTGGTTCCATGCTCCTCAAAACCTTCAGTCTGATCAGAGACCTTGCTGTCAGAAGGGTAGACTTGGGAACAACAGCAATTAAGAGGTGGTTCCATGTCTTCAAAACCTTCAGTCTCCTGATCAGAGACCTTGTTGTCAGAAGGGTAGACTTGGGAACAACAGCAATTAAGAGGTGGTTCCATGCCCGCAAACCTTCAGTCTCCCCATTGTTAATCTTTGCTGTCAGAAGGGTAGACTTGGGAACAACAGGAATTAAGTGGTTCCATGCTCCTCAAAACCTTCAGTCTCCCCTATCAGCGACCTTGCTGTCAGAAAATGGCAGACTTGGGAACAACAGGAATTAGCAGGTTCCATGCCTCAAAACCTTCAGTCTCCCTATCAGCGACCTTGCTGTCAAAGGAAGGTATCTGGGGAACAACAGGAATTAAGTGGTGTCTGACATGTTCTCCCTTCAAAACCTTCAGTCTCCTGATCAGAGACCTTGCTGTCAGAAGGGTAGACTTGGGAACAACAGCAATTAAGAGGTGGTTCCATGTCTTCAAAAACCTTCAGTCTCCTGATCAGAGACCTTGCTGTCAGAAGGGTAGACTTGGGAACAACAGCAATTAAGAGGTGGTTCCATGCTCAAAACCTTTCAAGTCTCCCTATCAGCGACCTTGCTGTCAGAAGGGTAGACTTGGGAACAACAGGAATTAAGAGGTGGTTCAATGTTTCTCAAAACCTTCAGACCTCCCGATCAGAGACCTTGCTGTCAGAAGGGCAGGACTTGGGAACAACAGTACTCAAGAGGTGGTTCCATGCTCCGCAAAACCTTCAGTCTCACTATCATGACCTTTGCTGTCAGAAGGGTAGGATTTGGGAAACAACAGGAATTAAGTGGTGGTTCCATGCTCCTCAAAACCTTCAGAAGGCTCTCCTATCAGCGACCTTGCTGTCAGAAGGGTAGACTTGGGAACAACAGGAATTAAGAGGTGGTTCCATGCTCTCAAAACCTTCAGTCTCCCTATCAGCGACCTTGTCAGAAGGGTAGACTTGGGAACAACAGGAATTAAGTGTGGTTCCTATGTTCCTCAAAACCTTCAGTCTCCTGATCAGCGACCTTGCTGTCAGAAGGGTAGACTTGGAACAACAGGAATTAAGTGGTGGTTCCATGTTCTTCAAAACCTTCAGTCTCCCGATCAGAGACCTTGCTGTCAGAAGGGTAGACTTGGGAACAACAGGAATTCAGAGGTGGTTCCATGCTCCTCAAAACCTTCAGTCTCCCGATCAGAGACCTTGCTGAAGGGTAGACTTGGGAACAACAGCAATTAAGAGGTGGTTCATTTCCTCAAAACCTTCAGTCTCCTATCAGCGACCTTGCTGTCAGAAGGGTAGACTTGGGAACAACAGGAATTAAGTGGTGGTTCCATGCCTCCTCAAAACCTTCAGCTTCCCGATCAGAGACCTTGCTGTCAGAAGGTGACTTGGGAACAACAGGAATTAAGAGGTGGTTCCATGCCTCAAAAACCTCTCAGTCTCCCTATCAGCGACCTTGCTGTCAGAAGGGGTAGACTTGGGAACAACAGGAATTAAGTGGTGGTTCCATGCTCCTCAAAACCTTCAGTCTCCCCATCAGCGACCTTGCTGTCAGAAGGGTAGACTTGGGGCAACAGGAATTAAGTGGTGTCTAAGGCCCCCAAAACCTTCAGTCTCCCGATCAGAGACCTTGCTGTCAGAAGGGTAGACTTGGGAACAACAGCAATTAAGAGGTGGTTCCATGCTCCTCAAAACCTTCAGTCTCCCTATCAGCGACCTTGCTGTCAGAAGGGTAGACTTGGGAACAACAGATTTAAGTGGTGGTTCCATGCTCCTCAAAACCTTCAGTTCCTTATCAGCGACCTTGCTGTCAGAAGGGTAGGACTTGGGAACAAACAGGAATTAAGTGGTGGTTCCATGTTTCTCAAAACCTTCAGTCTCCCTGATCAGAGACCTTGCTCTCAGAAGGGTAGACTTGGGCAGAACAAGGTTAATTAAGAGGCAATTTGCTCAAAACCTTCAGTCTCCCCGATCAGAGACCTTGCTGTCAGAAGGGTAGACTTGGGAACAACAGGAATTAAGTGGTGGTTCCATGCCCTCAAAACCTTCAGTCTCCCTATCAGCGACCTTGCTGTCAGAAGGGTAGACTCTGGGAACACAGCAATTAAGAGGTGCTTCCATGCTCCTCAAAACCTTCAGTCTCCCGATCAGAGACCTTGCTGTCAGAAGGGTAGACTTGGGAACAACAGGAATTAAGTGGTGGTTCCATGCTCCTCAAAACCTTCAGTCTCCCGACTTAGAGACTCTGCTGTCAGAAGGGCAGGACTTGGGAACAACAGCAATTAAGAGGTGGTTCCATGTCTCTCAAAACCTTCAGTCTCCCTATCAGCGACCTTGCTGTCAGAAGGGTAGACTGGGAACAACAGGAATTGCTGGTGTGGTTCCATGTCTTCAAACCTTCAGTCTCCCTATCAGCGACCTTGCTGTCAGAAGGGTAGACTTGGGAACAACAGGAATTAAGTGGTGGTTCCATGCTCCTCAAAAACCTTCAGTCTCCCTATCAGCGACCTTGCTGTCAGAAGGGTAGACTTGGGAACAACAGGAATTAAGTGGTGGTTCCATGCTCCTCAAAACCTTCAGTCTCCCCATCAGCGACCTTGCTGTCAGAAGGGTAGACTTGGGAACAACAGGAATTAAGTGGTGGTTCCATGTCTTCAAAACCTTCAGTCTCCCGATCAGAGACTAAGGTCAGAAGGGTAGACTTGGGAACAAACAGCAATTAAGAGGTGGTTCCATGCTCCTCAAAACCTTCAGCCCCCTGATCAGAGACCTTGCTGTCAGAAGGGTAGACTTGGGAACAACAGGAATTAAGTGGGTGGTTCCATGCTCCTCAAAACCTTCAGTCTCCGATCAGAGACCTTGCTGTCAGAAGGTAGACTTGGGAACAACAGCAATTAAGAGGTGGTTCCATGTCTTCAAAACCTTCAGTCTCCCGATCAGAGACCTTGTCATTAGAAGGGTAGACTTGGGAACAAGCAATTAAGAGGTGGTTCCATGCTCCTCAAAACCTTCAGTCTCCCTATCAGCGACCTTGCTGTCAGAAGGGTAGACTTGGGAACAACAGGAATTAAGAGGTGGTCTGAATGTTTCTCAAAACCTTCAGACTCCTGATCAGAGACTCCATGCTGAAGGGTAGACTTGGGAACAACAGCAATTAAGAGTGGGTGGTTCCATGCTCCAAGAAAACTCAGTCTCCCTATCAGCGACCTTGCTGTCAGAAGGGTAGACTTGGGAACAACAGGAATTAAGTGGTGGTTCCATGCTCCTCAAACCTTCAGTCTCCCTATCAAGGACCTTGCTGTCAGAAGGGTAGACTTGGGAACAACAGGAATTCTAGGAGGCAGTTCCATGCTCAAAACCTTCAGTCTCCCCATCAGCGACCTTGCTGTCAGAAGGGTAGACTTGGGAACAACAGGAATTAAGTGGTGGTTCCATGCTCCTCAAAACCTTCAGTTCCCTGATCAGCGACCTTGCTGTCAGATGGGGGTTGGGTAGACTTGGGGTCAGCAGGCTCCATGGTGGCCCATGTTCTCAAAACCTTTCAGGTCTCCCGACTCAGAGCAGACCTTGCTGTCAGAGGGTAGACTTGGGAACAACAGGAATTCAGAGGTGGTTCCATGCTCCTCAAACCTTCAACTCCTGATCAGAGACCTTGTTGTCAGAAGGGTAGACTTGGGAACAACAGCAATTAAGAGGTGGTTCCATGCTCCTCAAAACCTTCAGTCTCCCTATCAGCGACCTTGCTGTCAGAAGGGTAGACTTGGGAACAACAGGAATTAAGTGGTGGTTCCATGCTCCTCAAAACCTTCAGTCTCCTGATCAGAGACCTTGCTGTCAGAAGGGTAGACTTGGGAACAACAGGAATTAAGAGGTGGATCCATGCTCCTCAAAACCTTCAGTCTCCCTATCAGCGACCTTGCTGTCAGAAGGGTAGACTTGGGAACAACAGGAATTAAGTGGTTCACATATAAAGCCCTTCAGTCTCCCTATCAGCGACCTTGCTGTCAGAAGGTAGACTTGGGAACAACAGGAATTAAGTGGTGGTTCCATGCTCCTCAAAACCTTCAGTCTCCCGATCAGAGACCTTGCTGTCAGAAGGGTAGACTTGGGAACAACAACAATTAAGGAGTGGTTCTCATGCTCCTCAAAACCTTCAGTCTCCCGATCAGAGACCTTGCTGTCAGAAGGGTAGACTTGGGAACAACAGGAATTAAGTGGTGGTTCCATGCTCCTCAAAACCTTCAGTCTCCCAGTCAGAGACCTTGCTGTCAGAAGGGTAGACTTGGGAACAACAACAGTGCAGAGGTGGTTCCATGCTCCTCAAAACCTTCAGTCTCACTATCAGCGACCTTGCTGTCAGAAGGTAGACTTGGGAGCAATAGCAATTAAGAGGTGGTTCCATGCTCCTCAAAACCTTCAGTCTCCCGATCAGAGACCTTGCTGTCAGAAGGGTAGACTTGGGAACAACAGGAATTAAGTGGTGGTTCCATGCTCCTCAAAACCTTCAGTCTCCCGATCAGAGACCTTGCTGTCAGAAGGGTAGACTTGGGAACAACAGCAATTAGAGGTGGTTTTCCATGCTCCTCAAAACCTTCAGTCTCCCTATCAGCGACCTTGCTGTCAGAAGGAGTGAACTTGGGAACAACAGGAATTAAGTGGTGGTTCCATGCTCCTCAAAACCTTCAGTCTCCCTATCAGCGACCTTGCTGTCAGAAGGGTAGACTTGGGAACAACAGGAATTAAGTGGTGGTTCCATGCTCCTCAAAACCCCCAGTCTCCCACGTCAGAGACCTTGCTGTCAGAAGGGTAGACTTGGGAACAACAGAGACTAAGTGGTGGTTCCATGCTCCTCAAAACCTTCAGTCTCCCGATCAGAGACCTTGCTGTCAGAAGGGTAGACTTGGGAACAACAGCAATTAGAGGTGGTTCCATGCTCCTCAAAACCTTCAGTCTCCCGATCAGAGACCTTGCTGTCAGAAGGAGTAGACTTGGGAACAACAGGAATTAAGTGGTGGTTCCATGCTCCTCAAAACCTTCAGTCTCCCTATCAGCGACCTTGCTGTCAGAAGGGTAGACTTGGGAACAATAGCAATTAAGAGGTGGTTCCATGCTCCTCAAACCTTCAGTCTCCCGATCAGAGACCTTGCTGTCAGAAGGGTAGACTTGGGAACAACAGAATTAAGTGGTGGTTCCATGCTCCTCCAAAACCTTCAGTCTCCCTGCTCAGCGACCTTGCTGTCAGAAGGGTAGACTTGGGAACAACAGGAATTAAGTGGTGGTTCCATGCTCCTCAAAACCTTCAGTCTCCCGATCAGAGACCTTGCTGTCAGAAGGAGTAGACTTGGGAACAACAGCAATTAAGAGGTGGTTCCATGCTCCTCAAAACCTTCAGTCTCACGATCAGAGACCTTGCTGTCAGAAGGGTAGACTTGGGAACAACAGGAATTAAGTGGTGGTTCCTTCTCCTCAAAACCTTCAGTCTCTATCAGCGTGCTTGCTGCTCCCAGAAGGGTAGACTTGGGAACAACAGGAATTAAGTGGTGGTTCCATGCTCCTCAAAACCTTCAGTCTCCCAGTCAGAGACCTTGCTGTCAGAAGGGTAGATTTGGGAACAACAGGAATTAAGTGGTGGTTCCATGCTCCTCAAAACCTTCAGTCTCCCGATCAGAGACCTTGCTGTCAGAAGGGTAGACTTGGGAACAACAGCAATTAAGTGGTGGTTCCATGCTCATCAAAACCTTCAGTCTCCCGATCAGAGACCTTGCTGTCAGAAGGGTAGACTTGGGAACAACAGGAATTAAGTGGTGGTTCCATGCTCCTCAAAACCTTCCAGTCTCCCTATCAGCGACCTTGCTGTCAGAAGGGCGGAGCTTGGGAACAACAGGAAATAAGTGGTGGTTCCATGCTCCTCAAAACCTTCAGTCTCCCGATCAGAGAGACCTTGCTGTCAGAAGGGTAGACTTGGGAACAACAACAATTAAGAGGTGGTTCCATGCTCCTCAAAACCTTCAGTCTCACGATCAGAGACCTTGCTGTCAGAAGGGTAGACTTGGGAACAACAGGAATTAAGTGGTGGTTCCATGCTCCTCAAAACCTTCAGTCTCCCTATCAGCGACCTTGCTGTCAGAAGGGTAGACTTGGGAACAACAGGAATTAAGTGGTGGTTCCATGCTCCTCAAAACCTTCAGTCTCCCGATCAGAGACCTTGCTGTCAGAAAGGTAGATTTGGGAACAACAGGAATTAAGTGGTGGTTCCATGCTCCTCAAAACCTTCAGTCTCCCGATCAGAGACCTTGCTGTCAGAAGGGTAGACTTGGGAACAACAACAATTAAGTGGTGGTTCCATGCTCATAAAACCTTCAGTCTCCCAGTCAGAGACCTTGCTGTCAGAAGGGTAGACTTGGGAACAACAGGAATTAAGTGGTGGTTCCATGCTCCTCAAAACCTTCAGTCTCCCTATCAGCGACCTTGCTGTCAGAAGGGTAGACTTGGGAACAACAGGAAATAAGTGGTGGTTCCATGCTCCTCAAAACCTTCAGTCTCCCGATCAGAGACCTTGCTGTGAAGGGTAGACTTGGGAACAACAGTGAGGTGGTTCCATGCTCCTCAAAACAGCCAGTCTCCCGATCAGAGACCTTGCTGTCAGAAGGAGTAGACTTGGGAACAACAGAATTAAGTGGTGGTTCCATGCTCCTCCATTGTCCCCAAGTCTCCCTATCAGCCTTGCTGTCAGAGAATCAGACTTGGGAACAACAGGAATTGAAATTGGTTGTTCCATGCTCATAAAACCTTCAGTCTCCCGATCAGAGACCTTGCTGTCAGAGGTAGACTTGGGAACAACAGATTAAGTGGTGGTTCCATACTCCTCAAAACCTTCCGTCTCCCGATCAGAGACCTTGCTGTCAGAAGGGTAGACTTGGGAACAACAGCAATTAAGTGGTGGTTCCATGCTCCTCAAAACCTTCAGTCTCCAGATCAGAGACCTTGCTGTCAGAAGGGTAGACTTGGGAACAACAGGAATTAAGTGGTGGTTCCATGCTCCTCAAAACCTTCAGTCTCACTATCAGCGACCTTGCTGTCAGAAGGGTAGACTTGGGAACAACAGGAATTAAGTGGTGGTTCCATGCTCCTCAAAACCTTCAGTCTCCCGATCAGAGACCTTGCTGTCAGAAGGGTAGACTTGGGAACAACAGCAATTAAGAGGTGGTTCCATGCTCCTCAAAACCTTCAGTCTCCCTATCAGCGACCTTGCTGTCAGAAGGGTAGACTTGGGAACAACAGGAATTAAGTGGTTGTTCCATGCTCCTCAAAACCTTCAGTCTCCCTATCAGCGACCTTGCTGTCAGAAGGGTAGACTTGGGAACAACAGGAATTAAGAGGTGGTTCCATGCTCCTCAAAACCTTCAGTCTCCCGATCAGAGACCTTGCTGTCAGAAGGGTAGACTTGGGAACAACAGCAATTAAGAGGTGGTTCCATGCTCCTCAAAACCTTCAGTCTCCCTATCAGCGACCTTGCTGTCAGAAGGGTAGACTTGGGAACAACAGGAATTAAGTGGTGGTTCCATGCTCCTCAAAACCTTCAGTCTCCCTATCAGCGACCTTGCTGTCAGAAGGGTAGACTTGGGAACAACAGGAATTAAGTGGTGGTTCCATGCTCCTCAAAACCTTCAGTCTCCCGATCAGAGACCTTGCTGTCAGAAGGGTAGACTTGGGAACAACAGCAATTAAGAGGTGGTTCCATGCTCCTCAAAACCTTCAGTCTCCCGATCAGAGACCTTGCTGTCAGAAGGGTAGACTTGGGAACAACAGGAATTAAGTGGTGGTTCGATGCTCCTCAAAACCTTCAGTCTCCCTATCAGCGACCTTGCTGTCAGAAGGGTAGACTTGGGAACAACAGGAATTAAGTGGTGGTTCCATGCTCCTCAAAACCTTCAGTCTCCCGATCAGAGACCTTGCTGTCAGAAGGGTAGACTTGGGAACAACAGGAATTAAGTGGTGGTTCCATGCTCCTCAAAACCTTCAGTCTCCCGATCAGAGACCTTGCTGTCAGAAGGGTAGACTTGGGAACAACAGGAATTAAGTGGTGGTTCCATGCTCCTCAAAACCTTCAGTCTCCTTATCAGCGACCTTGCTGTCAGAAGGGTAGACTTGGGAACAGGAATTAAGAGGTGGTTAAATGCTCCCCTCAAAACCTTCAGTCTCCCGATCAGAGACCTTGCTGTCAGAAGGGTAGACTTGGGAACAACAGCAATTAAGAGGTGGTTCCATGCTCCTCAAAACCTTCAGTCTCCCTATCAGCGACCTTGCTGTCAGAAGGGTAGACTTGGGAACAACAGGAATTAAGTGGTGTTTCCATGCTCCTCAAAACCTTCAGTCTCCCTATCAGCGACCTTGCTGTCAGAAGGGTAGACTCTGGGGAACAACAGGAATTAAGTGGTGTCTCCATGCCTCCTCAAAACCTTCAGTCTCCCTATCAGCGACCTTGCTGTCAGAAGGGTAGACTTGGGAACAACAGGAATTAAGAGGTGGTTCATGCTCCTCAAAACCTTCAGTCTCCCGATCAGAGACCTTGCCGTCAGAAGGGTAGACTTGGGAACAAATAGGAAATTAAGTGTGGTTCCATGCTCCTCAAAACCTTCAGTCTCCCTATCAGCGACCTTGCTGTCAGAAGGGTGAAATCTCTGGGAACACCAGGAAATTAGGAGGTGGTTCCATGCTCCTCAAAACCTTCAGTCTCCCGATCAGAGACCTTGCTGTCAGGAAGGGTAGACTTGGGAACAACAGCAATTAAGAGGTGGTTCCATGCTCCTCAAAACCTTCAGTCTCCCTATCAGCGACCATGCCGTCTGGAAGGGTAGACTGGGAACAACAGAAATTAAGTGGTGGTTCCATGTCTTCTAAAACCTTCAGTCTCCCTATCAAGCACCTTTGCTGTCAGAAGGTAGACTTGAACAACAGGAATTAAGTGGCAGTTCCATGCTCCTTAAAACCTTCAGTCTCCTGGTCAGCGACCTTGTTGGTAGAAGGGTAGACTTGGGAACAACAGGAATTAAGAGGTGTGTTCCATGCTCCTCTAAACCTTCACTGATCAGAGACCTTGCTGTCAGAAGGGCAGACTTGGGAACAACAGGAATTAAGTGGTGGTTCCAGCTCCTCGCAAAACCTTCAGTCTCCTGATCAGAGACCTTGCTGTCAGAAGGGTGAGACTTGGGAACAACAGCACTAAGAGGTGGTTCCATGCTTCCTAAAACCTTCAGTCTCCCTATCAGCGACCTTGCTGTCAGAAGGCAGACTTGGAACAACAGGAATTAAGTGGTGGTTCCATGCTCCTCAAAACCTTCAGTTGGCCCCTATCAAGACCTTGTTGTCAGAAGGGTAGACTTGGGGAACAACAGGAATTAAGAGGTGGTTCCATGCTCCTCAAACCTTCAGTCTCCGATCAGACCTTGCTGTCAGAAGGGTAGACTGGGAACAACAGTACTAAGAGGAACCAGTATGCTCCTCAAAAACCTTCAGTCTCCCTATCAGCGACCTTGGCTGTCAAGGTAGACTGGGAACAACAGGAATTAAGAGGTTCCATGCTCCTCAAAACCTTCAGTCTCCCGATCAGAGACCTTGCTGTCAGAAGGTAGACTGGGGGAACAACAGCAATTAAGAGGTGGTTCCATGCTCTCCAAAAACCTTCAGCCTCCCTATCAGCGACCTTGTTGTCAGAAGGGTAGACTTGGGACCAACAGGTCAAGTGTGGTCGCATGCTCTCAAACTCCTTCAGTCTCCTATCAGCGACCTGCTGTCAGAAGGGTAGACTTGGGAACAACAGCAATTAAGAGGTTGTTCCATGCTCCTCAGTACCTTCAGTCTCCCTATCAGCGACCTTGCCACAGAAGGGTAGACTGGGAACAACAGTAACTAAGAGGTGTTCCATGCTCAAAACCTTCAGTCTCCCTATCAGCGACCTTGCTGTCAGAAGGGTAGAGATTCTGGGAACAACAGGAATTAAGAGGTGTCTCATGCTCCTCAAAACCTTCAGCCCCGATCAGAGACCTTGCTGTCAGAAGGGTAGACTGGGAACAACTGCAATTAAGAGGTGGTTCCATGCTCCTCAAAACCTTCAGTCTCCTATCAGCGACCTTGCTGTCACAGGGTGGACTTGGGAACAACAGGGAATTAAGTGGTGGTTCCATGCTCCTCAAAACCTTCAGTCTCCTGATCAGACCTTGCTGTCAGAAGGGTAGACTTGAAATAACAGCAATTAAGAGGTGGTTCCATGTTCTAAAACCTTCAGTCTCCCACAAAGGACCTTGCTGTCAGAAGGGTAGACTGGGGGAACAACAGGAATTAAGTGGTGGTTCCATGCCTCAAAACCTTCAGTCTCCTTGGATCAGAGACCTTGCTGTCAGAAGTGGGGTAGACTGGGGAACAACAGAACAAGGGTATTCCATGCTCCTCAAACCCTTCAGTCTCCTGATCAGAGACCTTGCTGTCAGAAGGGTAGACTGTGGGGAACAACAGGAATTAAGAGGTGGTTCCATGCTCCCCAAAACCTACAGTCTCCCTATCATGACCTTGCTGTCAGAAGGGTAGACTTGGGAACAACAGGAATTAAGAGGTGGTTCCATGCTCCTCAAATCCTTCAGTTCCCTGATCAGAGACCTGCTGTCAGAAGGGTAGACTTGGGAACAACAGGAAATTAAGAGGTTGTTCCATGCTCCTCAAAACCTTCAGTCTCTCATATCAGTGACCTCTTCCTGTCAGAAGGGTAGACTTGGGAACAAACAGGAATTAAGTGGTGGTTCCATGTGCTCCTCAAAACCTTCAGTTCCTTATCAGCGACCTTAAGCTGTCAGAAGGTAGACTTGGGAAACAACAGGAATTAAGTGGTGGTTCCATGCTCCCCAAACCCTTCAGTCTCCCGATCAGAGACCTTGCTGTCAGAAGGGTAGACTTGGGAACAACAGGAATTAAGTGGTGGTTCCATGCTCCTCAAAACCTTCAGTCTCCCGATCAGAGACCTTGCTGTCAGAAGGGTAGACTTGGGAACAACAGGAATTAAGAGGTGGTTCCATGCTCCTCAACCTCTCAGTCTCTGATCAGCGACCTTGCTGTCAGAAGGTAGACTGGGGAACAACAGGAATTAAGTGGTTGTTCCATGTTCCCCAAAACCTTCAGTCTCCCGATCAGAGACCTTGCTGTCAGAAGGGTAGACTTGGGAACAACAGGGAATTAAGAGGTGGTTCCATGCTCCTCAAAACCTTCAGTCTCCCGATCAGAGACCTTGCTGTCAGAAGGTAGAATTGGGAACAACAGGAATTAAGTGGTGGTTCCTTGCTCCTCAAAACCTTCAGTCTCCCTATCAGCGACCTTGCTGTCAGAAGGGTAGACTTGGGAACAACAGGAATTAAGTGGTGGTTCCATGCTCCTCAAAACCTTCAGTCTCCCGATCAGAGACCTTGCTGTCAGAAGGGTAGACTTGGGAACAACAGGAATTAAGAGGTGGTTCCATGCTCCTCAAAACCTTCAGTCTCCCTATCAGCGACCTTGCTGTCAGAAGGGTAGACTTGGGAACAACAGGAATTAAGAGGTGGTTCCATGCTCCTCAAAACCTTCAGTCTCCCGATCAGAGACCTTGCTGTCAGAAGGGTAGACTTGGGAACAACAGGAATTAAGAGGTGGTTCCATGCTCCTCAAAACCTTCAGTCTCCCTATCAGCGACCTTGCTGTCAGAAGGGTAGACTTGAGAACAACAGGAATTAACTGGTGGTTCCATGCTCCTCAAAACCTTCAGTCTCCCGATCAGAGACCTTGCCGTCAGAAGGGTAGACTTGGGAACAACAGGAATTAAGTGGTGGTTCCATGCTCTCAAAACCTTCAGTCTCTGATCAGAGACCTTGCTGTCAGAAGGGTAGACTTGGGAACAACAGCAATTAAGAGGTGGTTCCATGCTCCTCAAAACCTTCAGTCTCCCTATCAGCGACCTTGCTGTCAGAAGGGTAGACTTGGGAACAACAGGAATTAAGTGGTGGTTCCATGCTCCTCAAAACCTTCAGTCTCCCCTATCAGCGACCTTGCTGTCAGAAGGGTAGACTTGGGAACAATAGCAATTTAGTGGTGGTTCCATGCTCTCAAAACCTTCAGTCTCCCGATCAGAGACCTTGCTGTCAGAAGGGTAGACTTGGGAACAACAGCAATTAAGAGGTGGTTCCATGCTCCTCAAAACCTTCAGTCTCCCGATCAGAGACCTTGCTGTCAGAAGGGTAGACTTGGGAACAACAGGAATTAAGTGGTGTTTCCATGCTCCTCAAACCTTCAGTCTCCCTATCAGCGACCTTGCTGTCAGAAGGGTAGACTTGGGAACAACAGGAATTAAGTGGTGGTTCCATGCTCCTCAAAACCTTCAGTCTCCCTATCAGCGACCTTGCTGTCAGAAGGGTAGACTTGGGAACAATAGCAATTAAGAGGTGGTTCCATGCTCCTCAAAACCTTCAGTCTCCCGATCAGAGACCTTGCTGTCAGAAGGGTAGACTTGGGAACAACAGGAATTAAGTGATGGTTCCATGCTCCTCAAAAAACCTTCAGTCTCCCGATCAGAGACCTTGCTGTCAGAAGGGTAGACTTGGGAACAACAGCAATTAAGAGGTGGTTCCATGCCTCAAAACCTTCAGTCTCCCTATCAGCGACCTTGCTGTCAGAAGGGTAGACTTGGGAACAACAGGAATTAAGTGGTGGTTCCATGCTCCTCAAAACCTTCAGTCTCCCTATCAGCGACCTTGCTGTCAGAAGGGTAGACTTGGGAACAATAGTACTTCATGGTGGTTCCATGCTCCTCAAAACCTTCAGTCTCCCGATCAGCGACCTTGCTGTCAGAAGGGTAGACTTGGGAACAACAGGAATTAAGTGGTGGTTCCATGCTCCTCAAAACCTTCAGTCTCCCCGATCAGAGACCTTGCTGTCAGAAGGGTAGACTTGGGGAACAACAGGAATTAAGTGGTGGTTCCAGCATGCTCCTCAAAACCTTCAGGTCTCCCCGATCAGAGACCTTGCTGTCAGAAGGGTAGACTTGGGAACAACAGGAATTAAGTGGTGGTTCCATGCTCCTCAAAACCTTCAGTCTCCCTATCAGCGACCTTGCTGTCAGAAGGGTAGACTTGGGAACAACAGGAATTAAGAGGTGGTTCCATGCTCCTCAAAACCTTCAGTCTCCCTATCAGCGACCTTGCTGTCAGAAGGGTAGACTTGGGAACAACAGGAATTAAGTGGTGGTTCCATGCTCCTCAAAACCTTCAGTCTCCCGATCAGAGACCTTGCTGTCAGAAGGGTAGACTTGGGAACAACAGCACCAAGAGGTGGTTCCATGCTCAAAACCTTCAGTCTCCGATCAGAGACCTTGCTGTCAGAAGGGTAGACTTGGGAACAACAGGAATTAAGTGTGGTGGTTCCATGCCTCAAAACCTTCAGTCTCCCTATCAGCGACCTTGCTGTCAGAAGGGTAGACTTGGGAACAACAGGAATTAAGTGGTGGTTCCATGCCCCTCAAAACCTTCAGTCTCCCCGATCAGAGACCTTGCTGTCAGAAGGGTAGACTTGGGAACAACAGGAATTAAGTGGTGGTTCCATGCTCCTCAAAACCTTCAGTCTCCCTATCAGCGACCTTGCTGTCAGAAGGGTAGACTTGGGAACAACAGGAATTAAGTGGTGGTTCCATGCTCCTCAAAACCTTCAGTCTCCCGATCAGAGACCTTGCTGTCAGAAGGGTAGACTTGGGAACAACAGCAATTAAGAGGTGGTTCCATGCTCCTCAAACCTTCAGTCTCCCGATCAGAGACCTTGTCAGAAGGGTAGACTTGGGAACAACAGGAATAAAGTGGTGGTTCCATGTTCTAAAACCTTCAGCCTCCCTATCAGCGACCTTGCTGTCAGAAGGGTAGACTTGGGAACAACAAGAATTAAGTGGTGGTTCCATGCTCCTCAAAACCTTCAGTCTCCCGATCAGAGACCTTGCTGTCAGAAGGGTAGACTTGGGAACAACAGGAATTAAGTAAGGTGTTCAGATGCTCCTCAAAACCTTCAGTCTCCCCTATCAGCGACCTTGCTGTCAGAAGGGTAGACTTGGAAAGCAACAGGAATTAAGTGGTGGTTCTACAAGCTCCTCAAAACCTTCAGTCTCCCGATCAGAGACTTTGCTGTCAGAAGGGTAGACTTGGGAACAACAGCAATTAAGAGGTGGTTCCATGCTCTCAAAACCTTCAGTCTCCCCGATCAGAGACCTTGCTGTCAGAAGGGGACTTGGGGAACAACAGGAATTAAGAGGTGGTTCCATGCTCCTCAAAAACCTTCAGTCTCCCGATCAGAGATCTTTGCTGGCAGAAGGGTAGACTTGGGAACAACAGGAATTAAGAGGTGGTTCCATGCTCCTCAAAACCTTCAGTCTCCCTATCAGCGACCTTGCTGTCAGAAGGGTAGACTTGGGAACAACAGGAATTAAGTGGTGGTTCCATGCTCTAAAACCTTCAGTCTCCCGATCAGAGACCTTGCTGTCAGAAGGGTAGACTTGGGAACAACAGGAATTAAGAGGTGGTTCCATGCCTCAAAACCTTCAGTCTCCCTATCAGCGACCTTGCTGTCAGAAGGGTAGACTTGGGAACAACAGGAATTAAGAGGTGGTTCCATGCTCCTCAAAACCTTCAGTCTCCCGATCAGAGACCTTGCTGTCAGAAGGGTAGACTTGGGAACAACAGGAATTAAGAGGTGGTTCCATGCCTCAAAACCTTCAGTCTCCTGATCAGAGACCTTGCTGTCAGAAGGGTAGATTTGGGAACAACAGGAATTAAGAGGTGGTTCCATGCTCCTCAAAACCTTCAGTCTCCATATCAGCGACCTTGCTGTCAGAAGGGTAGACTTGGGAACAACAGGAATTAAGTGGTGGTTCCATGCTCCTCAAAACCTTCAGTCTCCCCGATCAGAGACCTTGCTGTCAGAAGGTAGACTTGGGAACAACAGGAATTTAGAGGTGGTTCCATGCTCCTCAAACCTTCAGTCTCCCCATCAGCGACCTTGCTGTCAGATGGGCAGACTTGGGAACAACAGGAATTAAGAGGTGGTTCCATGCTCCCTGGGAAACCTTCAGTCTCCCTATCAGCGACCTTGCTGTCAGAAGGGTAGACTTGGGAACAACAGGAATTAAGTGGTTGTTCCATGCTCCTCAAACCTTCAGTCTCCCGATCAGAGACCTTGCTGTCAGAAGGGAGACTTGGGGAACAACAGGAATTAAGAGGTGGTTCCATGCTCTCAAACCTTCAGTCTCCCTATCAGCGACCTTGCTGTCAGAAGGGTAGACTTGGGAACAACAGGAATTAAGTGGTGGTTCCATGCTCCTCAAAACCTTCAGTCTCTCGATCAGAGACCTTGCTGTCAGAAGGGTAGACTTGGGAACAAAATAGGAATTAAGAGGTGGTTCCATGTTCTCAACCTTCAGTCTCCTCTCTATCAGCGACCTTGCTGTCAGAAGGGTAGACTTGGGAACAACAGGAATTAAGAGGTGGTTCCATGCTCTCGAAATCTTCAGTCCTCCCCTATCAGCGACCTTGTCAGAAGGGTAGACTTGGGAACAACAGGAATTAAGTGGTGGTTCCATGCTCCTCAAAACCTTCAGTCTCCCGATCAGAGACCTTGCTGTCAGAAGAGTAGACTTGGGAACAACAGGAATTAAGAGGTGGTTCCATGCTCTCAAACCTTCAGTCTCCCTATCAGCGACCTTGCTGTCAGAAGGGTAGACTTGGGAACAACAGGAATTAAGTGGTGGTTCCATGCTCTCAAACCTTCAGTCTCCCGATCAGAGACCTTGCTGTCAGAAGGGTAGACTTGGGAACAACAGGAATTATTAAGAGGTGGTTCCATGCTCTCAAACCTTCAGTCTCCCCTATCAGCGACCTTGCTGTCAGAAGGGTAGACTTTGGGAACAACAGGAATTAAGTGGTGGTTCCATGCTCCTCAAACCTTCAGTCTCCTGATCAGAGACCTTGCTGTCAGAAGGGTAGACTTGGGAACAACAGGAATCAAGAGGTGGTTCCATGCTCCCAAACCTTCAGTCTCCCCTATCAGCGACCTTGCTGTCAGAAGGGTAGACTTGGGAACAACAGGAATTAAGAGGTGGTTCCATGCTCCTCAAAACCTTCAGTCTCCCTATCAGCGACCTTGCTGTCAGAAGGGTAGACTTGGGAACAACAGGAATTAAGTGGTGGTTCCATGCTCCTCAAAACCTTCAGTCTCCTGATCAGAGACCTTGCTGTCAGAAGGGTAGACTTGGGAACAACAGGAATTAAGAGGTGGTTCCATGCTCCTCAAAACCTTCAGTCTCCCTATCAGCGACCTTGTTGTCAGAAGGGTAGACTTGGAACAGGAATTAAGTGGTGGTTCCATGCTCCTCAAAACCTTCAGTCTCCCGATCAGAGACCTTGCTGTCAGAAGAGTAGACTTGGGAACAACAGGAATTAAGAGGTGGTTCCATGCACCTCAAAACCTTCAGTCTCCCTATCAGCGACCTTTGCTGTCAGAAGGGTAGACTTGGGAACAACAGGAATTAAGTGGTGGTTCCATGCTCCTCAAAACCTTCAGTCTCCCTATCAGCGACCTTGCTGTCAGAAGGGTAGACTTGGGAACAACAGGAATTAAGTGGTGGTTCCATGCTCCTCAAAACCTTCAGTCTCCCTATCAGCGACCTTGCTGTCAGAAGGGTAGACTTGGGAACAACAGGAATTAAGTGGTGGTTCCATGCTCCTCAAAACCTTCAGTCTCCCGATCAGAGACCTTGCTGGCAGAAGGGTAGACTTCGGAACAACAGGAATTAAGAGGTGGTTCCATGCTCCTCAAAACCTTCAGTCTCCCGATCAGCGACCTTGCTGTCAGAAGGGTAGACTTGGGAACAACAGGAATTAAGTGGTGGTTCCATGCTCCTCAAAACCTTCAGTCTCCCTATCAGCGACCTTGCTGTCAGAAGGGTAGACTTGGGAACAACAGGAATTAAGTGGTGGTTCCATGCTCCCCAAAACCTTCAGTCTCCCGATCAGAGACCTTGCTGTCAGAAGGGTAGACTTGGGAACAACAGGAATTAAGAGGTGGTTCCATGCTCCTCAAAACCTTCAGTGTCGCTATCAGCGACCTTGCTGTCAGAAGGGTAGACTTGGGAACAACAGGAATTAAGTGGTGGTTCCATGCTCCTCAAAACCTTCAGTCTCCCGATCAGAGACCTTGCTGTCAGAAGAGTAGACTTGGGAACAACAGGAATTAAGAGGTGGTTCCATGCACCTCAAAACCTTCAGTCTCCCTATCAGCGACCTTGCTGTCAGAAGGGTAGACTTGGGAACAACAGGAATTAAGAGGTGGTTCCATGCTCCTCAAAACCTTCAGTCTCCCTATCAGCGACCTTGCTGTCAGAAGGGTAGACTTGGGAACAACAGGAATTAAGAGGTGGTTCCATGCTCCTCAAAACCTTCAGTCTCCCTATCAGCGACCTTGCTGTCAGAAGGGTAGAATTGGGAACAACAGGAATTAAGTGGTGGTTCCATGCTCCTCAAAACCTTCAGTCTCCCGATCAGAGACCTTGCTGTCAGAAGGGTAGACTTGGGAACAACAGGAATTAAGAGGTGGTTCCATGCTCCTCAAAACCTTCAGTCTCCCTATCAGCGACCTTGCTGTCAGAAGGGTAGACTTGGGAACAACAGGAATTAAGTGGTGGTTCCATGCTCCTCAAAACCTTCAGTCTCCCGATCAGAGACCTTGCTGTCAGAAGGGTAGACTTGGGAACAACAGGAATTAAGAGGTGGTTCCATGCTCCTCAAAAACTTCAGTCTCCCGATCAGCGACCTTGCTCTCAGAAGGGTAGACTTGGGAACAACAGGAATTAAGTGGTGGTTCCATGCTCCTCAAACCTTCAGTCTCCCGATCAGAGACCTTGCTGTCAGAAGGGTAGACTTGGGAACAACAGGAATTAAGAGGTGGTTCCATGCTCCTCAAAACCTTCAGTCTCCCGATCAGAGACCTTGCTGTCAGAAGGGTAGACTTGGGAACAACAGGAATTAAGTGGTGGTTCCATGCTCCTCAAAACCTTCAGTCTCCCTATCAGCGACCTTGCTGTAAGAAGGGTAGACTTGGGAACAACAGGAATTATGTGGTGGTTCCATGCTCCTCAAAACCTTCAGTCTCCCGATCAGAGACCTTGCTGTCAGAAGGGTAGAATTGGGAACAACAGGAATTAAGAGGTGGTTCCATGCTCCTCAAAACCTTCAGTCTCCCTATCAGCGACCTTGCTGTCAGAAGGGTAGACTTGGGAACAACAGGAATTAAGAGGTGGTTCCATGCTCCTCAAAACCTTCAGTCTCCCGATCAGAGACCTTGCTGTCAGAAGGGTAGACTTGGGAACAACAGGAATTAAGTGGTGGTTCCATGCTCCTCAAAACCTTCAGTCTCCCGATCAGAGACCTTTCTGTCAGAAGGGTAGACTTGGGAACAACAGGAATTAAGAGGTGGTTCCATGCTCCTCAAGCCTTCAGTCTCCCTATCAGCGACCTTGCTGTCAGAAGGGTAGACTTGGGAACAACAGGAATTAAGTGGTGGTTCCATGCTCCTCAAAACCTTCAGTCTCCCGATCAGAGACCTTGCTGTCAGAGGTAGACTTGGGAACAACAGGAATTAAGAGGTGGTTCCATGCTCCTCAAAACCTTCAGTCTCCCTATCAGCGACCTTGCTGTCAGAAGGGTAGACTTGGGAACAACAGGAATTAGAGGTGGTTCCATGCTCCTCCAAAACCTTCAGTCTCCCTATCAGCGACCTTGCTGTCAGAAGGGTGGTAGAACTTGGGAACAACATGGAATTAAGTGGTGGTTCCATGCTCCTCAAAACCTTGCAGTCTCCCGATCAAGAGACCTTGCCATGTCAGAAGGGTAGACTTGGGAAACAACAGGAATTAAGAGGTAGGTTCCATGCTCCTCAAAACCTTCAGTCTCCCTATCAGCGACCTTGCTTGTCAGAAGGGTAGACTTGGGAACAAGCAGGAATTAAGTGGTTGTTCCATGCTCCTCAAAAAGCCTTCAGTCTCCCTATCAAGCTGACCTTGCTGTCAGAAGGGTGGGTAGACTTGGGAACAACAGGAATTAAGAGGTGGTTCCATGCTCACCTCCAAAACCTTCAGTCTCACCCGATCAGAGACCTTGCTGTCAGAAGGGTAGACTTGGGAACAACAGGAATTAAGTGGTGGTTCCATGCTCCTCAAAACCTTCAGTCTCCCGATCAGAGACCTTGCTGTCAGAAAGAAGGGTAGACTTGGGAACAACAGCAATTAAGAGGTGGTTCCATGCTCCTCAAAAGCCTTTCAGTCTCCCGATCAGAGACCTTGCTGTCAGAAGGGTAGATTTGGGAACAACAGGAATTAAGTGGTGGTTCCATGCTCCTCAAAACCTTCAGTCTCCCTATCAGCGACCTTGCTGTCAGAAGGGTAGACTTGGGAACAACAGGAATTAAGTGGTGGTTCCATGCTCCTCAAAACCTTCAGTCTCCCGATCAGAGACCTTGCTGTCAGAAGGGTAGACTTGGGAACAACAGGAATTAAGAGGTGGTTCCATGCTCCTCAAAACCTTCAGTCTCCCTATCAGCGACCTTGCTGTCAGAAGGGTAGACTTGGGAACAACAGGAATTAAGTGGTGGTTCCATGCTCCTCAAAACCTTCAGTCTCCCTATCAGCGACCTTGCTGTCAGAAGGGTAGACTTGGGAACAACAGGAATTAAGTGGTGGTTCCATGCTCCTCAAAACCTTCAGTCTCCCGATCAGAGACCTTGCTGTCAGAAGGGTAGACTTGGGAACAACAGGAATTAAGAGGTGGTTCCATGCTCATCAAAACCTTCAGTCTCCCTATCAGCGACCTTGCTGTCAGAAGGGTAGACTTGGGAACAACAGGAATTAAGAGGTGTTTACATGCTCCTCAAAACCTTCAGTCTCCCTATCAGCGACCTTGCTGTCAGAAGGGTAGACTTGGGAACAACAGGAATTAAGAGGTGGTTCCATGCTCCTCAAAACCTTCAGTCTCCCTATCAGCGACCTTGCTGTCAGAAGGGTAGACTTGGGAACAACAGGAATTAAGTGGTGGTTCCATGCTCCTCAAAACCTTCAGTCTCCCGATCAGAGACCTTGCTGTCAGAAAGGTAGACTTGGGAACAACAGCAATTAAGAGGTGGTTCCATGCTCCTCAAAACCTTCAGTCTCCCGATCAGAGACCTTGCTGTCAGAAGGGTAGACTTGGGAACAACAGGAATTAAGTAGTTGTTCCATGCTCCTCAAAACCTTCAGTCTCCCTATCAGCGACCTTGCTGTCAGAAGGGTAGACTTGGGAACAACAGGAATTAAGTGGTTGTTCCATGCTCCTCAAAACCTTCAGTCTCCCGATCAGAGACCTTGCTGTCAGAAGGGTAGACTTGGGAACAACAGGAATTAAGAGGTGGTTCCATGCTCCTCAAAACCTTCAGTCTCCCTATCAGCGACCTTGCTGTCAGAAGGGTAGACTTGGGAAGAACAGGAATTAAGTGGTGGTTCCATGCTCCTCAAAACCTTCAGTCTCCCTATCAGCGACCTTGCTGTCAGAAGGGTAGACTTGGGAACAACAGGAATTAAGTGGTGGTTCCATGCTCCTCAAAACCTTCAGTCTCCCGATCAGAGACCTTGCTGTCAGAAGGGTAGACTTGGGAACAACAGCAATTAAGAGGTGGTTCCATGCTCCTCAAAACCTTCAGTCTCCCTATCAGCGACCTTGCTGTCAGAAGGGTAGACTTGGGAACAACAGGAATTAAGAGGTGGTTCCATGCTCCTCAAAACCTTCAGTCTCCCTATAAGCGACCTTGCTGTCAGAAGGGTAGACTTGGGAACAACAGGAATTAAGTGGTGGTTCCATGCTCCTCAAAACCTTCAATCTCCCGATCAGAGACCTTGCTGTCAGAAGGGTAGACTTGGGAACAACAGGAATTAAGAGGTGGTTCCATGCTCCTCAAAACCTTCAGTCTCCCTATCAGCGACCTTGCTGTCAGAAGGGTAGACTTGGGAACAACAGGAATTAAGTGGTGGTTCCATGCTCCTCAAAACCTTCAGTCTCCCGATCAGAGACCTTGCTGTCAGAAGGGTAGACTTGGGAACAACAGGAATTAAGAGGTGGTTCCATGCTCCTCAAAACCTTCAGTCTCCCTATCAGCGACCATGCTGTCAGAAGGGTAGACTTGGGAACAACAGGAATTAAGTGGTGGTTCCATGCTCCTCAAAACCTTCAGTCTCCCTATCAGCGACCTTGCTGTCAGAAGGGTAGACTTGGGAACAACAGCAATTAAGAGGTGGTTCCATGCTCCTCAAAACCTTCAGTCTCGCTATCAGCGACCTTGCTGTCAGAAGGGTAGACTTGGGAACAACAGGAATTAAGTGGTGGTTCCATGCTCCTCAAAAACTTCAGTCTCCCTATCAGCGACCTTGCTGTCAGAAGGGTAGACTTGGGAACAGCAGGAATTAAGTGGTGGTTCCATGCTCCTCAAAACCTTCAGTCTCCCGATCAGAGACCTTGCTGTCAGAAGGGTAGACTTGGGAACAACAGGAATTAAGAGGTGGTTCCATGCTCCTCAAAACCTTCAGTCTCCTATCAGCGACCTTGCTGTCAGAAGGGTAGACTTGGGAACAACAGGAATTAAGTGGTGGTTCCATGCTCCTCAAAACCTTCAGTCTACCTATCAGCGACCTTGCTGTCCAAGAAGGGTAGACTTGAGACAGCAGGAATTAAGTGGTGGTTCCATGCTCCTCAAAACCTTCAGTCTCCCGATCAGAGACCTTGCTGTCAGAAGGGTAGACTTGGGAACAACAGCAATTAGAGGTGGTTCCATGCTCCCTCAAAACCTTCAGTCTCCCTATCAGCGACCTTGCTATCAGAAGGGTAGACTTGGGAACAACAAGAAAAAGGGAATTAAAAGTGGTGGTTCCATGCTCCTCAAAACCTTCCAGTCTCCTATCAGCGACCTTGCTGTCAGAAGGGTAGACTTGGGAACAACAGGAATTAAGTGGTGGTTCCATGCTCCTCAAAACCTTCAGTCTCCCGATCAACGACCTTGCTGTCAGAAGGGTAGACTTGGGAACAACACGAATTAAGTGGTGTTTCCATGCTCCTCAGAGCAACCTTCAGTCTCCCTATCAGCGGCCTTGCTGTCAGGGTAGACTTGGGAACAACAGGAATTAAGTGGTGGTTCCATGCTCCTCAAAACCTTCAGTCTCCCGATCAGAACCTTGCTGTCAGAAGGGTAGACTTGGGAACAACAGGAATTAAGAGGTGGTTCCATGCTCCTCAAAGCCTTCAGTCTCCCTATCAGCGACCTTGCTGTCAGAAGGGTAGACTTGCAGGAACAACAGGAATTAAGTGGTGGTTCCATGCTCCTCAAAACCTTCAGTCTCCCTATCCACGACCTTGCTGTCAGAAGGGTAGACTTGGGAACAACAGGAATTAAGTGGTGGATTCATGCTCACTCAAAACCTTCAGTCTCCCGATCAGAGACCTTGCTGTCAGAAGGGTAGACTTGGGAACAGCAAGGAATTAAGAGGTGGTTCCATGCTCCTCAAAACCATCAGTCTCCCTATCACTTGACCTTGCTGTCAGAAGGTAGACTTGGGAACAACAGGAATTAAGTGGTGGTTCCATGCTCCTCAAAACCTTCAGTCTCCCTATCAGCGACCTTGCTGTCAGAAGGGGGTAGACTTGGGAACAACAGGAATTAAGTGGTGGTTCCATGCTCCTCCAAAACCCTTCAGTCTCCCCTGTCAGCGACCTTGCTGTCAGAAGGTAGACTTGGGAACAACAGGAATTAAGTGGTTGTTCCATGCTCCTCCAAAACGCACAGTCTCCAGTCAGAGACCTTGCTGTCAGAAGGGTAGACTTGGGGAACAACAGCAATTAAGAGGTGGTTCCCATGCTCCTCAAAACCTTCAGTCTCCCGATCAGGAACGCCTCCCAGAAGGGTAGACTTGGGAACAACAGAGGTAAGTGGTGGTTCATGCTCCTCAAAACCTTCAGTCTCCCTATCAGCGACCTTGCTGTCAGAAGGGTAGACTTGGGAACAACAACAATTAGAGGTGGTTCCATGCTCCTCAAAACCTTCAGTCTCCGATCAGAGACCTTGCTGTCAGAAGGGTAGACTTGGGAACAACAGGAATTAAGTGGTGGTTCCATGCTCCTCCAAAGCCTTCAGTCTCCCGATCAGAGACCTTGCTGTCAGATGGGTAGACTTAGAACAACAGCAATTAGAGGTAGTTCCATGCTCCTCAAAACCTTCAGTCTCCCGATCAGAGACCTTGCTGTCAGAAGGTAGACTTGGGAACAACAGGAATTAAGTGGTGGTTCCATGCTCCTCAAAACCTTCAGTCTCCCGATCAGAGACCTTGCAGTCAGAAGGGTAGACTTGGGAACAGGGAATTAAGAAGTGGTGGTTCCATGCTCCTCAAAACCTTCAGTCTCCCGATCAGAGACCTTGCTGTCAGAAAAATAGACTTGGGAACAACAGGAATGAGGTGGTTCCATGCTCCTCAAAACCTTCAGTCTCCCGATCAGAGACCTTGCTGTCAGAAAAGGTAGACTTGGGAACAACAGCAATTAAGAGGTGGTTCCATGCTCCTCAAAACCCTTCCAGTCTCCCGATCAGAGACCTTGCTGTCAGAAGGTAGACTTGGGAACAACAGGAATTAAGTGATTGTTCATGCTCCTCAAAACCTTCAGTCTCCCTATCAGCGACCTTGCTGTCAGAAGGGTAGACTTGGGAACAACAGGAATTAAGTGGTGGTTCCATGCTCCCTCAAAACCTTCAGTCTCCCGATCAGAGACCTTGCTGTCAGAAGGATGACAGGGAACAACAGAGATTAAGAGGTGGTTCATGCTCCTCAAAACCTTCAGATCTCCCTATCACTTGACCTTGCTCAGCTGAAGGGTAGACTTGGGAAGAACAGAATTAAGTGGTGGTTCCATGCTCCTCAAAACCTTCAGTCTCCCTATCAGCGACCTTGCTGTCAGAAGGGTAGACTTGGGAACAACAGGAATTAAGAGGTGGTTCCATGCTCCTCAAACCTTACAACCAATCTCCCTATCAGCGACATACATGTCAGAAGGGTAGACTTGGGTGCCAACAGAATTCAGTGGTGGTTCCATGCTTCTCAAAACCTTCAATCTCCCGATCAGAGACCTTGCTGTCAGAAGGGTAGACTTGGGAACAACAAGGAATTAAGGAGAGGTGGTTCCATGCTCCTCAAAACCTTCAGTCTCCCTATCAACGTTTGACCTTGCTGTCAGAGGAGTAGACTTGGGAACAACAGGAATTAAGTGGTAGTTCCATGCTCCTCAAAACCTTCAGTCTCCCGATCAGAGACCTTGCTGTCAGAAGGGTAGACTTGGGAACAACAGGAATTAAGAGGTGGTTCCATGCTCCTCAAAACCTTCAGTCTCCCTATCAGCACCTTGCTGTCAGAAGGGTGAACTTGGGAACAACAGGAATTAAGTGGTGGTTCCATGCTCCTCAGAAACCTTCAGTCTCCCTATCAACGACCTTGCTCAGAAGGGTAGACTTGGGAATGACAACAATTAAGTGTGGTTCCATGCTCCTCAAACCTTCAGTCTCGCTATCAGCGACGCCTTGCTGTCAGAAGGGTAGACTTGGTTTCAACAGGAATGAAATTGGTGGTTCCATGCTCCTCAAAACCTTCAGTCTCCCTATCAGCGACCTTGCTGTCAGAAGGGTGACTTGGGAACAACAGGAATTAAGTGGTGGTTCCATGCTCCCTCAAACCTTCCAGTCTCCCAGATAGAACCTTGCTGTCAGAAGGGTAGACTTGGGAACAACAGGAATTAAGAGGTGGTTCCTTGCTCCTCAAAGCCAGTCTCCCTATCAACTGACCTTGCTGTCAGAAGAGGGTAGACTTGGGAACAACAGAATTAGTGTGGTTTTCCAATGCTCCTCAAAACCTTCAGTCTACCTATCAGCGACCTTGCTGTCAGAAGGGTAGACTTGGGAACAACAGGAATTAAGTGGTGGTTCCATGCTCCTCAAAACCTTCAGTCTCCCGATCAGAGACCTTGCTGTCAGAAGGGTGACAGAACAGCAGCAATTAGAAGGTGGTTCATAACCATAAACCTTTCAGTCTCCTATCATGAGCCTTGCTGTCAGAAGGGTAGACTTGGGAACAACAGGAATTAAGTGGTGGTTCCATGCTCCTCAAAACCTTCAGTCTCCCTATCAGCGACCTTGCTGTCAGAAGGGTAGACTTGGGAACAACAGGAATTAAGTGGTGGTTCCATGCTCCTCAAAACCTTCAGTCTCCCGATCAGCGACCTTGCTGTCAGAAGGGTAGACTTGGGAACAACACAGATTAGTGGTGTTTCCATGCTCCTCAAAACCTTCAGTCTCCCTATCAGCGACCTTGTCAGAAGGGTGGGCTTAGGAACAACAGGAATTAAGTGGTGGTTCCATGCTCCTCAAAACCTTCAGTCTCCCGATCAGAAGACCTTGCTGTCAGAAGGGTAGACTTGGGAACAACAGGAATTAAGAGGTGGTTCCATGCTCCTCAAAACCTTCAGTCTCCCCTATCAGCGACCTTGCTGTCCAGAAGGGTAGACTTGGGAACAACAGGAATTAAGTGGTGGTTCCATGCTCACTCAAAACCTTCAGTCTCCCTATCAGCGACCTTGCTGTCAGAAGGGTAGACTTGGGAACAACAGGAATTAAGTGAGTGGTTCCATGCTCCTCAAAACCTTCAGTCTCCCGATCAGAGGCCTTGCTGTCAGAAGGGGTAGACTTGGGAACAACAGGAATTAAGAGCTGGTTCCATGCTCCTCAAAACACTAGTCTCCTATCAGCGACCTTGCTGTCCAGAAGAGGTAGACTTGGGAACAACAGGAATTAAGTGGTGGTTCCATGCTCCTCAAAACCTTCAGTCTCCCTATCAGCGACCTTGCTGTCAGAAGGGTAGACTTGAACAACAGGAATTAAGTGGTGGTTCCATGCTCCTCAAAACCTTCCAGTCTCCCCGATCAGAGACCTTGCTGTCAGAAGGAGTAGACTTTGGGAACAACAGGAATTAAGAGGTGGTTCCATGCTCCTCAAAGACCTTCAGTCTCCCTATCAGCGACCTTGCTGTCCAGAAGGGTAGACTTGGGAACAACAGGAATTAAGTGGTTGTTCCATGCTCCTCAAAACCTTCAGTCTCCCGATCAGAGACCTTGCTGTCAGAAGGGTGAACTTGGGAATTAACAGCAATTAAGAGGTGGTTCCATGCTCCTCAAAACCTTCAGTCTCCCGATCAGAGACCTTGCTGTCAGGGGAAAGGGTAGACTTGGGAACAGCAGAATTAAGTGGTGGTTCCATGCTCACTCGAAGCCTTCAGTCTCCCTATCAGCGACCTTGCTGTCAGAAGGGTAGACTTGGGAACAACAACAATTAAGGGTGGTTCCATGCTCCTCAAAACCTTCAGTCTCCCGATCAGAACCTTGCTGTCAGAAGGGTAGACTTGGGAACAACAGGAATTAAGTGGTGGTTCCATGCTCCTCAAAACCTTCAGTCTCCCGATCAGAGACCTTGCTGTCAGAAGAGATGAACGCAGGAACAACAACAATTAAGAAGAGGTAGTTCCATGCTCCTCAAAACCTTGGTCTCACAGATCAGGAGACCTTTATGACTCAGAAGGGTAGACTTGGGAACAACAGGAATTAAGTGGTGGTTCCATGCTCCTCAAACCTTCAGTCTCTGATCAGAGACCTTGCTGTCAGAAGGGTAGACTTGGGAACAACAGGAATTAGTGGTGGTTCCATGCTCCTCAAAACCTTCAGTCTCCCGATCAGAGACCTTGCTGTCAGAAAAGTAGACTTGGGAACAACAGGAATTAAGAGGGTGGTTCCATGCTCCTCAAAACCTTCAGTCTCCCTATCAGCGACCTTGCTGTCAGAAGGGTAGACTTGGGAACAACAGGAATTAAGTGGTGGTTCCATGCTCTTCAAAACCTTCAGTCTCCCGCTCAGAGACCTTGCTGTCAAGAGGTAGACTTGGGAACAACAGGAATTAAGAGGTGGTTCCATGCTCCTCAAAACCTTCAGTCTCCCTATCAGCGACCTTGCTGTCAGAAGGGTAGACTTGGGAACAACAGGAATAGAGTGTGGTGGTTCCATGCTCCTCAAAACCTTCAGTCTCCGATCAGAGACCTTGCTGTCAGAAGGGTAGACTTGGGAACAACAGGAATTAAGTGGTGGTTCCATGCTCCTCAAAACCTTCAGTCTCCTATCAGCGACCTTGCTGTCAGAGGTAGACTTGGGAACAACAGGAATTAATTGGTGGTTCCATGCTCCTCAAAACCTTCAGTCTCCCTATCAGCGACCTTGCTGTCAGAAGGGTAGACTTGGGAACAACAGCAATTAAGAGGTGGTTCCATGCTCCTCAAAACCTTCAGTCTCGCTATCAGCGACCTTGCTGTCAGAAGGGTAGACTTGGGAACAACAGGAATTAAGTGGTGGTTCCATGCTCCTCAAAACTATTTCAGTCTACCTATCAGCGACCTTGCTGTCAGGAGAAGGGGTAGACTTGGGAACAACAGGAATTAAGTGGTGGTTCCATGCTCCTCAAAACCTTCAGTCTCCCGATCAGAGACCTTGCTGTCAGAAGGGTAGACTTGGGAACAACAGGAATTGAAGGTGGTTCCATGCTCCTCAAAACCTTCAGTCTCCCTATCCAGCATTGCTGTCAGAAGGGTAGACTTGGGAGCAACAGGAATTCAGTGGTGGTTCCATGCTCCTCAAAACCTTCAGTCTACCTATCCAGCGACCTTGCTGTCAGAAGGGTAGACTTGGGAACAACAAGGAATTAAGTGGTGGTTCCATGCTCCTCAAAACCTTCAGTCTCCCGATCAGAGACCTTGCTGTCAGAAGGGTAGACTTGGGAACAACAGCAATTAAGAGTGGTTCCATGCTCCTCAAAACCTTCAGTCTCCCTATCAGCGACCTTTGCTGTCAGGAAGAAGATGAACTTGGGAACAACAGGAATTAAGTGGTGGTTCCATGCTCCTCAAAACCTTCAGTCTCCCTATCAGCGACCTTGCTGTCAGAAGGGTAGACTTGGGAACAACGAGGGCAAGTGGTGGTTCCATGCTCCTCAAAACCTTCAGTCTCCCGATCAGCGACCTTGCTGTCAGAAGGTGGGCTTGGGAACAACACGAATTAAGTGGTGTTTCCATGCTCCTCAAAACCTTCAGTCTCCCTATCAGCGACCTTGCTGTGGAAGGTGAGCAGGAACAACAGGAATTAAGTGGTGGTTCCATGCTCCTCAAAACCTTCAGTCTCCCGATCAGAGACCTTGCTGTCAGAAGGGTAGACTTGGGAACAACAGGAATTAAGAGGTGGTTCCATGCTCCTCAAAACCTTCAGTCTCCTATCGGCGACCTTGCTGTCAGAAGATGAACTTGGGAACAACAAGGAATTAAGTGGTGGTTCCATGCTCCTCCAAAACCTTCAGTCTCCCTATCAGCGACCTTGCTGTCAGAAGGGTAGACTTAGGAACAACAGGAGTAAGTGGTGGTTCCATGCTCCTCAAAACCTTCAGTCTCCCGATCAGAACCTTGCTGTCAGAAGGGTAGACTTGGGAACAACAGGAATTAAGAGGTGGTTCCATGCTCCTCAAAACCTTCAGTCTCCCTATCAGCGACCTTGCTGTCAGAAGGGTAGACTTGGGAACAACAGGAATTAAGTGGTGGTTCCATGCTCCTCAAAACCTTCAGTCTCCCTATCAGCGACCTTGCTGTCAGAAGGGTAGACTTGGGAACAACAGGAATTAAGTGGTGGTTCCATGCTCCTCAAAACCTTCAGTCTCCCCGATCAGAGACCTTGCTGTCAGAAGGGTAGACTTGGGAACAACCAGGAGTCAAGAGTGGTTCCATGCTCCTCAAAACCTTCAGTCTCCCTATCAGCGACCTTGCTGTCAGAAGGGTAGACTTGGGAACAACAGGAATTAAGTGGTTGTTCCATGCTCCTCAAAACCTTCAGTCTCCCCCCGATCAGAGACCTTGCTGTCAGAAGGGTAGACTTTGGGAACAACAGCAATTAAGAGGTGGTTCCATGCTCCTCAAAACCTTCAGTCTCCCGTCAGAGACCTTGCTGTCAGAAGGGTAGACTTGGAGGAGACGCTTAGGAATTAAGTGGTGGTTCCATGCTCCTCAAAACCTTCAGTCTCCCTATCAGCGACCTTGCTGGAAAGGAGGTAGACTTGGGAACAACAACAATTAGAGGTGGTTCCATGCTCCTCAAAACCTTCAGTCTCCCGATCAGAGACCTTGCTGTCAGGAGTAGACTTGGGAACAACAGGAATTAAGTGGTGGTTCCATGCTCCTCAAAACCTTCAGTCTCCCGATCAGAGACCTTGCTGTCAGAAGGGTAGACTTGGGAACAACAGCAATTAAGAGGTAGTTCCATGCTCAAAACCTTCAGTCTCCCAGTCAGAGACCTTGCTGTGGAAGAGATGAACTAAGGAACAACAGGAATTAAGTGGTGGTTCCATGCTCCTCCAAAACCTTCAGTCTCCCGATCAGAGACCTTGCTGTCAGAAGGGTAGACTTGGGAACAACAGGAATTAAGTGGTGGTTCCATGCTCTCAAAGCCTTCAGTCTCCCGATCAGAGACCTTGCTGTCAGAAAAGTAGACTTGGGAACAACAGGAATTAGAGGTGGTTCCATGCTCCTCAAAACCTTCAGGAGTCTCCCTATCAGCGACCTTGCTGTCAGAAGGAGTAGACTTGGGAACAGGAATTAAGTGGTGGTTCCATGCTCTTCAGGCCTTGATCTCCCGCTCAGAGACCTTGCTGTCAGAAGGGGTAGACTTGGGAACAACAGGAATTAAGAGGTGGTTCCATGCTCCTCAAAGCCTTCAGTCTCCCTATGCTTGACCTTGCTGTCAGAAGGAGTAGACTTGGGAACAACAGGAATTAAGTGGTGGTTCCATGCTCCTCAAAACCTTCCAGTCTCCCGATCAGAGACCTTGCTGTCAGAAGGGTAGACTTGGGAACAACTGGAATTAAGTGGTGGACTCCATGCTCCTCAAAACCTTCAGTCTCCCGATCAGAGACCTTGCTGTCAGGTAGACTTGGGAACAACAGAATTAGAGGTGGTTCCATGCTCCTCAAACCTTCAGTCTCCCCTATCAGCGACCTTGCTGTCAGAAGGGTAGACTTGGGAACAACAGGAATTAAGTGGTGGTTCCATGCTCCTCAAAACCTTCAGTCTCCCTATCAGCGACCTTGCTGTCCAGAGGGTAGACTTGGGAACAACAGAATTGAGGTGGTTCCATGCTCCATAAAACCTTCAGTCTCCCTATCAGCGACCTTGCTCTCAGAAGGGTAGACTTGGGAACAGCAGAATTAGAGGTAGTTCCATGCTCCTCAAAACCTTCAGTCTCCCTATCAGCGACTTGCTGTCAGAAGGGTAGACTAGGGAACAACAGGAATTAAGAGGTGGTTCCGTGCTCCTCAAACCTTCAGTCCTCCCGATCAGAGACCTTGCTGACAGAAAGGGTAGACTTGGGAACAACAGGAATTAAGAGGTGGTTCCATGCTCCTCAAAACCTTCAGTCTCCCGATCAGAGACCTTGCTGTCAGAAGGGTAGACTTGGGAACAACAGGAATTAAGAGGTGGTTCCATGCTCCTCAAAACCTTCAGTCTCCCTATGAGCGACCTTGCTGTCGAAGGAGTAGACTTGGGAACAACAGGAATTAAGTTGTGGTTCCATGCTCCTCAAAACCTTCAGTCTCCCTATCAGCGACCTTGCTGTCAGAAGGGTAGACTTGGAACAACATGAATTAAGAGGTGGTTCCATGCTCCTCAAAACCTTCAGTCTCCCTATCAGCGACCTTGCTGTCAGAAGGGTAGACTTGGGAACAACAGGAATTAAGAGGTGGTTCCATGCTCCTCAAAACCTTCAGTCTCCCTATCAGCGACCTTGCTGTCAGAAGGTAGACTTGGGAACAACAGGTATTAAGAGGTGGTTCCATGCTCCTCAAAACCTTCAGTCTCCCCGATCAGAGACCTTGCTGGCAGAAGGGGTAGACTTGGGAACAACAGCAATTAAGAGGTGGTTCCATGCTCCTCAAAACCTTCAGTCTCCCTATCAGCGACCTTGCTGTCAGAAGGGTAGACTTGGGAACAACAGGAATTAAGTGGTGGTTCCATGCTCCTCAAAACCTTCAGTCTCCCGATCAGGGCCTTGCTGTCAGAAGGGTAGACTTGGGAACAACAGGAATTAAGAGGTGGTTCCATGCTCCTCAAAACCTTCCAGTCTCCCTATCAGCAGCGACCTTGCTGTCAGAAGGGTGAACTTGGGAACAACAGGAATTAAGTGGTGGTTCCATGCTCCTCAAAACCTTCAGTCTCCCTATCAGCGACCTTGCTGTCAGAAGGGTAGACTTGGGAACAACAGGAGTAAGTGGTGGTTCCATATCTCAACCTTCAGTCTCCCGATCAGAGACCTTGCTGTCAGAAGGGTAGACTTGGGAACAACAAGGAATTAAGGGTGGTTCCATGCTCCTCAAAACCTTCAGTCTCCCTATCAGCGACCTTGCTGTCAGAAGGGTGAACTTGGGAACAACAGGAATTAAGAGGTGGTTACATGCTCCTCAAAACCTTCAGACTCCCTATCAGCATTGCTGTCAGAAGGGTAGACTTGGGAACAACAGGAATTAAGAGGTGGTTCCATGCTCCTCAAAACCTTCAGTCTCCCTATCAGCGACCTTGCTGTCAAGAAGGGGTGAACTTGGGAACAACAGGAATTAAGTGGTGGTTCCATGCTCCTCAAAACCTTCAGTCTCCCGATCAGAGACCTTGCTGTCAGAAGAGGTAGACTTGGGAACAACAGCAATTAAGAGGTGGTTCCATGCTCACTCAAAACCTTCAGTCTCCCGATCAGAGACCTTGCTGTCAGAAGGGTAGACTTGGGAACAGGAATTAAGTGGTGGTTCCATGCTCCTCAAAACCTTCAGTCTCCCTATCAGCGACCTTGCTGTCAGAAGGGTAGACTTGGGAACAACAGGAATGAAGTGGTGGTTCCATGCTCCTCAAAACCTTCAGTCTCCAGTCAGAGACCTTTGCTGTCAGAAGGGTAGACTTGGGTGGGTAAGAGGTGGTTTCATGCTCCTCAAAACCTTCAGTCTCCCTGTCAGCGACACTTGCTGTCAGAAGGGTAGACTTAGGAGAAAGAACAGGAATTAAGTGGTGGTTCCATGCTCCTCAAAACCTTCAGTCTCCCTATCAGCGACCTTGCTGTCAGAAGGGTAGACTTGGGAACAACAGGAATTAAGTGGGTAGTTCCATGCTCCTCAAAACCTTCAGTCTCCCGATCAGAGACCTTGCTGTCAGAAGGGTAGACTTGGGAACCTTGGGAATTAAGAGGTGGTTCCATGCTCCTCAAAACCTTCAGTCTCCCTATCAGCATGACCTTGCTGTCCAGAAGGGTAGACTTGGGAACAACAGGAATTAAGTGGTGGTTCCATGCTCCTCAAAACCTTCAGTCCCGATCAGAGACCTTTACTGTCAGAAGGGTAGACTTGGGAACAGCAGGAATTAAGAGGTGGTTCATGTACTCCTCAAAACCTTCAGTCTCCCTATCAGCGACCTTGCTGTCAGAAGGGTAGACTTGGGAACAACAGGAGTGAAATTGGTGGTTCCATGCTCCTCAAAACCTTCAGTCTCCCGATCAGAGACCTTGCTGTCAGAAGGGTAGACTTGGGAACAACAGCAATTAGAAGGTGGTTCCATGCTCCTCAAAACCTTCAGTCTCCCTATCAGCGACCTTGCTGTCAGAAGGGTAGACTTGGGAACAACAGGAATTAAGTGGTGGTTCCATGCTCCTCAAAACCTTCAGTCTCCCGATCAGAGACCTTGCTGTCAGAAGGGTAGACTTGGGAACAACAACAATTAAGAGGTGGTTCCATGCTCCTCAAAACCTTCCAGTCTCCCGATCAGAGACCTTGCTGTCAGAAGGGTAGACTTGGGAACAACAGGAATTAAGAGGTGGTTCCATGCTCCTCAAAACTATTCAATCTCCCTATCAGCGACCTTGCTGTCAGAAGGGTAGACTTGGGAACAACAGGAATTAAGTGGGTGGTTCATGCTCCTCAAAACCTTCAGTCTCCCGATCAGAGACCTTGCTGTCAGAAGGGTAGACTTGGGAACAACAGCAATTAAGGAGTGGTTCCATACTCCTCAAAACCTTCAGTCTCCCGATCAGAGACCTTGCTGTCAGAAGGGTAAACTTGGGAACAACAGGAATTAGAGGTGGTTCCATGCTCCTCAAAACAACACAGTCTCCCTATCAGCGACCTTGCTGTCAGAAGGGTGTGGAACTTGGGAACAACAGGAATTAAGTGGTGGTTCCATGCTCCTTCAAAACCTTCAGTCTCCCGATCAGAGACCTTGCTGTCAGAAGGGTAGACTTGGGAACAACAGGCAATTAAGAGGTGGTTCCATGCTTCCTCAAAAACCTTCAGTCCCCTCCCGATCAGAGACCTTGCTGTCAAGAAGGGTAGACTTGGGAACAAGCAACCAATTAAGAGGTGGTGGTTCCATGCTCCTCAAAACCTTCAGTCTCCCTATCAGCGACCTTGCTGTCAGAAGGAAAGGGTAGACTTGGGAACAACAGGAATTAAGAGGTGGTTCCATGCTCCTCAAAACCTTCAGTCTCCCTATCAGCGACCTTGCTGTCAGAAGAGGGTGAACTTGGGAACAACAAGGGAATTAAGAGGTGGTTCCATGTCCTTCAAAGGGCCTTCAAGTCTCCCTAATCAACGGAACCTTGCTTCAAGAGGAATGGAACTTGGGAACAACCAGAATTAGAGGTGGTTCCTGCTCCTCAAAACCTTCAGTCTCCCGATCAGAGACCTTGCCTGTCAGAAGGGTAGACTTGGGAACAACAGGAATTAAGTGGTGGTTCCATGCTCCTCAAAACCTTCAGTCTCCCTATCAGCGACCTTGCTGTCAGGAAGGGTAGACTTGGGAACATCAGGAATTAAGAGGTGGTTCCATGCTCCTCAAAACCTTCAGTCTCCCTATCAGCGACCTTGCTGTCAGAAGGGTAGACTTGGGAACAACAGCAATTAAGAGGTGGTTCCATGCTCCTCAAAACCTTCAGTCTCCCGATCAGAGACCTTGCTGTCAGAAGGGTAGACTTGGGAACAACAGGAATTAAGTGGTGGTTCCATGCTCCTCAAAACCTTCAGTCTCCCTATCAGCGACCTTGCTGTCAGAAGGGTAGACTTGGGAACAACAGGAATTAAGTGGTGGTTCCATGCTCCTCAAAACCTTCAGTCTCCCTATCAGCGACCTTGCTGTCAGAAGGGTAGACTTGGGAACAACAGGAATTAAGAGGTGGTTCCATGCTCCTCAAAACCTTCAGTCTCCCTATCAGCGACCTTGCTGTCAGAAGGGTAGACTTGGGAACAACAGGAATTAAGAGGTGGTTCCATGCTCCTCAAAACCTTCAGTCTCCCTATCAGCGACCTTGCTGTCAGAAGGGTAGACTTGGGAACAACAGGAATTAAGTGGTGGTTCCATGCTCCTTAAATCCTTCAGTCTCCCGATCAGAGACCTTGCTGTCAGAAGGGTAGACTTGGGAACAACAGCAATTAAGAGGTGGTTCCATGCTCCTCAAAACCTTCAGTCTCCCTATCAGCGACCTTGCTGTCAGAAGGGTAGACTTGGGAACAACAGAAATTAAGAGGTGGTTCCATGCTCCTCAAAACCTTCAGTCTCCCTATCAGCGACCTTGCTGTCAGAAGGGTAGACTTGGGAACAATAGCAATTAAGTGGTGGTTCCATGCTCCTCAAAACCTTCAGTCTCCCGATCAGAGACCTTGCTGTCAGAAGGGTAGACTTGGGAACAACAGCAATTAAAAGGTGGTTCCATGCTCCTCAAAACCTTCAGTCTCCCTATCAGCGACCTTGCTGTCAGAAGGGTAGACTTGGGAACAACAAGAATTAAGAGGTGGTTCCATGCTCCTCAAAACCTTCAGTCTCCCTATCAGCGACCTTGCTGTCAGAAGGGTAGACTTGGGAACAATAGCAATTAAGTGGTGGTTCCATGCTCCTCAAAACCTTCAGTCTCCCGATCAGAGACCTTGCTGTCAGAAGGGTAGACTTGGGAACAACAGCAATTAAGAGGTGGTTCCATGCTCCTCAAAACCTTCAGTCTCCCTATCAGCGACCTTGCTGTCAGAAGGGTAGACTTGGGAACAACAGGAATTAAGAGGTGGTTTCATGCTCCTCAAAACCTTCAGTCTCCCGATCAGTGTCCTTGCTGTCAGAAGGGTAGACTTGGGAACAACAGGAATTAAGAGGTGGTTCTATGCTCCTCGAAAACTTCAGTCTCCCGATCAGAGACCTTGCTGTCAGAAAGGTAGACTTGGGAACAACAGGAATTAAGTGATGGTTCCATGCTCCTCAAAACCTTCAGTCTCCCGATCAGAGACCTTGATGTCAGAAGGGTAGACTTCGGAACAACAGGAATTAAGTGGTGGTTCTATGCTCCTCGAAACCTTCAGTCTCCCGATCAGAGACCTTGCTGTCAGAAGGGTAGACTTGGGAACAACAGGAATTAAGAGGTGTTCCATGCTCCTCGAAACCTTCAGTCTCCCGATAAGAGACCTTGCTGTCAGAAGGGTAGACTTGGGAACAACAGGAATTAAGAGGTGGTTCCATGCTCCTCAAAACCTTCAGTCTCCCGAACAGAGACCTTGCGGTCAGAAGGGTAGACTTGGGAACAACAGCAATTAAGAGGTGGTTCCATGCTCCTCAAAACCTTCAATCTCCCGATCAGCGACCTTGCTGTTAGAAGGGTAGACTTGGTAACAACAGGAATTAAGAAGTGGTTCTATGCTCCTCAAAACCTTCAGTCTCCCTATCAGAGACCTTGCTGTCAGAAGGGTAGATTTCGGAACAACAAGAATTAAGAGGTGGTTCTATACTCCTCGAAACCATCAGTCTCCCGATCAGAGGCCTTGCTGTCAGAAGGGTAGACTTGGGAACAACAGGAATTAAGAGGTTGTTACATGCTCCTCAAAACATTCAGTGTCTCGATCGGCGACCTTGCTGTCAGAAGGGTAGACTTGGGAACAACAGAAATTAAGAGGTGGTTCCATGCTCCTCAAAAACTTAAATCTCCCGAACAGCGACCTTGCTGTCAGAAGTTTAGACTTGGGAACAACAGCAATTAAGAGGTGGTTCTATGCTCCTCAAAACCTTCAGTCTCCCGATCAGAGACCTTGCTGTCAGAAAGGTAGACTTGGGAACAACAGGAATTAAGAGGTGGTTCCATGCTCCTCAAATTATTCAATCTCCCGATCAACGACCTTGCTGACAGAAGGGTAGACATAGGAACAACAGCAATTAAGAGGTGGTTCCATGCTCCTGAAAACCTTCAGTCTCCCGATCAGAGACCTTCCTATCAGAAGGGTAGACTTGGGAACAACAGGTATTAAAAGGTGGTTCCATGCTCCTGAAAATCTTCAGTCTCCCGATCAGAAACCTTGCTGTCAGAAGGGTAGGCTTGGGAACAACAGGAATTAAAAGGTGGTTCCATGCTCCTCGAAACCTACAGTCTCCCGATCAGAGACTTTGCTATCAGAAGGGTAGACTTGGGAACAACAGGAATTAAGAGGTGGTTCCATGCTCCTCAAAACATTCAATCTCCCGATCAACGACCTTGCTGTCAGAAGGGTAGACTTGGGAACAACAGCAATTAAGAGGTAGTTCCATGCTCCTGAAAACCTTCAGTCTCCCGATCAGAGACCTTGCTGTCAGAAGGGTAGACTTGGGAACAACAGGAATTAAGAGGTGGTTCCATGCTCCTCAAAACATTCAATCTCCCGATCAACGACCTTGCTGTCAGAAGGGTAGACTTGGGAACAACAGCAATTAAGAGGTGGTTCCATGCTCCTGAAAACCTTCAGTCTCCCGATCAGAGACCTTGCTGTCAGAAGGGTAGACTTGGGAACAACAGGAATTAAGAGGTGGTTCCATGCTCCTCGAAACCTTCAGTCTCCCGATCAGAAACATTGCTGTCAGAAGGGTAGACTCGGGAACAACAGGAATTAAGAGGTGGTTCCATGCTCCTGAAAACCTTCAGTCTCCCGATCAGCGACCTTGCTGTCAGAAGGGTAGACTTGGGAACAACAGGAATGAAGAGGTGATTCTACGCTCCTCAAAACCTTCAGTCTCCCGATCAGAGACCTTGCTGTCAGAAGGGTAGACTTGGGAACAACAAGATTTAAGAGGTGGTTCTATGGTCCTCGATACCTTCAGTCTCCCGATCAGAGACCTTGTTGTCAGAAGGGTAGACTTGGGAACAACAGGAATTAAGAGGTGGTTCCATGCTCCTCGAAGCCTTCATTCTCGCGATCAGAGACCTTGCTGTCAGAAGGGTAGACTTGTGAACAACAGGAATTAAGAGGTGGTTCTATGCTCCTCAAAACCTTCAGTCTCCCGATCAGAGACCTTGCTGTCAGAAGGGTTGACTTGGGAACGACAGCAATTAAGAGGTGGTTCTATCCTCCTCGAAATCTTTAGTCTCCCGATCAGAGACCTTGCTGTCAGAAGGGTAGACTTGGGAACAACAGCAATTAAGAGGTGGTTCCATGCTCCTCGAAATCTTCAGTCTCTCGATCAGCGACCTTGCTGTCAGAAGCGTAGACTTGGGAACAACAGCAATTAAGAGGTGGTTCCATGCTCCTCAAAAACTACAATCTCCCGATCAGAGACCTTGCTGTCAGAAAGGAAGACTTGTGAACAACAGGAATTAAAAGGTCGTTCCATGCTCCTGAAAACCTTCAGTCTCCCGATCAGAAACCTTGCTGTCAGAAGGGTAGACTTGGGAAAAACATGTATTAAGAGGTGGTTCCATGCTCCTCGAAACCGTCAGTCTCCCGATCAGAGACCTTGCTGTCAGAAGGGTAGACTTGGGAACAACAGGAATTAAGAGGTGGTTCCATGCTCCTCAAAACCTTCAATCTCCCGATCAGAGACATTGCTGTCAGAAGCGTAGACTTGGGAACAGGAATTAAGAGGTGGTTCCATACTCCTCAAAACCTTCAATCTCCCGATCAGAGACCTTGCTGTCAGAAGAGTAGACTTGGGAACAACAGGAATTAAGTGGTGGTTCCATGCTCCTCAAAACCTTGAATCTCCCGATCAGAGACCTTGCTGTCAGAAGGGTAGACTTGGGAACAACAGGAATTAAGAGGTGGTTCTATGCTCCTCAAAACCTTCAGTCTCCCGATCAGAGACCTTGCTGTCAGAAGGGTAGTCTTGTGAACAACAGCAATTAAGAGGTGGTTCCATGCTCCTCAAAACCTTCAGTCTCCCGATCAGAGACCTTGCTGTCAGAAGGGTAGGCTTGGGAACAACAGCAATTAAGAGGTGGTTCCATGCTCCTGAAAACCTTCAATCTCACGATCAGAGACGTTGCTGTCAGAAAGGTAAACTTGGGAAGAACATGAATAAGAGGTGGTTCCATGCTCCTCAAAACCTTCCATATCCCGATCGGAGACCTTGCTGTCAGAAGGGTAGACTTGGGAACAACAGGAATTAAGAGGTGGTTCTATGCTCCTCAAAACCTTCAGTCTCCCGATCAGAGACCTTGCTGTCAGAAGGGTTGACTTGGGAACGACAGGAATTAAGTAGTGGTTCCATGCTCCTAAAAAAATCTTCAGTCTCCCGATCAGTGACCTTGCTGTCAGAAGGGTAGACTTGGGAACAACAGGAATTAAGAGGTGGTTCTATGCTCCTCGAAACCTTCAGTCTCCCGATCAGAGACCTTGCTGTCAGAATGTTAGACTTGGGAACAACAGCAATTAAGAGGTGGTTCCATGCTCCTCAAAACCTTCAGTCTCCCGATCAGAGACATTGCTGTCAGAAGGGCAGACTTGGGAACAACAGGAATTTAGAGATGGTTCTATGCTCCTCGAAACCTTCAGTCACCCGATCAGAGACCTTCCTGTCAGAAGGGTAGACTTGGGAACAGGAATTAAGATGTGGTTCCATGCTCCTGAAAACCTTCAGTCTCCCTATCAGCGACCTTGCTGTCAGATGGTTAGACTTGGGAAGAACAGGAATTAAGTGGTGGTTTCATGCTCCTGAAAACCTTCAGTCTCCCGATCAGAGACCTTGCTGTCAGAAGGGTAGACTTGGGAAGAACAGGAATTAAGAGGTGGTACCATGCTCCTGAAAACCTTCAGTCTCCCTATCAGCGACCTTGCTGTCAGATGGTTAGACTTGGGAAGAACAGGAATTAAGAGGTGGTTCCATGCTCCTCAAAACCTTCAATCCCCCGATCAGAGGCCTTACCGACGGATGTAGTTTATCGTCATTCTCGGGACTATTCCTGTGGGGTCCGCCACCCAATACAATACACTATTTGTAGTAAGTTTTTATTATTAACAATTCCCTTACAGCAAAACTAAAAAACACTTTTTAGTCATCTTAAACCAATGATAATGCCACTAAGACGCAATGGGGTTACTGGGAGTGAAATTGATTGAGAAATTTTTAGAATGAATCAGAAACACAATCCTAAACATGAAAATGAGACAAACTTCCTCCCCTGTTCAATGCACGGTTAACTCTCTCAACAGACCTCAAGTGGAATGACAATATAGAATCTATCACAGAAAATCACACCTACCTCCCATTGGCAGGGACCAGGCTCGCCTCCCAGAGAGTAAAACACTATGCGTCCTTGGTCTCATACACTCAGCTTACCTCAAGTGGAATGACTATATAGAATCCATAGCTAAATCCGCTGCTAAGAAGGTCGGTTCTCTGTGTAGGGCCAGGAAGTTTTTCCCGTCTGAAACAATCCTGCACATATACAAATCTAACATCCGCCCGTGCATTGAATATTGCTGCCATACCCTAGACATCCTTGGAAAAATCCAACGGAGAATCTGTAATGTGATCGATCCCGACTTGGCAGCTCAGATACACTCACTTTCTCACCGACGCAATGTGGCTTTCTGTTTCTCTTCCACAAATATTTTTACGGCTTCTGCTCAGATGAACTTAGCTCACTGGTGCCCCCTATATATGAATTGACTCGAGCCACAAGATTAGCAACTAGGTCCCAACCTTTTACTGTAAAACCAACAAAATGTAAAATTCTACTCCTTCAGCTTATTCTCTCGCACTTCCCACCTGTGGAATTCCCTTCCATTTACTTGCTTTCCCGACAGCTACAATCGTCAAGAATTCAAATGTAAAGTCAATAGTCATCTCCTATCTCATCCCATCTCTCTCCCTTTCTCTCTCTGTCTCTCTCTCTCTCTCATCAGTATTCTCATCCTTCTCCTACCCTCTTCCTAACCCCCCCTGTAACCTGTCACTCTTTCTCATAACTTACCTCCTGTGTAACCCCCTGCTCATCAGTGGCAGTAAAATGCCTTCCTTGGGGCAAGACGATTATAGAATAATAAAAAAAATCCTACGATACTTTCTTTTTTCTTTTTTCTTCTTTCTAATTTCTTTCTTTCTTTTTTCTTTTTTCTCTTACTTTTTTCTCTCTTCTTCTTTTTTCTTTATCCTCTCTCTCATGCTCCTTTCTCCTTCCACTCCATTCTCATCAGTATTCTCGTCCTTCTCTTACCCACTTCCTGACACCCCCTATAACCTGTCACTCTTTCTCATAACGTACCTCCTATGTAAACCCCTGCTCAACAGTGGCAGTAAAATGCCTTGCTTGGGGCGATACGATTATTATTATTATTTATAATACGATGTTTGATTAAAAAAATGTATCGCGACTGTTACTAAAATAAGAGAGCTAACGACGCGGAGTGGATCCTCTTGGCACGGATAGACGTTGAACGCTGTCGCGCATGCACACTAAGTTATAACGTTCTCACATTGTTTATTGCAGCGCGTTCAAGGAAAGTGTGTAGAGTGTGGCCCTATCATCACACCGCAGAGTTTTAGTCCATGACTACGGCTTGTGCACCAAATTTTGGTAATCACTACATTGCCCGGCTCTGACAGCCATCGTATCTCACAGATCTCGCCCCAAAAATCAATCGCCACTTGAAAGGAACAAGATTTCAAGACGCCGAGGTAATCCAAGACAATGAGACGAGGCAATTGCTCATTAACCCCACCCATAAAAAAAAGTTCCAAAAATGCGGAAACGAGGCTGGGTGAAGCGTGTGGCTTCAAACTTCGAAGGTGATTCAATTCAGACTTGATATGTGTTGTAGTTTTTGCTTTTGGCACTAGTTCTGATACTTTTCAGTGAGCCCTCGTGATAATGATAATAGGTACCTCCATTACATCACAAAAAGTCCAGCGTAGTATGATTTGGAGTAGAAACTATCGCCCGGTTCACACTCAACCCACGTCTATTGAACAGGTGTAGGATGTGGTTTCCGGTTTTCTCTTTTCCAATCTTCTTACTCTTACGTAGGCCCCTGCGCATCAGTGGCGTCACCGCCGTGCTTGGGGTGATATGATTAAAAAAAAAATTAAAAAGGTTCAATACTTAATAAAATGAACTTTTTCTATCAAAATGATTATAATATTATTAAGAGGAAAGATCAAAGTAATTTTTATTTATTTTATAAAAAATTTTAATCCCTTGTAACATGTTCGAAATTTTGGCAGAAAATTTTGTTTTGATTTGAGTTAGCGTTGCAGAAAATCTTACGACTGTTTATAATCGATTACGAAAATTTTTTACGTAAGTCACTTTTTCGGTGACAAACATTAATTTGGAAATTCTCGCAAAAATCAAATAATTGTTGGATTTTAATGAAACTTTCAGGCCTCATTCCCAAAAGAATAAAATTATTTTGGAGATCATTACTATTACTAATAAAATTTTAAAAGAATTGTTTTTATTCTTTTTTATTATAATAATTCATAAAGTTTTAAAAATCTTTTAAAGAACTATGATTTTTTATTAGTTAAGAATTCATGATGATAATGTCTATAAAAAGAAAACAGTAATAAAAATTTTTCAGTCCGTATATTTAAAAAAAAATTATTTGTGTAAATATGTTCAAATTTATAAAGTACGATGTTCAAATGTATAAAATACGATGTTCCATATGGATCAAATTGATTTAATAAGTTTACAAGCGTTCTGGGTTATTCCCCTTTACACAGGAAAACATAGAAGAACGCATTTTCATTCTTACGATATTTTATTCTCTACGTTTCTAAAATTTAACAGCCTGTTTTGCAAGTTATTCCTTCAACATTTAAAGTAAGTATTTTTTTTCAATTCCTCAATTTTTTAATTAATTGTGACCGTCGGTACATTAACTAATTTATGATAATAAATAAAAAGATATGGAAAATTTGGCATGATTGGTCACCATACATTGCGTTCTTGAGTCCAAATCCATTACACCCGTATTCTCATCCGTCTATTAACCTCCTCCTGAAATTTCCTATAACTAACCCCTCTTTCTCATCACTTTCCCCTATGTAACCCCCTATGCAACAGTGACAGTAAAACTGCGATGCTTGGGGTGAAATGATATATATATATATATATATATATATATATATATATATATATATAAATGCGTCACTGTTTGCATGTATTTCTGTTTACTTGTTTGTGGTCGACGGCCAACAGAATGTGGAGTTGGGTGTCTGCTAGTTGAGTAGCAGGGAGTGGCAAGGGGTGTAAATACTTACATCCTTTCCCTGCCAATAATTGGAAGGCAGCGGATGTTGTCAGATTCTAGCCACAACCCCACCATACCCAGGTTCAGGACCGAACACAGAAATTTGCCGGCCACACGGGTGGCCATCTTCCTCACAATAACAAATTGCTTAAGTGACGGTGAATTTCTCTTCTGCGAAACAGAATGACGGGAGGAGGGCGAGATGGTGAGCAATTAATCTATCTTAGTCTGTTCATTATCTATCTTTCTATTTATTTTGGTCGCTCCTATCTATCTATCTATCTATCTATCTATCTATCTATCTATCTATCTCAATATGCTTCTATCTATCTATCTATCTATCTATCTATCTATCTATCTATCTATCTATCTATCTATCTATCTCAATATGCTTCTATCTATCTATCTATCTATCTATCTATCTATCTATCTATCTATCTATCTAATATCAATATGCTTCTATCTATCTATCTATCTATCTATCTATCTATCTATCTATCTATCTCAATATGCTTCTATCTATCTATCTATCTATCTATCTATCTATCTCAATATGCTTCTATCTTTCTATCTATCTATCTATCTATCTATCTATCTCAATATGCTATTCTATCTATCTATCTATCTATCTATCTATCTATCTATCCATCTCAGTCTGTTCTATCTATCTATCTATCTATCTATCTATCTCAATATGCTTCTATCTATCTATCTATCTATCTATCTATCTATCTATCTCAATATGCTTCTATCTATCTATCTATCTATCTATCTATCGATCTATCTATCTCAATATGCTTCTATCTATCTATCTATCTATCTATCTATCTATCTATCTCAATATGCTTCTATCTATCTATCTATCTATCTATCTATCTATCTATCTATCTCAGTCTGTTCATATCTATCTATCTATCTATCTATCTATCTATCTCAGCCTGTTCCTATCTATCTAGCTAATCTTCTGCCCAGTCATTCATGTCTCTTTCGAGACATGATCGCCTGAGCTTGTATCTTGTGTGGTCAGTCAGTTAAATGCCATACGTGATACACGCTTGGGCGATCATGTCTCGAAAGAGACATGACTGACTGAGCAGAAGATTATCCCTCAGTAGGTTGCCATTGCTTTCTACGGTAGACTGGTTGCCAGCCAAGGCTATAGAGCCCAATCTGTCCTGTTATTTAACCCATAACTGGAAGGAAGAGACGGATTAATACCTTTCCAAAGGGTATTTGTGCATAAGTGAATGCAAGGAATTCAGCTGGAATTCGAACTCGGTTCCCCGATTTGTCGTTCCGAGTCAATATCCACTGCACCACAAACTTAACTGAATATATATATATATATATATATATATATATATATATATATATATATATATATATAAGGTGTCCATAAAGTTCGTGTGCGCTTTAAAAAAATTTTTACTTTATTTGTATTTGCGATAGAAATAATTTGTCAAAAGGATTAGAAAGAAGTAAATCTGTATTTTTTAAGTTTTTTTAAAATTTTATTTAAGTTTCCACATGTCCTCCATTATTAGCAATACAAAGGGTAATACGATTTTGCAGTTCACGGAACACATTTGCCAAGTGATTTACAGTCATGCCTGAAATCACATTAGTTATTTTAGCTTTCAAATCTTCTAATGAACTAATTTTGGTTGCATACACAATTGTTTTCACATGAAAAAATCTAATGGGTTCAAATCTGGCAAACGTGGAGGCTAATAATATGATTTTTTTACTTCTCTAAAAATTATCAAAAAGTTTTGTGCATTTTTGTTTTCCGTTCTTATTTTTTTGACCTGGTAAATTGTTTAAATCTTATTTTTCTTGCGAACATCAATTCTACCGGAGACGGTTTTCGCTCATTTTTCATTACTTACTTTTTAAAAGCTCTCTTCAAATTACCCTCAAACCGTTCAGCTTTTTCGTTTAACCTAGGGTGATACCACAGAGTAGTAATATGTTCAATCAAGAACATTCTACAAAAGACTTAAAATCCTTAAGCAGTGTATTTTGTACAGATATCCGAGTCTATGGCACCCGGAATGCCATATTTTACAAACAGTTTGTATAAAAAGTCACTGTAACCGTAGAAATGTATTTTGCACTTATAAATTTCAGGCCACTTAGTAAAGCTATGCCCTAACAGAAGCTAATGTCATCCACTTATTGGTTCTACAAAATAAATGTGCAGTCATGACCACGGAGTATCTCTTTTTGTTGTCATTTCGTAGTAGAGGATTTTGCTACAGGAGCACAATCTCTGTAAGCTTTTACTAATTTCTAAATGTTTTGGTTTATTTTGGTCCAACATACATAGTTTCTGATGAGAGATTTCATCCTTGAAATTCCTGGATGTCCACTATGAAATTCATTTAACATCCGTTTTTATAATATGATAAGTCGGTTAGTTAAGTGCCACACGTGATACACGCTTGGGCGATCATGTCTCGAAAGAGACATGACATGACTATGCAGAAGATTATCCCGTAGTAGTTTGGCATTACTTTCTGCAGTAGACTGTTTAGAAACCAGTAGACTGGTTAGCAACCAAGGCTATAGAACCCAATCTGTACTATTATGTTACCCATAACTGGAGGGAAGAGACGGATTAATATCTTTCTAAGCTTATTTGTGCGTAAGTGAACGCAAGGAATTCACTTACGCACAAATACCTTGAGAAAGGTATTTATCCGTCTCTTCTCTCCAGTTATGGGTTAAATAATAGGACAGATTAGGTTTTGTAGCCTTTGTTGTAACCAGTCTAGCGCAGAAATCAATGGCAACCTACTACGGGGATAATCTTCTGCCCAGTTAGTCGTGTCTCTTTCGAGACATGATCGCCCAAAGCGTGTATCACGTATGGCACTTAACTGACTGACTGAATATAATAGTTGGAAACATAATTAAACTTTCTTCCGGGCATAAAGTGGGGGATAGGTTTTCTATTGCTATAAAGTAATAAACTGTTCCCCCATTAATTATACATAATATAATAATGTAATATAATCTTTCTCTTCCCCCTCCAGAGAATATGAGCTAAATGGCAAGACAGATTGGGTTCTATAGCCTTGGCTGGCAACCAGTCTACCGCAGAAAACAATGGCAACCTACTACTGCACATAATAGTTGGAAACATGATTAAAACTTCTACTGGGCATAAAGTGGGGGATATGTTTTATATTGTTAAAGGTAATAAACTGATCCCCCATTAATTATACATAATATAATAATGTAATATAATCTATCTCTTCTCCCTCCAGCTATGAGTTAAATAACAGGACAGATTGTGTTCTATAGCCTTGACTAGCAACCAGTCTACCGCAGAAAGCAATGACAACCTACTGCGGGATAATTTTCTGCCCAATCAGTCATGTCTCTTTCGAGACATGATCGCCCAAGCGTGTATCACGTATGGCACTTGACTGACTGACTAAATATAATAGTTGAAAACATGATTAAGGCTTCTACTGGGCATAAAGTGGGGGATCGATTTCCTATTGTTTTTAAGTAATAAACTGATCCCCCACGAATTACTACATAATAATATAGTACATCACTTCCCCCGTCTAGTTATGAGTCAAATTATAGGACAGATTAGGTTCTATAGCCTTGGCTAGCAACCAGTCTACCGCAGAAAGCAATGACAACCTACTGCGGGATAATTTTCTGCCCAATCAGTCATGTCTCTTTCGAGACATGATCGCCCAAAACGTGTATCACGTATGGCACTTAACTGACTGAGTATGATAGGTATTACTACTCTTTGTACAAACATTAGTGCTCTATCACGTAGCGTGTACGCGTTCATGTTTGGATTGCTTTCTAAAAATCGTCGATCCTTCTTCCTTTCTAATAATAATTTTTAACATTTTTTTCTCGAAATAAACATGTCCTGCTCTGCTCTGTACCATAAAATCCGCTGCTAAGAAAGTCGGTTCTCTGTGCAAGGCCAGGATGTTTTTTCCCGGATGAAACAATCCTGCACATATATTAATCTACCATCCACCCATGCATTGAATATGCGGGGAATCTCTAATGTGATCGATCCTGACTTGGCAGCTCGGGTATAGTCACTCTCTGACCGGCGCAATGTGGCTTCCCTGTGTCTCTTCTACAAATACTTTCACGGCTTTTGCTCCGATGAACTTAGCTCACCAGTACCCCACCATACATGAATTTGCTCGAGCCACAAGATTAGCAACTAGCTCCCACCCTTTTACTGTGAAACCAATAAAATGTAAACGCAATTTCTACTCCAACAGCTTCTTTTCTCGCATTTCCCGCCTGTGGAATTCACTTCCGTTTGCTTGCTTTCCCGACAGCTACAATCGTCAAGAATTCAAATGTAAAGTCAAAAGTCATCAACTGTCTCACTAACTTGCTTCCTCTCTCTCTCTCTCTCTCTCTCTCTCTCATGCTCCTTTCTTCGTCCATTCTACTCTCATCAGTATTCTCAACCTTCTCCTACCCTTTTCCTGACACCCCCTATAACCTGTCACTCTTTCTCATAACTTACCTCCTACGTAACCCCCTGCTCAACAGTGGCAGTAAAATGCATTGCTTGAGGCCACAAGATTATTAAAAAAAAATCAATTTTGATGATCTATCCGCATGTCCTGAAGTTGTGGACGGTTGGTAATCCATCTTCAAATCGTCATTAAATAAGATTGTGCCTCACAGTTTTAATCTATTTACTATATGCGAATAAATTGCCCTTTTTTTTTCCGAACTAAGAATTGATAACAAATGTTTGTGATCTGACAGTAAACGAAAACTCCTTCCATGTCAAAATTTGTGAATTTTTTTCACTACAAATATTATTGCTAACGCCTCTTTTTCAATCTGGCTATAGTTTTTTGTTTGTTTGTTTTTGTTTTTTTGTTGTTGTCTTTTTTTTTTTTTGCTAGTAGTAGTGAACGCGAAGCTCGTGTGACGGCTTTCATAATACTGTCATCATGTTTATGTAGAATTACTGTTCCTATACCATAGTCACTATCATCTGAAGCCTATACGATTTCTACTTTTGAATCATAGTGCCCTATTGATAAGTTTAACGGTACTATTTTCTTGATTTCTACAAACGCTTTGTGATATTTATCAGTCTAGTTCCACTTTAAGCAAATTGTTCAGTGGAGCACTCAAATTCTGAATATTAGTTATATGGATTTGATAATAGTTTAGTAGTCCTAGAAATGTTTGTAGCGTAGTAATGACTGTTGGAGGAGCCACACTCATAAGTGTGTGGGGATACCGACCGAGCAAAAGCGACGGACCGGATGTTTGCGCTATCACGACAAAAAAGAAAATGACCAAAAGCCGTTGTGCGCATCCGGGTTCGCGCAGATGTTCCGGTTGAAAACTAAAAATTAATTAAATATTAAATTTCCAGCTCGCGAGCTTACGCAAATTTTTTTTATCGGCCAATGGGAAGCCCAGAATCAAATACAGATATGAATTCCCAAATGATCACCTACGATCCAAAAAGTCAAAATAAAAAGCCGATACAGAAAGCATCACCAGACAGACCGACGCAGGCCGACACACACGGACTGACTCGAGAGAGAGGTGTGTAATCAGTATCCCCTTGACCTAAGTCAAGCGGCTTACTATCCTAGCCTCCCTTCCCTCTCCTCTTATCTTTCGCTGTCTCAAAACTACTTACTGACCTAAGGAGCGAATACATCAAAGACATTCCTTACTTACAGCCTTCCCACATACCTAAGTATTAATTCTATTTTCAGCATTTTATTGCCATGAACATTTTAACATCCGTTGGACCTATACTTCAAGTATTACTATAATTGTAAAAACCTTAATTGATATGTGTATATATAAAATGTTATTTTTCAACTCAATTTGCTTTTCTTGATTTATAATATTTTATGACTTATAGTGGGCTATCTACAACGAAGCCAAATTCCGTTAATCTGCAACAGTATACAACTACCCCTCACTAGGACGGACTTTCCACTATAAACGGGAAAAGAATGGGTAACCCGCTGTAAGTGCAGTTGACATCGTCGGATCTGGTTGGCTACAATTTTTGCCAATGATTTGTCATAGGTATTTGAATTTAGGCAAAAACAATTCGCACTTTTCCCCGCTAAGTTTGAACTTGTATTCTCTTACTTTTCAAAAACCACATCTCAGATGCCGGATATGTTGTTGTTCCTTCGATAATTAATATACACATCTATTGAACAGGTGAAGAGGCTCATCCCTTGTTTCCTGTTTAGGATGCGGTTTCCGGTTTTCTCTTTTCCAATCTTTTCACTCTTTTCCTTTTTTATTTTTATTTTTATTTTTTTATTTTTTTTTTTTTCAATTGGAGTAGATAGACTAAACTATCGCCCGGTTCACACTCCACCCACATTTATTGAACAGGTGAAGAGGCTCATCCCTTGTTTCCTGTTTAGGATGTGGTTTCCGGCTTTCTCTTTTCCATTCTTTTTACCCTTACGTAGCCCCCTGCGCATCAGTGGCGTTATCGCCTTGCTTGGGGTGATATGATTAAAAAAAAAAAAATATCATCAAGATAAGCAAATGCGAAGTCACTGTCTGCAAACATGGTATCCATCTTGTTAAAATATAGCTGCGGCTACTTTTATACCAAAATGATGTCGATTGAAATTATACAATCTCTTGTGCGTATATATATACTAGCAGTATAGCCCGGCGTTGCTCGGGTGTAATGAAAGCTATAAAACTAATCCATGGTCCTGGAGCTCAGACTCTTTGGACGTTGGCACGAAAGACTAAAAAGCAATAGTTGTTTCCAGTTAAAGCGAAACCGTAGACTGAAAGAAAAATGAATGGTTATAAGTCAAATTTTGATTTCCTGGTATCGATATCAAATAAATTTTTTTCGTCGTAAACTGAAATTTGAAAACTAAATAAGTCCTCTGAGTAAATGGTATCATGGCTGAGACTAAGAACTACAATTATACCTACTTAGAGCCAAACCTGAAGCAAAAACTAAAATAAAAGGGCTGAAAAAATACAGATATACAGACAGATAAACATACACACACGCAAACATCTTGCCTTATATATATATATATATATATATATATATATAATCAATTTTTTGCACTATTGTAAGAACTGCAACCTTGAAACGTTTGAATATCGTTTCTTATGTCTATGTCTATGAGAGTATCAAATTTGATTAAAATCGGATCACTCCTTCCATAACCCGATTTTTTCGATTATCGATTTTCGATATTTATCGGGGGTACCTCGACACAAAATCTAGCTCAGAACACTCGCAGACGCTTATAGTACAGCTGTGTAAATTTTCAAGAAAACCGGTTCAGCCGTTTCGGAGTCTATAGGTAACGGACACACACAGACAAAGTTCCATTTATAAATAAGTTTAGATTATTAACTTGGAACATTCTTCTTGGGCCTGTATTTTTAAATACTCTTCAGAAAAATACACCCTAAAAAGTATTTTCACCGCTTAAATTCGCAAAAAATAACTTCTGGACTTAATATAGTGTTCTAAACACTTAATTAACCCTGTCGAAAAATCAGCAAAAAGACATTTTTTTTACATTCATTGCTGGTGCTGCCCATTTCCAAGGCTCTTTTTTTAAACCCACGATAAAATAAATTTTGGTTTAAATGCCGACGTCGACATATTTTCACTTGAAATTTCGCTTTCACCAACCCAACTCATCGGGTAAACATTTTTGTCAATTCTTCCTTTAAATTTTCAAAGTTTTCTTTTTTAATTAGTAGCTTGCTCACTTATATTTTTGCAATAAATATTTATGGGTAAATCCCACAACTCAAATAATTCCATTTAGTCAGTACCGAATAAGTTTGTACTTTGTTTTTTTATTTTTTATTTTTTTAAGACATAAGCCTTAACTTTTACGTTTATTATGAAATGAAACGTTAGGAAAAATTTCGCAAATAAAAAAATTCTTACCCAACAGGCCACGTGCGATTTTTGAAGTTCTTTTCTATGTAGATGTGCTGTTTACTTTCCTTGTGGCTTCCTTGAAATATCTGTCGTGGATTCTAGAGTAGGAATCGCCAAAATAATAAACAACAAAAACAGATATGGAGATAGAAGGTAGGTTATATTGAACGTAATATACAAACTGGAACGCGGGTTAGTCAATTCAGGAATACTATTAGTAGAAATAAATATATACAGTCTTGAAGTGAAATAGTATGTCCAGGTAACTTAATGTAGCTGAGTGGAGCTCAGAACTAGTCTGGTCTCTGGGTAACTTCGGTATCTGTCGGAACTCTTCCATAACTGGAACGGATCTCTACGATTACTCTCCACTGTGAACTGCAACTACAACTGAGATTCCAGATCCCAACTGCTGGTCTCTCTATGACAGGATTATATATACACGCAGTCGAGTCCATTGTCAGATACAAAAGGGGGAGATCCCGCAACAATATCACTAGTCTAGTAGCGCTTTTGCATTCACATTATCAAAAGTAACTTAAATAACATTGAACATAACAGACAATCAAGAAAAAGGAAATTTTTACCATAATTCTTATGTTCACGAAGGTTTTATTTCTGTTGTTAGTTTGTTAAATGATTTGATAAAAATACTTGTCTTAGTATATTCAATGATGCTATTTTTAAAAACTTACGGTCTGATTGTTACTGAAAAAATAGTATTGCTCAATAAGCAGACCAATATTTGTTGGTTTAAATACGAATCGAGAGGTTTCTACGATTTTACTTCGAGAAATATTGCCATCCTTTATACAGAAAACAAATAAAAAGTATACATTTTTTTCAAAATTTAAAACAAATCATTTCAAATTGTCGGTTGTTTATAATCAGTTTCGTTAATCTTCGTTATATATATATATATATATATATATATATATATATATATATATATATTGTTATCCACAGACAGATCTGTTTCGCCGTATCACAGTTCATCAGTACGGTTAGACTCCGATTGCTTTTTTACCCAGGATTGAAACCCGACCGAAATGGCGTCAGTCGGCGACTCTACCCCTGGGCTATGGGCATTCGGTGGAAGTAGGCAGACTTTTTAGGGCGTATCATTATACGCGCCCAATAGCTAGAGCGCTCTAATTCATTTTACTGAATGAGCGATTTATATATATATATATATATATATATATATATATGTGTGTGTGTGTGTGTGTGTGTGTGTGTGAGTACATAATAAGCATTCGAGTGAGAAAAGAAAAAGATCTGACAGTATTCTTCGAGTGCGTTATTTCTAGTATTAGGTGACTTTACAAAAGTTATCCTTAAAGGAAGGTTCATAATCTTCCCTTTCTGGACCTCGTAAACCTCTTAAAACAATCCATTCAGCCACGGCACCATCTCCATAAACGGTACTTATATTTTTGCTGTTTGTTCCTCATCTTTGCTTTCTGGAAATATAAGAACATCGAACAAACGAACATTCGTGTCACTTTACCTCATTTTTACTTTTCGCGTAAACACATTTAAAATATGCAATCCACTCATAAATCATATACAAGCACCTTTCATAAAATGCATATAACAGTCACGGGTGAAACGATGTCATGAGTTCAACTGCCACCTACTGACTAACGTTACGGACTTTTGTTTCAAACCAATATAATAATGATAATAATAATGATAATAGTAAGAATAGTAATATAGTTGAGTCATAAGGAATCTTTAGAAGTGTAAATAGAATAAGCTTTGACGTAAAGGTCAGTAAGATACGAAAATACTTTAGATACGTGTACTTAAACGCTGTTGTTAAATGGCGTGAATATTCATAAAGTCACAAGGCAAATTGTCATTCATTTATTTTGCAATTTGAGTGGGATGAGTTGTAAACGATTTGCCAGAAAGAAAGTTTTTTGTTTGCATATATATATATATATATATATTTCAAGTTGACTTGGTATGTACATATTTGTTCTTTCTTTCTTTCTTTCTTTCTTTCACTTGTTCGTTTTCTTCTTTCTTTTTTTCTATCTTGCTTTATTTCCCTCTCTATGATTTTCTTTTTTCTTTCTTTCACGTGTTTGTTTTCTTTTCTTTTTTCGATCTTGCTTTTTCCCTCTCTATCAATTTCTTTCTTTCTTTCTTTCTTTCTTTCTTTCTTTCGTTCTTTCTTTCTTTCTTTCTGGTCTTTCTTTCTTTCTTTCTTTCTTTCACGTGGTCATTTTCATCTTTCTTTTTTCCATCTTGCTTTATTCCCCTCTTATCATTTATTTTCTTTTTTATTTTCTTTCTTTCTTTCTTTCTTTCTTTTTCTTCTTTCTTTTTTCACGTCTTTTATCTCTTTTTCTTTCTTTCATTCATTATCCTTTTCTTTCTTTCGCACATTCATTTTCTTTCTTTCTTTTTTCGCTTGTTTATTTTGTTTTATCTCTTTTTTCTCTCTTTGTTTCATTCATTTTCTTTTTTCATTTGTTTGTTTTTCTTTCTCTTTTTTTTTCTTTTTTGCTTTCTCGCTCTCTCTCTCTCTCTCTTTTCTTTTATTTTTAATTTATTTTTGAACTTTTTCTTTTTTATTCTTTTTTCTTTTATTTTTTCTTTCTTTCTTTCTTTAACTTTTTTTCTCTCTTTCATTTTTTATTTTTATTTTTTCACCTTTTGTTTTGCTTATTTTCCTTTTTTCTTTCCCTCTTTCTCTATTTTCCTCTCTTTCTTTTTTCCTTTCTTTCACTCTTTTTTTTTACTTTCTTTCTTTCTTTTTCATTCTACCTAATTTCTTTCTTTCTCTCTGTCTTTTTCTAAAAATATCTTTTTTCATTGCCAGCATGTCTTTTTTTTTTCTATTTACCTCCCTAATCAAGCAACAGGTGTTGCGTCAATCCTTGACGCAACGCCTGTTCAATGCAAACAAGACTGTTCTTTGGAATCGTCTTCAGTCATTAATCACTAATCCACTGTACATCCTTTGTGGCACAGATACCCTTCCATTACACGTTTCATTTGATAAGACCCAGGTACACGCCTAGACGCTTGTGGACACACGAAAAGAGAACCATCTCTCATCATTCAATCTTGTACAAATGCAATTACCTTATAACAGAGGGTGACACACGGACAAAAACTAACTGAACAGATTCATTGATGGGGAAACGATGCTCCCTACGAAACAAAGATAATCCAGATTCCTTCTTCTTCTTCTTCTTCTTATTATTATTATTATTATTACTTCTTCTTTATGTGTCGTGTCCTTTCAGGACGTAGGCGATTATGGACTTCCACTTGGCTCTGTCTCTTGTCGTTCTCAATAATTTTTCTCTTGGTATCTTTTCCAAACCCTGCTCTGCAATCCATTTGCTCAAGCCCATAAATCTAGAATATAAATAGATAGAAACTATCATGGTCACAAATTTGGGGATCAATTTATATATTGATTATAATAGAGAATTGATCCCCCACTTTATATTCCCATTATAATTTCTGATTTGTTTATCAAATTCTGATTAGGTATGAATCAACCTCTTCTCATTACTGATTGCCTACACCAGAATGCTTTTAGTTTTATTTCTTCTTCTTCTTCATGTGCCGTGTCTCTTCAGGACGTAGGCGATCATGGACTTCCACTTGGCTCTGTCACTTGTCGCTCTCAGTAATTTTTCTCTTGGTATCTCTTCCAAGACCCCCTCCGTCAAACATTTGCTCAGACCTAACAAGTACGTCTGGCGCTGCTTTTCCCTATCTCTTCCTCCATTTATCCGACCTGTGAGTATCAAGTTCTCCAGACCCTCCTTTCTCATTACGTGTCCCAGGAACCTCATTTGTCTCTTCCTGATATTTGGTATCAGTTTTTTTTCTCGTTTGCATCCTTTCCAACTCTTCATCGTTGCACACATTCTCTGTCCATGGTATCTCCACCATCCTTCTGTAGAACCGCATTTCTACTGCCTCAAGCCTCTCCTTCATCTTTCATGGGTCGTCCAGCATTCACTTCCACACAGAAGGATAGATATCATATAGCAATCCAGCACTCTTTTCTTTGTTTCTAATGAGATTTTCTTGTCTTTCTGGTTAGCTTCTGGAATGCGTCTTTGGCCATGCCAATGCGTCTTTGGATCTCCATGTTGCACTTTCCATCCTCTGTCAAAACACTTCCCAAGTATTTGAATTTTTTACTTGTTTTATTTTAGATTCTCCAACTTGCAGTTGACATATTGGTCTCCTCTTTTTGCTGATGACCATAGATTCAGTTTTCTTGTGGCTAATACCTTTACAATCTGACCACCCCCATCTCTCTTGGAATTGACCGATAGGCAAACAAAGTCCCCTTATTCGAGAGGCTATAAGTCTCCACTTGTTTTTAGGTCGTCTGTGCTGCCATTAAAAAGGTAATTTTAATATTTGATTTTATATTTTTCTCTGAATAATGTATTAATTCAAGGTAAATTTCTCATATGAAATGAAATTACATTGACTGGCAAAATCCTAAATTGGAAGTGTATTTGCCTCATAGGCTATATTTTCAAAATAATTTCTTTTTTTTTTCTTTATATATTTTTTCGTTTGTTCTTTAAAAAAATCCACCAACTCTTGTGTTTAATCACCCATAAATCTGTTTGTTGGGTTTTCCGCAAAAGTAGTTCAGGATGCAAAATAAAATAACAATATTATAAATTTTACTATTAATTACATATTTTAATATATACAAGGTGTCCATCAAGTCTGTGTGCACTTAAAAAAAAATAACTTTATTTGTATTTCAAATAGAAATGACTCTGTAAAAAACGAGGAACAATTAAACTTGAAAGATAATGCATTGTTTCAATAAGATGGAGCTCCTTTGCTGTGCTTGTTAGACAGTTTCTAAATAAGGAATTTCCTAACAGATTGATCGGAGGGGTTGACCATTTTATTGGCCCCCACGTTCGTTAGATTTGACTCTATTAGATTATTTTTCCTGTGAAAATTGTTTATGCAACAAAACCTAATTCATTAGATTTGAAACTAACATAAATAATGTGATTTCAGGCATTACTGCAAATATTTTCCATAAACTGCAAAATCGTATTACCCTTTGTATTGCTAATGATAAAGAACATGTGGAAACTTAAATAAAATTTCAATAAAACCTTAAAAAATATAGATTTACTTCTTTTTAATCCCTTTTACAAATTATTTATATTGCAAACACAAATAAAGTTATAAACTTTATGAAGACCCTGTATAAAGACTATATTACTGTAAACCAGTTGGCAAATGTTTTCCGTGAACTGCAAAATTGTATTACTTGTATTGCTAATGATGGAGAACATGCGAAAACTTAAATAATATTTCGATAAAACCTTAAAAAATATAGATTTCTTTCTTTCTGATCCTTTTTACAAATTATTTCTTTCACAAATCCAATAAAGTTATAATTTTTTAAAGTGCAAACAATCTTTATGGACACCCTGTATTTGCCATAAAAGTTATTACGTTTGCTATTTTTATTACTTACTAGCAGTATAGCCCGGCGTTGCTCGGGTGTAATGAAAGCTTTAAAACTAATCCATGGTCCTGGAGCTCAGACTTAGCCTAAAGAATATTTGTGTGAAGTTTGGTGAGAATCGGATAAAAATTGTGGATTTGTATAAAGGAGATACAGACAGATAAACACGAAACGGTTGCACTGTTACACCGGTTCTCGTTGGAACGGTGAAATGAAGCAGTGGTGGGCGTTGTCAATATCTTAGTGGGGCACACTGTAAGCAACCACTCAGTCAGTTAAGTGCCATACGTGCCATTGATTTCTGCGGTAGACTGGTTACCAGCCATGGCTATAGAACCCAATCTGTCCTGTGATGAAGCCCAAAAGGACCAAACGCCTCACATTAACTTGTTTCTAATTTGTCATAAAATTTGCTAATATATATATATATATATATATATATATTACACCTGCCTGCTCTGCTCCTCTAAGAAGTCCAAAGGATAAAGTCTAGTCGCAAGATCATAAATCTATCTGATAATGCTATATCTGTCTACAAAACTCCAAGACATTCATTAATCAACTATATTCACTACCCACACCACTTTCTTCAAAATTCAAACGGACAATCCACAAGACTTATTCCCTTATCAATAACCCCCACCAAAATCCCACACACAACTCACAAAATATAAGAAAAGAGGCTTTCCATTCCTGTCCACACCACCTGATGAGACATTGTCGGTAGTTTCAATTTCGAAACAAATGTACGATTTGTAGTGGATATATAAAAGAATTGTACATGTTCTAAAATATAACTTATAATAAATATTCACAGCTCTATATATTATATATAAAAATATAAATTTGTAAAAAAAATTTTTTCTTCGTTCCTTATTCACTCGTATATATATATATATATATATATATATATATATATATATATATAACATAGTGGTGATCCACGTATACTGTCTTAATATGTATAGGAAAAACTACTAAAAAGTTATAAGTTTAAAAATGTATATTTTGACGGTATTTATTTATTTCTATTATTATATTTGATATTTCAGACCGTCCTCGGCCTTTCATCAGAAACAAATGATTTTAAAATTTAAATTAGAAACGTTTTCGCGAGGAGCGTTCGTCCGGAGATTGTTTACATCACGTGACGCTGAAAGCGACAGATTTTTTTTAATATTTGTAAACGTAAACCTATCTTTAATAATACTTATAAATTTTGTTTTAGTAGTTTTTCCTACACACACACACACACACACACACACACACACACACACACACACACACACACAAATATATATATATATATATATATAGAAAGGAATCGATTTTTTATTTATCAATCCGACATATTTTTATTACTTAAATGTTAATGGCTCTTCAGGCTGGTAAACAGAAATAAATAAAAAATATGTTAAAAACTATGTCAAGTGTCTTTTCAAATACGAGTATCCGCTTAAAATAACGTTTAAATAATATAAATATTTGCGTTTCGTGTGTGTGTGTGTGTGTGTGCGTACACGTATAATTCTGTTGTTAATGTCCAAATATTAAAAGAAAGGAAAGACTGAGAAGGCCAATGCACGCAACTGTCGGATCTTTGATTTCTGGCAGACGTTCTCGTCTTTCGAGGTGTTTTTTAGTCTTTTGACACGTGCTACCGTAAAACTAAAATACTATCTAATTTGTTTGGGTTTAAGTTTGAGTTTTGTTTGACGGCATATCAACCTCTGTGGATTATTTAGCGCCAAAAAGGTGGGGTTTTAAGGTAGTTTTTTTTAATGTTCAGTTATAGAGAGACGATTGATTTAGTCAGATTTTGATTAAAGTTTTTTTTTTGTTTTTATTCTTTTTTTATTTTAGAAAACTGAAAATATCTTCTAGTTTTGTATTCAAAAACGTTTTGCTGAGAAATTTTTTTTCATTCAAAAATGTGTTATGGTAATAATCTTATTTTCGTAAATGTATTGTTAGTATATTTGTACAAATACTTTTTACTAACCCTCATTCCTGGACTACTAATCTTCATTCAAGTCTGTATCCTTACGTTAATACACTTATTTTCTATTTCAATTACTGGTCGTTGTTCATTTATTTGTGTGGGCCTCATTCCCGGGATTCACAACAACTTGTCGATGAAGATGATATAGCCACAACATGACTAAAGGCAGAATGCGTTTTGCAAAATATTACGGGCATGTAGAAGAAGAACTTGAGAGTGATCTACTGTTCTGGACACCTGCTAGGACTCATGGGTTGGTCGCACAACAATCACCTACACCCTTGTGGAATTTAATTAAAACTGCTTTAGTTGCCTTTCTTTCACCATACGGTCAGTTTTAGACCCACTGTAGTTATAGGGTGTAATCGATTTCTATTTTTCTTCACGTTAGGTAATTTCCAGTGGTGGGCAATAATATGAATCTGTTTTTGAGGTGTATAATGAAATTTGTTTGGCCTTGAAAAATATTGTGTCATCTGTGATTGCATCAGATTTTTAACATGACCGGACACTATTGTCTTGATTATCAATTAGTTGCCCTACAGCCATTGCCTGCGTTGGACGCTACTCCAAGGAAACTTACTAAAATTGTAACACTGCACAAACACACTGGCAAGCCTTACAAAGAAACTATCAGTTGTGTCATCAAGGTGAAGAAACAAACAGGATCCATCAGTCATGCAGAGGCAAGAGCTTCCTGCCTTTGACAAGCTTTCATTACTTGATGATTTAAGTTTATGGATTTTCCTTTGTGGGGTTTTTAATGTATAAATCCCATGTCTTGTTTGGAAAAATTATAGTATTAGTTATAAGTAAAGGTTTCTGAAGTGACAGACAAAATAAAAACAAAAAACTGACCCAGTAAAAGGCTTTTTCTGCCTAATATTATTATTGTTGACAGGAATCAGATCTCCTTTAAAAGCTAAAGTCCGTGGCTGGTTGACTGATAGTTGTGAATTCAATCCATGCACTGGGCAGTACATATTTGATTTTCTCTTCACTTTGTTGGTGTTTATCATTGTTTCAGGTGTACAATTTTAAAAATCCATAATGTCTACAATCATTTTTATCACACCCAGACACTATTGTCTCGAATGTCCATTAGTTGTCCAAAGGTCTTTGTCAGCGATGGACGCTACGCCAAGGAAACTTACTAAAATTGTAACATTGCACAAACACACTGGCAAGCCTTACAAAGAAACTATCAGTTGTGTCATCAAGGTGAAGAAACAAACAGGATCCATCAGTCATGCAGAGGCAAGAGCTTCCTGCCTTTGACAAGCTTTCATTAGTTTATGGATTTTCCTTTGTGGATTTTTTAATGTATAAAGTCCATGTCTTGTTTGGAAAAAATGTTAGTATTAATTATAAGTAATAGTCTTTGTTCATTTTTGCTTGAACAACAAAGGTTTCTGAAGTGACAGACAAAATAAAAACTGACCCAGTAGAATGCTTTTTCTGCTTAATATTATTATTGTTGACTGGAATAAGATCTCCTTTAAAAGCTAAAGTCCGTAGCTGGTTGACTGATAGTTTCTTTCACCATACGGTCAGTTTTAGACCCACTCGAGTGACAGGGTGTAATCGATTTCTATTTTATCCTCAGTCATTTGCAGTGATGTGCAGTAATATGAATCTGTTTTCAAGTTGAATAATGGATATTGTTAGTCCTTGAAAAGTATTGTTTCATCTGTGATTGCATCAGATTTTTATCATGCCCAGACAATATTGTCTTGATCGTCGATTAGTTGTCCTACGGCTATTGTCTGCGATCGGCGTTTCTCCAAGGAAGCGTACGAAAATTGTAACACTGCAAGAATACACTGGCAAGCCTTACGGAGAGATCGCGGATATTGTTGGTGTCATTCTTTCAACTGTCAAGCGTGTCATCAAGGTGAAGAAACAAATTGGATCCTTAGTGGGAAAAGTAAAAGAAAATGCGGTTGGAAGAGAAAAACAATGCCAAGAGACGACGTATACGTTATGAGGGAAAGTGTGAAAGGTCCTAGAAAGACATTATTCATTTTGTTTCAATTAATTTGCACAAGGAACAATCTATCTATCTATCTATCTATCTATCTATCTATCTATCTATCTATCTATCTTAGCCTGTTCTATCTATCTATCTATCTATCTATCTATCTATCTATCTATCTCTCTCTCTCTCTCTATATATATATATATATCTTAGCCTGTTCATATCTATCTATCTATCTATCTATCTATCTATCTATCTATCTATCTATCTTAGATAGATAGGTATGAACAGGCTATCTATCTATCTATCTATCTATCTATCTATCTATCTATCTATCTATCTATCTTAGCCTATTTCTATCTATCTATCTATCTATCTATCTATCTATCTATCTATCTATCTATCTATCTTAGCCTATTTCTTATCTATCTATCTATCTATCTATCTATCTATCTATCTATCTATCTTAAGTCGGAAGAGAAAACAACGCCAAGAGACGACGTATGCGTGATCAGGGAAAGTGTGAAAGATCCTAGGAAGACATTATTTATTTCGTTTCAATTAATTTGCACAAGGGTGTATATTAACCAGTTCTATTCTGACACAGAATGTTGCACTAATGACCTTTTGTCCTTGATGCGAGACTGTGATCGTTTGTGTAATAGACTCCTGAAAGTCCGAATTAGCTCGACTGAATAATAAAATTAAAAAAAGCTGTAATTATGATCGAATATTTTACGAGCCTATAATACTGGATTCTGATTTCGTTTTTATAATTAATACCGGATTTTACAGCAGTCAAACAGTTTTGTGCATACCTGCTCTATAAGCATGCTATTTATTATGGTTAATATCGCCTGACACAAGGTCAATAATTCAGATCCCCAAGAGAGACATGAAATAACTTCTATCTGCAATTTTTAAACTTTCAAATTAATTTCTGGGTGTTTTCAATGCGTATCACCGATTTTGGGAGTAAGCAGACGAGTGGAGGACTATGATCCCCCACTTACTAAAAGAACAACCCAGAGAAAGAGAGAGAGAGGGGAGGAAATACCGAATAAAGAAGAGAGAGAGAGGAAGAGAGGAGATAAAGAGATAAAGAGGGAGGGAGAGAGAGGGTGAGAGGGAAGAAAAAGAGAGTGAGGGGAGAGTGGGAGAAGGCGAGAAAAATTGAGAGGGAGAGGAGAGGGGGAAGAGAGGGGATAGAAAGAGAGAAAAGGTGAGAGGGAGAGGAGAGGGGAAAGAAAGGGGATAGAAAGAGAGAAAAGTGAGAGGAGAGGAGAGGGGGAAGAGAGGGGATAGAAAGAGAGAAAAAGAGCGAGTAAGAGAGGAGAGAAAGAGATAAAGAGGGAGGGAGAGAGAGGGTGAAAGGGAGAGAGTGGATAGAAAGAGAGAGAAAGAGAGAGGGAGGAGAGAGAGAGGAGGAGAGATAGAGGGAAATAAAGAGAGGGGAGAGAAAGAGAGAGGTAGATAGAGAGCGAAAGGGGGAGAGAGATCACAGGTACATTTATGTGTAAGTCTATGGAAATAGTTTGAATGGGCGGATTTCTGTCAAATATTTCGATGGAATGAACAACGGAATTTTCTGATGGTCTTCAGACTAGAAGCGCTAACGATTTATCTAGTGAGGTGTACCGCAGTAGGTCGATTGTTATCAAGGTAGACAGACCGGCAGATACATAGCTGGGTTGGTAGGTGTACGCTATCATGGATAACATATCGTCTAAAACAACATTCATATATTTTTTCTTTGTGTGTTAAGGTTAGGGCTAGGGTCAAGATGAAAATGATATTTGATCAAAATCATAAAAACCACAAGTTATATTGTTGCATACAAAACAATTTTCAAAGTTAGATATTTTTATTATGAATTTATTTGTTGCTTCATCATTATTATTGTCATTATTATTATTATTATTATTATGATGATGATGATGATGATGTCATTTTTCATCATATTTCGATTTCTGCTATGGTCACACTACCTACCAAGTCTGCGGGGAGACCTAAGGCAGGTCGTGGTGTGTTGTCTGGCTCCATTTCATGTTTTTTTCTATCCCTCCTAACATCCCTAGCGTTACATAGACAAAGTTCTCCTTAGTGTGTGGGCTGTACTTGATAAGACAATTTTTTTTAATATCTCTTAAGCTGGAGTTTCCAGTGATTCTTTCAATGTGTTGTTTTGTTCCATTTTTTATCATTCCAAGTGCACCTACTATCACTGGCACGATTCTTGTTTTCAATTTCCACATTTTTTTCTATTTCATTTTCCAGGTTTTTATATTTTGACAGTTTTTTCGAATTTCTTGGTTGCTATGTTACAATCCGCTGGACAAGCCATATCAATTAATAGACAAGTTTTTTTTTTCTTTTTGGTTATTATTATTATTATTATTATTATTATTATTATTATTATTATTTAATGAGATCAGTAGTAACTGGCGGCTTTCGACGGAGTAAAATGAAAGCAAGCCTTCTGAATATATTATTTTAAATTTTATTAAATGATTTAATATTTTAATAAATAATATTTAATAATACAATTTTCAGAATAGTTTATTTTTTTTACAATAACGTTTTCCCTGTATAAGGTCCGGTGACCACACGCTGTAGAGGGTAACGTTTTAAAAGGCTGATTGTACAGATAGGTGGAAGACATGAACATATTTCTTCTTCATGTGCCGTGTCCCTTCAGGACGTTGGCGATCATGGACTTCCACTTGGCTTTGTCTCTTGTCGCTCTCAGTAATTTTCTCTTGGTATCTTTTCCAAGCCCCGCTCTGTCAACCATTTGCTCAGACCTAACAAGTACGTCTCGTGATGATTTCCCTTATTTCTTCTTCCATTTATCGTACCTGTGAGTATCAAGTTCTCTTGGCCGACTTTCCTCATTACTTGTCCCAGGAACCTCACTTGTCTCTTCATGATAATTATTATCAGTTATCTTCTAGTCTGTATCCTTTCGAACACCTCATAGATGCACACGTGTTCTGTCCGTGGTATCCTCAGCATCCTTCTGTAGAACCACATTTCTGCTGCTTGAAGCCTTTCCTTCATCTTTCATGAGGTCGTCCAGCATTCACTTCCACACAGAAGGACAGATATCACGTAGCAATCCAGCACTCTTTTCTTTGTATAAGATTTTTCTGTCTTTCAGAACTCGGGCTAGCTTCTGAAATGCGTCTTTGGCCATCAGGCCAATGCGTTTTTGAATCTCCATGTTGCACTTTCCATCCTCTGTCAAAATACTTCCCAAGTATTTGAATTTTTTTACTTGCTTTATTTTAGATTCTCCAACTTTCAGTTAGCATATTGGTCTCCTCTTTTTTGCAGATGACCATGCATTCAGTTTTCTTGTGTCTAATACCTTTACAATCTGACCACCCCCATCTCTCTTGGAATTGACCGATAGGCAAACCAAGTCTCCTTATTCGAGAGGCTATAAGTCTCCACTTGTTTTTAGGTCGTCTGTGCTGCCATTAAAAAGGTAATTTTAATATTTGATTTTATATTTTTCCCTGAATAATGTATTAATTCAAGGTAAATTTCTCATGATGAAATGAAATTGCATTGACTGACAAAATCCTAAATTTGAAGTGTATTTGCCTCATAGGCTATATTTTCAAAATAATTTCTCTCTCTCTCTCTCTCTCTCTCTCTTTCTCTCTCTCTCTCTCTCTCTTTATCTATTTTTTCGTTTGTTCTTTGAAAAGAGAAAAAATCCACCAACTCTTGTATCTAACCACCCATAAATCTGTTTGTTTGGTTTTCCGCAAAAGTAGTTCATCATACAAAACAAAGTAACAATATTATAAATTTTACTATTAATTACATATTTTAATATGAAATGATTTGTTTGAACATTATTTCTTATCGATACTCGTATTTAAGTAGATATTCTGCTTTTAATTGAAGAGTATTATATTCCTGTCTTTCAGTACTCTTGTAATATAACAATCCCGCCCCACCCGAGGAAAGGCTGATGCAAGCGTGGGTGTTTTCCGGTCGTTGAGAGGAACGGATGTTTGTTTGACCTTATTTCCGGCAGTAGCGGAAATGGCTACAAGAGGCAGACAGAACAGGTGTCTCTGAGAATTACGTGGGCGTGCGTGGGCGAGGCAAAATCCGGAAGTACCGGTTTGGAGATTATAAAAGACCTCGGCGCACGGATTTCAGACGTAGAGAGGCAGAGAGAGACGAGACAGACAGACAGAGAGCCAGACCAGACCAGAGGAGCAACAACCCGTCAGCCCGTCAACCCCTGGAAGCGCTCTCTCACTCTCTGTTCCCTAGGCTACACGGTTCATCGTCATCAATAAAAATATCACTTCATATTTTTATATATATGAGTGTTCGTCGATATAACTGGAACCAGCATTCGCAAGGCGTAACACTCTGGCTAGCTTCTGAAATGCGTCTTTGGCCATGCCAAAGCTTCTTTGGATCTCCATGTATTATCCCCATTTAAACAAACTTTAATCAGCCAACGTTTGTAAAAATGGCTTCAAGCGGACGAGTACTGTAAGTTTTCCAGAAGCCTATACTTCTCAAGTTGCTGGCGCTACATAATCAAAAACAAAGCCACTTACTATAAAAGCAGTTAGAATGAACACTTGCAACAGCAGTAACAATTAAAATAAATAGCACACTTAAATCGATATAAAAATAATGATAACGTCTCGCTGTTGAATTTTCGCACTACTTTAAGCAAACGGTTAGAAAGGATACTAACACTGGTACCAGAAAGAGCGATAAAAGCTACTGGGCTTAATAAGCATAAGTACAGGAAAACTGCCCCTTTTGATAACAGCTAGTGGGTTTGAGAAGCTTAAATAGCCGAAAACTGCTTGCTTTGATGACAGCTACATGGTTTGAGAACCTTATATAGCGAAAAACTGCTCGTTTTGATAACAACTACTGGGTTTAAGAAGCTTCACTACTCGAAAACTACTTGTTTTGTTAACAGCTACTGGACTTGAGAAGTTTATCTGCCCGAAAACTGCTCATTTTGGTTTTGTTAATTCAAATATGTTCAGTGAATAGATTGTCGAAAGTTTTCTGTATGAAAGCCGCAATAACCCTTACCATTGTACGTTAGACACAAACAAAAAAATACTGCATCCCACGCTGGAATTAAAAAAAATTATTCCTGCTGACTAATATTTGCTATCATTGCTAGTTTTAAATATTTTTCTCGTTCTTAATAAATAAAAAAGTAAAAAAAAAAAATTCTTACGACTTTTTATTTCCTGCCTATGAAAATATTTTAATTCTGTTTATAATAATATTTTGTTATTGCATTCCTTTTTTATATATATATATATACATTTTTTTTTTCAAATCTTTTATCACTTAAAAAAAATCTTTGCGTAGGAGTAAAACGACGGAACTAAAGAACGAGTCAGGTATCCTCGGGTTCAAAGCCGAAATACGATTTGAAAGGAGGAAGAGGAGGAGTCAGTAGCGAAGGGACCGAGAAGAAAGCCATTAAGGTCGGAGACAATGGCGTATGTATAGTGAAGAGGCGGTCCATTATTTATACAGGACCATCTTCAATACTTTCTCGTCTAGTCGCTTCCTGTGAGGCAAGTAGGTCGCTTTACCTTTGTTGCTACCCTCTTCCTACCCGAGCCCCGTCCCAATCAATTGAACCACCCTACCAACCGAGAGCTTATGTGAACAGTATTGAGCAACGGATCGGGTGGCTTCCTCCTCGAGATAGGAATATAACTGCCAACGCCCAGACTAAAGGTGTTTGTCTGGCACAAGGTCACATTAATAAGGCACCGGGTAAATCAAAAATTGTTTTTTTCAGCAGGTTTTTTTCGTTATTTTATTTTATTTTTATCATTTCAACCGAAGTAAGGCAATACAGCTACTAAGATGCATGGTGTTAATTTAGGGTGAAGGAAACTGAGAGAACTTTATTGGAGAGAGCAATCTATAAAAGAACAGTTTTTAAAGGGCAGAAGAAGAAACTGTTATAATAGAACCTACGGTTGCAGTTATCAATTTCAACAGTAAAAAGATGTGGCCTAGTTGTTGGTCTACCCTTACTCTTTCATGAAGCCGGAGTACCAACAAGGAAAGCTCATTAAAACAATTACTGTGAAAATACTTTTACAACGTGCTTAATGAAGCTATGCCACGGTGGAAGGAAAGTGACTGAAGCCGAGTTGTAAGGTCAGGACTAATGACATTGCAGATTCTTTTTCGATTTAATAAAGAATCTTTAACTACATAGTAGAAGCACCAGAGAAAATGTAGCAGCAATATCGAAAGAAAGGATCAATACTTATAAATAATACTTATAAAGACTTATAAAGATTTATGAGACTTATAAATACTTATAAATACTTATAAAGACTTATAAAGATTTATGAGACTTATAAATACTTATAAATACTTATAAAGACTTATAAAGATTTATGAGACTTATAGATACTTATAAATACTTATAAAGACTTATAAAGATTTATGAGACTTATAAATACTTATAAATACTTATAAAGACTTATAAATGTGTAAAATAGATCAGTTTCTTACTCTATAAAAATAGAAAACCGATCAACTAGTAGAAGTTTTAATTATGTTTGCAACTATTATATTCAGTCAGTCAGTTAAGTACCATACGTGATACAGGCTTTGGGTGATCATGACTGACAGGGCTAAAGATTTTCCAGTAGCATGTTGCCATTACTTGCTGCGGTAGAATGGTTGCCAACCAAGGCTATATGTCTGCGATTTAACCCATATTTAGAGAGAGAAGAGACGGATTAATACCTTTCCGAGGGGTATATGTGCGTAAGTGAATGCAACGAATTCGAATGGAATTCGAACTCAGCTCCCCTATTTTTCGGGGGAAGCTGAGTTCGAATTCCATTCGAATTCGTTGCATTCACTTACGCACATATACCCCTCGGAAAGGTATTAATCCGTCTCTCTTCTACTAGTTGATCGGTTTTCTATTTTTATAAAGTAAGAAACTGATCCCCCACTAATTAGACTTAGTTTAATATAATCTTTCTCTTCTCTCCCCAGTTATGGGTTAAATAATAGGACAGATTGGGTTCTATAGCCTTTGTAGGCAACCAGTCTAACGCAGAAAGCAATAGCAACCTACTGTGGCATAATCTTCTGCCCAGTCAGTCATGTCTCTTTCGAGACATGATCGCCCAAGTGTGTATCACGTATGGCACTTAACTCACTGACTGAATGTAATAGTCGGAAACATAATTAAAACTGCTACTGGGCATAAAGTGGGGGATCGGTTTTCTATTGCTATAAAGTAAAAACTGATCCCCCACTAATTATACTTGTTGTAATATAATCTATCTCTTCGCCCTCCAGCTATGAGTTAAATGGCAGGACAGATTGGGTTCTATAGCCTTGGTTGGCAAACAGTCTATCGCAAAAAGCAATGGCAACCTACTGCGGGATAATCTTCTGCCAAGTCAGTCATGTCTCTTTCGAGACATGATCGCCCAAAGCCTGTATCACGTATGGCACTTAACTGACTGACTGAATATAATAGTTGAAAACATGATGAAGGCTTCTACTGGGCATAAAGTGGGGGATCGGTTTTCTATTGTTATGAAGTAATAAACTGATCCCCCACTAATTACTAATTATTAATACAATTCGTTTCTTCTCCCTTCATCTATACTTTAAATAACAGGATAGAAAATCTTCTGCCTAGTCAGTCATGTCTCTTTTGAGACATGATCGCCCAAAGGCTGTATCACGTATGGCACTTAACTGACTGATTGATATGAAAAAACTGGTTTTCCACAAAATAATCAAGTTGTCGCACTATACATAAAATAGACTTATACATGAGTATATACGGAACTATTGATTATGTAATTGTATAAAATTTGTATATTCAAAAATAGAAGTTTATTGCTCTACCTAATTGACATTAAAAAAATAAATCTGTGAAAAGACATGATCGCCCACGCCCTGGTGGGACGTGGTATAAAAATAGAACAATAAATAGTATGTACACACGACGACGTATACTGTGTTGTGAGATGAGACTGTAATTATTTTATTGGGTGGGGAATTTTTATTGCTGAATAAAAGTAGTAATAAGATAATCAATGGTAATTATATTCGTCCGCTAATGTTTCCGATTACAGCCAAAAATTCTAAAGACTAATTTAGAGAAAGTTGTCTAGGCTAATTTAAATTTATAAATTTAAATTTATAAAATATACTGTTAAATATAAGAGACAATGAATGTCTATTATGTTTAATCATGAGCCGTTCTAAACATCGTATTTTGGCTTTAATTCCAGGTGAAAATAAAGACAAAAATTCTCCAATATTTGGATCATTTTTTATTAATTGGTTCTAAGCTTTCGGTTCACATGAGCCATCTTCAAAGAGGTTCTTCTTCTTCTTCTATGTGCCCTGCCCCTTCAGAACGTAGGCGATCATAGTTCTCCACATCTCACTATCCCTTGTGGCTCCTAGTATGCTTGATCCTGTTACTTCTGGCAACCCCCGTTCCGTCATCCACCTGATCAGGCCCTGCAAATATGTTATCCGCTGCCTTCCTCTGTCTCTCTTTCCTTCTATCTGGCCAGTCAGTATCAGGTTCTCCAAGGCTCTCCTTCCTCATTGCGTGTCCCAGGAACTTCAGTTGTCTCTTCCTGATGCAAGTATTAATTTCATTTTTGTTGCCATTCTTTCCAACACCTCATGCTCAGTCCACGATATCCACAGCATCCTTCTGTAGAACCACATTTCCGCTGCTTCTTGTTTTGTCCTCATTTTCGATGATATTGTCCATCATTCACTGCCGTATTGAAGAACTGATATCACATAGCAATCCAGCATTCTTTCCTTTGTTTCTAGTGAAATTTTCCTGTGTGTTAGTACTTTACTCAGCTTCTGGAACGTGTCCTTTGCCATGCCAATTCGCCTTCGGATCTCTGTGTCGCACTTTCCATCTCCTGTTAGAACGCTTCCTAGGTATTTAAATTTTTGTACTTGCTTTATTCAAAGAGGTTACAGGGACGTTAACAAAAAAACATCTACCATCAGCGACGATTTTATCTTGTGTTGAAATAAAACCCACACTTAATATAATAACGTTTAAATCTGGTCATAACACATTACATTGCATTTAAATATATCGTTATTGTTATCGTTGCCTAGCAAAGTTTGCTGTCAGTGCAGGTTTTTGATTGTCCTAATGTTTTTGCCGAAAATGTCGTGGTTTCCGAGCATCTTGAACAAGTCCTTGTGACGTACTTTGTCAATATCCTGTAATGGTCCTAAAGAAAAGACCGAGATAGATAGATAGATAGATAGATAGATAGATAGATAGATAGATAGATAGATAGATTTTGAACAGACCGAAATAGATAGATAGATATATAGATAGATAGATAGATACGCATACTCTCTCTTTTTCTCTCATTCTCTCTCTCTCTCTCTCTCTCTATATATATATATATATATATATATATATATATCCCTCTTCTCTCCAAGTATTGTAATAAATGCCTTGCTGTCTCTTGTTTCTCCATGATTTCCAACTAACTTTGAAAAGGTTAAATACATTGTTAGTTGGTTGTGGTACAGTGGATATCGGCTTGGAACGAGAAACCGGAGAGCCGAGTTCGAATTCCCGTTGAATCCATTGTATTCACTTACGCGCAAATACCCATTGGGAAAGGTATTAATCCGTCTCTTCCTTCCAGTTATGGGTTAAATAGCAGAACAGATTGGGTTCTAAAGCCTTGGTCAGCAACCAGTCTATCACAGAAAGCAATGGCAACCTACTGTGGGATAATCTTCTGCCAAGTCAGTCATGTCTCTTTCGAGACATGATCGCCCAAGCGTGTATCACCTATGGCACTTAACTGACTGACTGAATATAATAGTTGAAAACATGATGACTGCTTCTACTGGGCATAAAGTGGGGGATCGGTTTTCTATTGTTATGAAGTAATAAACTGATCCCCCACTAATTACTAATTATTAATTCAATTCGTTTCTTCTCCCTTCATCTATACTTTAAATAATAGGAATCTTCTGCCCAGTCAGTCATATCTCTTTCGAGACATGATCGCCCAAGCGTGTATCACCTATGGCACTTAACTGACTGACATTGTTAGTCGTTATCTACTATCTTTCTTATTTCTTATACTTTTATTGTTAACTCTACTTAATAATGATTTTCGGGTAAATTTTTGTTTTGTTCCCCGAAGGCCTTTACCCCTTCAAATCTTTCCAAAACATCCCTATTTCCGTACAAATGTATATGCTGAACTCAAATCGATAACTGTTTATTGAAGAAACCTACCCTTTTTTCATGTTATCGAGCAGAAAAAAATGGAACTTCTTGTCGACGTTTATCTCACCCCCTAACCACGGTTAGAAAATGTTATCCACTGCAGACTGACTTCACGCTTAGTTGGCCGATTTTTCGGTCTTTTTACTTCCTTTTTTGCAATTACTATGCGGAAAATGAGTTCCGAAACCAAACAGATCGCGGAGTAATTGCTCAAATAGAGTAAATCGACCGAAACAAGTCCTACGCCTCAGGTCATTCAGCGGTGAATCAGATATGAGAAAGGTGGTAAGGGATGAGATATAGTCCGATTTATTTCTGGTCGATACCATGAAAAAAAAGTAGGTTTCTTCAATAAACAATTATTGATTTGAGCATATACGATTGCACGGAATTAAGGATGTTTTAGAAAGATTTGACGGGGTAAAGGACTTCGGAGAACAAAACCAAAATTTACCGATTCTCTTTTTCTTATTCTTTTACACGCGGTGATTCTTTGTGCCTTTGTGATTGATTTCAAACATATATGTCATAACTTCTGGACTGTCTTTTCTATAACTAATAAATGAAAACACTCGCTATGAACAAATGTCCGGAAACGCTTGGTTTCAGAGGTATAGACTTTTCAAACATATGCTAACCAGAATACCTTTATCTCCCACAGATAGTACCTAACTCACTAAGCAGCGGACCAGACAACCGTCAACCGGACAGAATTATTTTGCCGTCAACTGGACAGATCTTTCTCCTTGTTCCTTGTTTCTTGTGTGAAGTATTGGACGACTGTTTGGGTTCATGTTGATCTAAACTTATTTATAAATGGAACTTTGTGTGTGTGTGTGTGTGTGTGTGTGTGTGTGTGTGTGTGTGTGTGTGTGTGTGTGTTACCTATAGACTCCGAAACGGCAGAACCGACTTTATTGAAGATTTACACAGTTGTACTATAATCGTCTGCGAGTGTTCTAATCTAGGTCTTGTGTCGAGGTACCCCCGATAAATATCGAAAATCGATAATCGAAAAAATCGGGTTATACAAGGAGTGGTCCGATTTTAATCATATTTGATACACTCATAGAAAAGACATAAGAAATGATATTCAGAGGTTTCAAGGTTACAGTTCTTAAAATAGTGCAAAAAATTGATAATATATATATATATATATATATATATATATATATATATATATATATATATATTAATAATAATAATAATAATTATTATTATTAAACCGACTCTGCGTGTATTCTAATCTCAAAATTTTATAGAAGGGACTTTCTAAGACCATGAATGACCAGCAGAATCTAAATCCGTTATTGCCCTCGGCTATAAAGCTTTGGGCAAAGAGGGGGAAAAAAAGAAAACTGCGTGGGACCGACAATACATACGGTTCCTCCCAGTAAAAAGAAAAAAAACCCTCTAACGGAACAAACAACCAGAAAAGAAAAGTGCTCGATAC
>JBBBDQ010001967.1:2525000-2532500 GCA_037127315.1 Ascarosepion bandense
CTCGAGATGAATAGCAGGGACACCCAACCAAATGTGACAGCAGTATCAATTGCACGGGCGGATGGGAGATTTATATATGTGCAAGATGGATTCAGACGAGAAAAACTTCCAGACCAAATACAGAGAATCAACCTTCCTAACAACAGATTTAGCTATTGATTCAATGTAGTCATTCCACTTGAGGTCGGCTGATAAATTTAGGCCGAGGAGGCGCAGTTTTTTGCTTTCAGAGAGACTAGCCTGACCCATGCTATACGGGGTGGGGATGAGAGCGGTTGTCTATGGTGGTCTCCTTAATTGTAGTTTTTTTTTTTTCATAGTCTCTAAAAGTCAGTAAAGCCGTGAGTTGTGTGGGATTTATTGCCTTGCTTGGGGTGAACTGATTTTTAAACATTTAGAAAGGATTGGTCACTTCCTTCCGGAACTTTGTCATTCGGTCAAAAAACGAATCCGCATCCCTCAACTGACGTGACAGCAGAATTGGACTGATGTGTCACATGTGGTCAGAGGAATTGGAATGTTGTCTCACGTAAAACAAGAAGAATTATACTTAATTGTCACATATAGCCAGTATGATTGGACTAATGTGTCACATGTGGCCAGAAGAATTAAACAGATGTGTCACATGTGGCCAGAAGAATTAAACAGATGTGTCACATGTGGCCAGAAGAATTAAACAGATGTGTCACATGTGGCCAGAAGAATTAAACAGATGTGTCACATGTGGCCAGAAGAATTAAACAGATGTGTCACATGTGGCCAGAAGAATTAAACAGATGTGTCACATGCACGCAGAACAATTGGACTTATGTGTCATACATGGCCAGAAGAAAATAAATACATCCACTCACTTCTGAATTATTTGGAGAAAACTGTCTCTTGTTAATGTGCGATTTGTTGCAGGGCAACATTTACGAGGACATATCTAAAAGATGAAATCTAGTAAGGATAAAACTTTATATTGTTTAGGGCTAATAGTCGAAATTATTTATAGTTCAAATTTTTAGTTAGCTTACTTTAATTCCTTTTGTTTTATTTATTCATTATTTAATTAATATTTTTATAAATCAATTTTATTTGCATATTTTTTATCATTTCTAAGTTTAATGTCTAAAATAAAGTTTACAAGATTTTGATTAAGAAATCTTATTTACCCTTTAGAATCGTTATATCGCTTTAGGCCGTGTAGTAGGAATTTGTTTTCGTACATGCTTTTGGAAATGAGCCCTGAGCCTTTGTTTTGCTATATTATTGCTATCTTGTCGTCAGGTCAAAGATTCTTCTTTTTCGCTACTTTGTTTTGTGGCCTGATGCTGTTTTTCACATGTTTCATGTTATTGTTGGTCAGTTTTGGTTTATGTCTTTTTTGGCTGCGGGTGTGCGTGGGTGGTGAAATGGATATCGACTCGGAAGGAGAAATCGGAGAGCCGAGTTCGAATGCCAATTGAATTCGTTGCATTCACTTACGCGCAAATACACTTGAAAAAGTTATTAATCTGTTGCTTCTCCCTTCAACTATGGGTTAAATAGCAGAACAGAATGGGTTCTATAGCCTTGGTTCGCAACCAGTCTACCGTAGAAAGTAGAGGCAACCTATTGCAACAAAATTCTCTGTCCAGTTAGTTATGTCTTTTTCGAGACTGATTGATTTTTAGGTTAGTGTGTGCATGTATGTGTATTTATTTATGGGTTGCATCTATTTGTGTGTGTATGTGTGTGCAATTATGTATGCTTGTGCCTATATGTGTAAATGTATACATGTATATATGTGTTTGCATGAGTATGTATGTGTGTATGCGTGTCTGTTTGCGTGCGTATTATATATGGTTGTATGTGTATAATGTCTTTGTGCAAGTATGTATGTGAGTTTGTGTGTATATATCTATCTTTTTCAGTGCGTGTTTCTGTATGTATATAGGTGCGTAGGTTTGTGTGTGTATGTGCGTAAGTTTGTGTATGTACGCATATGTGTGTATAGTTGTGTAGATATGTACACTGCCGGCCATAATTATTAAGCTACCCCAGTTTTTTTTTTAAAGAAATGATGTATTTCATACTATTTTTAGTATTTATTGCCAAAAAAGAAAATAGAATGGTTCTTAATACACAAAATCTTACAAGGCAAGGAAGCAAAGATGAACTTGTCTGAATCACCCTAAATTTTCTTCATTCTTTCATTAATGAAACTGCAATATAGGTAATTATTAAATATTTATAAATTCATTTAATGCACATATTATTGTGCCGTATTAACAAAAGAACCATTCTATTTTCATTTACAATTATTCACTTGGCAATAAATACTAAAAAATAGTATGAAATACATCATTTTTTAAAACACTGGGGTGGCCTAATAATCATGGCCGGTAGTGTATATCTGTGTTTTTCTGCGTCTTTCTGTTGGTTTGCAATTGAGCTAAAGTATTACTCAATATACTCACTCTTTATGATAATAAAAAATCTAAAAAAAAAACAAACAAACAAACATTGATCAGTACCCTAACAATCAGAGTTACTCGCCTCTTATCTTACAAAGATGTTTATTAACTGTACAAAAGCGAAGGTGCATATTTCTAAGTCTTGTCTAAAATACATTTTCACATTGATCTCCACTTACAGATACTCTTTAATAATTCCAAGTCGCCCATTGTTTTTTTTTTTAATCATTTCACCCCGAGCAAGGCGGAAATGCCACTGATGTGCAGGGGGCTACATAACTGTAAAAAGATTAATTAGAAGAGAGTGAGGAGTACAGACCAGTTAGAAAAGAGCAATAGAAAGCTGAGAATGCAGGTGTGATGACAGTTACATAGGTAGAGGGAAAGGGAAGGATATACGGGGTGGGGAGAGAGCTAGAATCCAGTGGTTAATAGATGAGTATTGACATTGCATTTAAATTCTTGGAGGTTGTAGCCATCAGGAAAGCAAGAATATGGGAGCGAGTTCCACAGGCGGGAAGTGCGAGAGAAGAAGCTGCAGGAGTAGAATTGTCGTCTGCATTTGGCTAACCTAACTGTGAATGGGTGGGACCCAGTTGCCAGTCTGGTTGCACGAGTAAACACCTGTTGAGGGGGCACCAGTGACTTAAGTTCGTCCGAGCAGAAACCATGAAAGTATTTATAGAACAGACAAAGGGAGGCCACATTTCGTCGGTGGGGAAGTGGCTGCAGTCGAGCCGCCAAGCCAATACCTATCACATTACAGACTCTCCTTTGGAGCCTGTCAAGAACACTGAGGAGAACGCCAGGGGCGCCTGACCATAAATGGCAGCAGTACTCCATGCACGGACGGATGGTTGACTTGTATATATGCAGGATGGATTCAGGCGGAAAAAACATCCTGGATCGACATAATGACCCAACCTTCTTTAAAATAAGTATACAAAGATGCATTTTTTAAAATTTGAATTGTTACTTCATTTAAAAAGTATTTTTTCATCTCTCTCCTTCACTCTGTCTCTCCCTTTTCTTTCTTTCTTCCTCTCCTTCACTCTTTCCCTATCTCTCTTTTCCTTTCACTCTCCTTCACACTCTCTCCGTATGTCCTTCTCTCCCTCACCTCTCTCTCTCTCTCGCTCTCTCACTTTCTCTCTCTCTCCTTCTTTATCTCCCTCTCCACCTCTTTCTCTCTTCTCTCTCCTCTCTCTTCCCTCTCTTCTCTTTCTCTCCCTCCTCTCTCTCTCTCTCTCTCTCTCTCTCAATAAAGACCCAGGCAATGATCACCACTGTCTCTCACTTTCTCTCTCTCTCTTTCTTTATCTCCCTCTCCACCTCTTTCTCTCTTCTCTCTCCTCTCTCTTAAACCCTCTCTTCCTTCTCTCTTCCCCTCTCTCTCTCTCTCTCTCTCTCTCACTCAATAAAGACCCAGGCAATGATCACCACTGTCTCTCACTTTATCTCTCTCCTTCTTTATCTCCCTCTCCACCTCTTTCTCTCTTCTCTCTCCTCTCTCTTAAACCCTCTCTTCCTCTTTCTCTCCCTCCTCTCACTCACTCTCTCTCTCTCTCAATAAAGACCCAGGCAATGATCACCACTGTCTCTCACTTTCTCTCTCTCTCTCCTTCTTTATCTCCCTCTCCACCTCTTTCTCTCTTCTCTCTCCTCTCTCTTAAACCCTCTCTTCCTCTTTCTCTTCCCCTCTCACTCTCTCTCTCTCTCTCTCACTCAATAAAGACCCAGGCAATGATCACCACTGTCTCTCACTTTCTCTCTCTCCTTCTTTATCTCCCTCTCCACCTCTTTCTCTCTTCTCTTTCCTCTCTCTTAAACCCTCCTCTCTCTCTCTCTCTCTCTCTCTCTCTCTCTCTCTCTCTCTCAATAAAGACCCAGGCTATGTCGGGTAGTGCCACAAGTACTCAATAAGCAAGAATATGAAAAGAATTAGAAATCTTAAAATAAAAGACAGTGCGCGTCGCAAAGACAACGACAACAAAAAATGTCGGCAGCTGCACACTTCCGGGGCGGGCCAAGAGGACGCTTTCAAGATTTCACTTTGATATACGGGGACATTCTTAATTGCCCGGATGTGCGCCAGTCTATGCACACAAACTGCCACGCACCAAAGATATTTAAAAAGGAAAAAAATTAAATGTAATAAAAGAAATATACGTCAATGTAACGAATAAAAATACTGTTGATGATAACGTGAATAAGGGAGGAAGAGCAGGAGGAGGGGGAGGAGGGGAAAGATGAGAGAAGAAGATGGAAGACAAGAGTAGAAGGAAGAAGAAGAAGAAGAAGAAGAAATAGGAGAATGGGGTGAAGGATAGGGAGGATAACAAAAGAAGGGAAACAGAAGAAGAAGAAGAAGAAATAGGAGAATGGGGTGAAGAATAGGGAGGATAACAAAAGAAGAAGGAGAAGAGAAGAAGGAAGAGAAGAAAAAAAGCAAAGAAAGAAGAAGAAAAGAATAAAAAAGGAAGAAATAGGAAAATGGGGTGAAGGATAGGGAGGATAACAGAAAAGGATGAGGAGAACAGAAGAATAAGAGGAGGAGGAGGAGAACAGAACACAAGAAGAAGAAATATGGGGGAGGAGAAGGAGAACAGAAAAAGAAGAAGGAGGAGAACAATGGATGAAAGAGGCGTAGAATAAAAGAAAAGAAGGAAGAAGGAGAAGGAGGTGGAGGTGAATAGCAGAAAAAGAAGAAGAAGAAGAACAGAAGAAGAAGAAAGAGGAGCAGAAGAAAAAAGTAGAAGAAGAAGAAGAAGAAGAAAAGTGAGAAAAAGGAATACTGGGGTGGGGGAAACGAAAGGAAGAAGGAGGAGGAGAACGGAAGAGGAAGAAGAAGAAAAAATGTTCTTTTATTTATTTATTTATTTCGCTTTTGTTCAAATATCTTCTTAGCCTCCTCTTTGTAGTCTTGGCGTGATGGGGGTGGAATTGCAATGGATGACGGGTGGTGATTGGCGGGTGGCAGGTCGAGGTAGATAAACAGTTTTAATTCGCGAATAGAAGATGGAGGTCGGGAAGGAGATAGAGATCTTGCTCAAGGCGAAACAGCGAAATTGTCACCTAAAATTAAAATGTTTTCTTTTCTTTTCAAAAACTCCTACAGAAATTGCCGGGCATGAACAAATGTCATGATTTCATTGCCTGTTATCTTATATATATATATATATATATATATATAATTTCTTTGCAATTGAAAAATAAAAATTTAAAGATCGTTTTTATACAGTTACCACAGTACTCTAGATCGATTCTTCTTCTTCTTCTTCTTCTTCTTCTTCTTCTTCTTCTTCTTCTTCTTCTTCTACGTGCCCTGTTCTTTCAGGACGTAGGCGATCATGGTCCTCCACATCTTCTTATCCATGGTGGCTCTAAGCACACTTTCTCTGTTACACCACGCAACTCCGTTCTGTCAGCCACCTGGTCAGGCTTTTCAAATATGTTATCCGCTGCTTTCCTCTGTCTTTTTCCCTCTATCTGGCCTGTTAGTATCAGGTTCTCCAAGCCGTCCTACCTCATTGCATGTCCCAGAAGCTTCAGTTGTCTCTTCCTGATGGTCAGTATTAATTTTCTTTTAGTTGCCATTCTTTCCAACACCTCATCATTGCTCACATGCTCGGTCTATGATATCCGCAGCATCCTTCTGTAGAACCACATTTCCGCTGCTTCAAGTTTTTCCTTCATCTTCAATGATATTGTTCAACATTAACTGCCATACTGAAAAACTGACATCACATAGCAATCCAGTACTCACTTCTTGGTTTCAAATGAAAGTTTCCTGTGTCTTAATACTTTACTCAACTTCCGCAATGCTTCCTTCGCCACGCCAATTCACCTTCGGATCTCAGTGTCGCACTTTCCGTCTTCTGTTAGAACACCTCCCAGCTATTTAAATTTTTGTAACTGCTTGATTTTAGTATCCCCCACCTTTATTTGGCATTCTGGGTTGCTCCCTTTGCTGATGGCCATGCATTTAGTTTTCTTGCAGCTTATTTGTAGTCCTTTTTTTTGTCACTCTCTTCAGCTACCTTCTGTAGGAGGTGTTGTAGTTTTCTTTCCGTGTCTGCAATCAGCAATCAGCACTACTCTTTTTTATTACTATACGGGAATGATGCTATGAAATCTTGCAGACATTAATTTCGACTCTCCTTATTAGTAAATAAATTGTTTCTTACCTGATAAATTAGCATATAGCTGTTCAAGAAAGACTGTTGATCCTCTTAGTCCAAAAATCTGTGGAGCAGATGATAATCCAACCAGGGGAATAGGCTGAGGGGTTAACCAGTTCAAAGCCATAGTCGCGCAAAGCAGCCATTGAAAATAAGGATCTTTATTCTGATGCATTCACAGGAGGAAACAAGACCCCTTTCGTCAGTTTTGCTCGGTGTTTCGTTTTGATATTCTACATTTTTTTTTAATCATTTCACTCCGAGCAAGGCAGAAAATGCCACTGATGAGCGGGGAGCTACATAACTGTAAAAAGATTAATTAGAAAAGAGTGAGGAGTACAAACTAGTTAGAAAGGAGCAATAGAAAACTGAGAATGCAGGTGGGATGACAGATACATAAGTGGAGAGAAAGGGAAGATTATACAGGGGAGGGGAGAGAGCTAGAGTCAAGTGGTTAATAGATGAGTATTGACATTGCATTTAAATTTCTGGAGGTTGTAGCCGTCAGGAAAGCAAGAATATGGGAGCGAGTTCCACAGGCGGGAAGTGCGAGAGAAGAAGCTGCAGGAGTAGAATTGTCGTCTGCATTTGGCTAATCTGACTGTGAATGGGTGGGACCCAATTGCTAGTCTGGTTTCACGAGTAAACACCTGTTGAGGAGGCACATCTGAGTAATTTCGGCTATCATTTTACCTATTATCAAGTATGATTTTTATTCTTAATTTTAACAGAATAGATAGATTTTTTTATGTATGTAGCAAGAGTTATACGAATATTTCTGGGTTTTTTTGTTTTTTTAGGGACATTTGGATAGTTTTAACATACCTTCTGTACAGAAGAGAGAAACAGACGAATACAAGAAGTAAACGTAAATATATTAT